>VDFB02000013.1:242651949-242751805 GCA_007258455.2 Sequoia sempervirens
CTTTTGTCATATACGAGCTACAATACATAGCCGCTGCATATGCATTCAATACAAATTGTGCGTCTGTATTTGCTTTCCATATTTCAGGCATTGTTCTAGCAAAACTATTATTCCATATGTCTGATGGTTTCCTTTTCAAAAATATTGTCGGCCTATGGATTGTAGACTTGATGGCAATTATGTATTCATCTTCACTAATATTCATTTCATCTATGAACATTTGAAATGAGATTGATTTGTCATAGTTTGCTTGGTGTAAAGTGGAAAGTATTTTTGATGCTGTTGAAATCACATTTTCGTCATTGGTTTTAGTTGGTTCCAAAATTGTAGTTTTCTTCATTGGTGGGAGTGGAAAATTATATCTACAAGTTTGTTTCTTTGACCTTCGACATTGTTTGGTGTGGTGATGTTTGTGTATTGTAGCTATATCTGGATGTAGATGTTCAGTGTTACAAGTAATGTAGTTGTCTACAAAATGTTCAATAGTTATGTTACTATCTCTTCTGTAAATTGGTGCTTGTCTAATCCACAAGAGGAAATGATCATGCTCATTTCCACGATTTTGAAATTTGGTTATGGAGAAATAATCTGAAATGGTTCCAAAAAAGGAATTGTCTGTTAATATTAATTTCTTCATTGCATTAATTCTATGCCTATAATAGCATGCACATGTAATCGGATCTCTTCTAATCAAATGAATTCTTCCATCTTCGATTGTACTGTTTGATTGTTCATGGTTGGTTGCTTTTTGATATGTACAATGTAGTTCTTCAAGTGTTTTGGTTAATGGTTCCCAATATTGTTCAGCACTTGTAAATGTAACAAAAAAAGTTGGTGGTCCAAGTTGTCTTATCATCGCAAATAGATTTTTTTTTAGTTGATGCAAATAATCTGGAGATATTCTTATTTATTTGAAATCAACATAACCAATGTCGGATTTAAGAATATTTTCTAAATTAGGTTTATGTTTCACATCTTTTGCTAGTAGCCTTCTCCCTTTTAATTGCCCCTTACGTAATCTCACCCATATTGTGGATAGCACTTGTTGTATTAGAATTTTAATGGTTTTGAAGAATAGGTTTGTAGTGTGGTAAGAAAATTTCCTATTTGAATGTTGTAATTCCCACTTTACAATTTTTTGACATGAATATCTTTTGACAATGTCCTCATCACGTGGACTGCCAAAGAACAGTGTAGGGAAATTCATCTCTTCAGCGTATTTATCTTTAAATATTCCAATTGGATTATTTCCTTCTGCTGGTGCAATTTCTATGATCTTGTCTTGCATTTCATGTATGCACTTAGATTCAGTGAAATCATATATCAATATATCACTAGGTATTTCATTTTCAATATCGCTTTCAACATCGTTGTCGCTTGTATTGTTATCGCTTGTTGTGTCCTTTGCACTATCTAGTCGTAGAATTTCAATCCAGTCTTTGTTTATCTCAACATTCTCCATCTTGTATAATTTTTTGTTTGATAATTGATCCAATGCTTTCATTATCATATTTGCACGTACCATTCCTGTTTGGTATGCATTTTTATACTGCAAGAGTCTTTTAAGAGCAACAACTATTGTTGATGTTTCATTTGTTGAACGTGGTAATGCTCATTGTATGATATCAGAGTTAACTGGTACATTTATAATAGACCCGGTCAAACCTAATTGTGAATTTTTGTATCCTAATTGCCAAATTTGTGCAAATGCAATTCTAAGGGACACTAGTTGTTCTTCTAGTTGTGTCAACATTGCCACATATCCTAATGGATTATTTGTTTGGATGTAATCTAGAGTTGCATATTTTGGTAATTTACATTGTTTCAATGATGCTTTGCATTTGGAACAAATATAGTTTGTTGTTGTGATTTGTTTATTTGTGGACAAGTTGTAATACATTTGCATTTCTTTGTCTTCCAAAGTTGTAATGTCCTTTTTAAAATGCAACATTTGACAAATTGAACATACATATCTAGGTGTATCTTCAATTTGTTTTTTGAACAATTGAATGGCTGATTTTGAATTTCCTTTTTCCGACATTGTACATGTTGGAATATTTTTTGAACGTATTTGTTTTTTGATTTTTCGTAGTGAGTTGACTGTATATCATTCAACATTTTCAATTTGATTGACTTTGATTTTGTTATTTTTGTTGGTATTTCTAATTAGTTTTTTAATTTGACGAAGTGATGCAGTTGAATTGATATTAATTGAATGCAATTCATATGCTAGAAGTGGCTCAAAGTGTCCATGAAGAGGATTTGTATCATGGAAAAGGATAGAGTATGATTCTGTATTAGATGATTCATTAAAATGCAAATATTTATGCGCCGTTCTTACTGACCAAACCTTTATTTGTATGCCTAGCCATTTGGACAACCACTTAATACAAAATGTGTCTCCCCATAATCCAATTTCTTCATTATTTGTGGTTGGCATGGCTGATTTTCGCATTCTCCGAAAATAAGTTTTAATGTTGTCTATTTTATGCAATACATCTAATGTATTTGGATGTAATTCATTGTTATATGACCAAGTTGCTTCTTCATCACCTTCTGAATAACATTTTAAAAAGTAATCAATTGCTCCATTGCGTAATTCAGATGAGGTGTAGCGATGATTAAGTAGAAATGCTAATGAATCAAAAAGACAATCTCCTACATTGTACTTAAATGTATTAGTTCTATACAGACCCTCAATTCTTAGCGCATTGTCAATATTATCTACTTGAGAGCTATTTGATAGTCTATAATTTTCTACATCTACTATTTGTTTTGCTTGTTCTTGTCTATTTTCTATTTTTCTCTTCATTTTTGCGAACAAAAATTAGAATTGTTTGGAAGTAAAATGAAGAAGTTTAATGTACCTATTATATTTATGAAGAGAACACTTAGTGAACTTGTGCTTGTATTTAATGTGGAGAATAATTTTTTTGCATGATCTTCTCTTCTTGGTTCAAGTTCTGCAATACGAAAATGTTATTGTTATTATTTGTTTGCAATTGAAATTGTTAGATTTCAATTTTATCAAAATTATATATTTTCACATTATTGTAGTAAAAGTAGTTTATAAATCTACTAATCTCTATTCCAATTCTAGCATATGATTATATGAAAATTGTTTTTTGCTCACATTCATTTCTATTGGTCTTCGTAGTAAGTAGCAGTTGTGACATGACTAATTTACTTTTGCAAGATGATGTAATGAGTAAATTAAATATGTTTATATAACTATCGAATGTCAATAACAAAATTGAAATTCCTAAATTGGATTATTGACACATGTATTTTTTTAGACTCTTTCTAATTCTAATTTATGTATTTGGTAAATGTTGTATGAAATTCACATTGCATATTTTACATATATGATTATAAAAAATGATTTGATATTAAATTTATTACAAATAATAGAGAATCCATACACAAAACTATTTAACCACATTGTTATTTACATAGCACAAGCTCCTAGATGGTAGACGAAATATAGGAAAACAAATTTATAGCACAAAACTTTCCAAGTTGTAAATTATTGTTGTCAAAATGTTACGCTCTCTAGGTGATGAGATATGTTCATTTACAAAACCCTAAAAACATAAGTAAAGTAAAGGTAAACTTAATCAAAAGCATAAAATGCATAGAATTGTCTAGTTCAAAACTAGAAATGAACAATATAGCAAATTGTTCAAATTACATAGATCTTCCCTATGGAGAGGAAACACTAACAACTTCCTCTGAAGAAATTGTATCTCAAATATACAATGTTGTCAAATGGCAATTTCCTTCAATGCAATCTATATTGCTTTTTCAACATACCATACAATATTCTTTAAACGAATTCTCGGATCACAAAAAACAACATCAAATTTTACTAGTGAATGTAGAAGTACTAAAAACTTTATATTGATTACTAATATCATAATTGATATTTGTTTCCTTGTTTATCTCAAAGTTGTCAGGTGCAAATATAGAATCTTGCAAGAGTGGGAACATATACTAACTTTCAATTTTATTCAGAATACTCAAATTTTCAGTATTCATCATTGAAATTGTATCATTGTTTGTTCTACTAACTAAAATAGGGCTATTGGTAGAGCTAAGATTGGGTTGGTCCCATGCCAAGGAAGATGAAGTTACAAAAGGACTATTAGTAGAGTTTTCACATAAGGTATCAAAATTGACAATTTCAAATATACTTGGACAATGCATTCCAAAGTTTGTAAGAGAACTATCAAAGGCATAGTCTTGCAAATGGATTCTAGTATCAATATTGGTATTAGAGATTACTCTAATATATTTTGGATCAAAGATAGGAAGATCTAATTTGTTGAAATCAAGTTCAACAATGTCCTCATTGTTATCAATGATATTTGCAAAATATTGCATATAGTCATCAATGTTGGGGTGAGAGATATTTTTATCACTCACGGTATCTAATTCTAATTTTTGTATTCCTAAATTGGTTGAGCTATTATCAGGCATGCTTTGTTTCAATAATTTGGTCAAATGTAGCAGGTCTGCTGGGTTTGAATCGGTATAGTTGAAAATTTGTGATTGCCTTATTTCCTTTTATGGAAATTGCAACCATATCATAAGCATATGCAGCTTCTTTAGCCATATCAAAACTTCCTAGCCACTATCATTTTTTCAATTTCTTGTTCCAAATTTCCGCAACATAACTACCCCATGGATGTTTTCTAACACCTCTATATGATACTTCTTTTGCAGATTGTTCAGAGTCATCAGAACTCAAGCATAGGCCTTCATTATCTTGTTCATTAGAGAGAGTTTGTTGCAAGAGCTTGGTGGTATGGTCAAAATTTGTGATTTCCTTATTTCCTTTTATCGATATTGCAGCCATGTCAAAAGCATAGGCAGCTTCCTTGAATGTATCAAAACTTCCCAGCCATTGTTATTTTCTCAAATTTGTATTCCAAATTTCTGCACCATATCGACCATTTGGACATTGTCTAACACCTCTATACGATATTATTTCTGCACATTCTTCAAATTCATTAGAATTGAAGCCTACGTCTTTGCTTTCTTTTGCTACCTATTTGCATTGGTTAGATGCAAATTTATTCTCTGACTTCTTGTTCTTTTGTAATCTACATTCTGGATAACATAATTTAGGAACGGGTTTCTTGGACAAGTCGCTACAATGGTTAGAATTGATGTATACAAAATTAGTAGTTGCATTTTTTCTTCCAATTGCTATTGCAACTTTATCATAAGCATGAGCTACTTCTTCCGCAGTATCAAAAGTTCCAAGCCATTGTTGCTTCTTCAAGTTGGGGTTATAGATTTTTGAACCATATCTACCTGACCGTTTTCTGACACCTCTGTATCTTTTCTCCATTGCTTTGTTTAATTTTCTAAAGCACAATTGACACTTTGTCAAAACATTTCCCTATTTGACATTAATGCATTTCTAGTGTTGTATCAACTACAATTACAAATTTATGCTACATATTTGGTGACAAAGAATTATCAATACAAATGAACATAAAGATGAATTAAATAAAATATGAAAATGTAGCCAAGTAAATGAACATAATATACATTCACAACTTATTTATCTAATCATCTTTAGCATTTTCATATTACTTTTTGAGTAATTGTCATTTTTTCCTAAGAAACAATCAAATACCAAACAAATAAAATATGACTAATACACTTGCTATAGATAATATAAAAAAATGAGAAGTTTTTTTACTAAAACGAGCAATGTAAAGAGGATCAACATCTCTGTTATGAGTAGTGCAAATCCCATTGACATCATCTTATCAAACTCTTTGTCTACAACTGTATTCCTTCTACATAATTTGCTCATTCTCTTCTCTTGATGTCCTTCAACTGCAAAAGATGATTGATTTAAACATGCATTGTACTAAGAAATGGCTTTTTTACAAATGACATATTGCTCCAAAGTTATATTTTCTATAGAATGTCAATGACATAACACCTAAATATTTCTTGTTGAATTGTAGAATTATAAGCCAATTTAAAATTTTCAACTATGGCCGACATTCAAACTTGATGCAAAAATGCCTTTGTTGATCATTAATTTCATCTTTCCACCCGTGCATTACTCAGGTTAAGTTGATCATTGGCATTACACTTGCGAGGAAAGCCATACTTTTCAATTGTGGCCCACATTGAAATTTGATGAGAATACCTTTTATAGCATAGTGGTATGCAAGAGCTTTTCTATGCATGTTAGAGCTGCCTCACCACAAATATATTGTTTAAGAGAGTTATAGCAAAATGCTTTCTAGTTAACTATCTTAAATAGACAATAGCTGAAATGTTAAGCTAGTAAGGGACAACTGGTAAGGTGTGAAGTCCCAAAATCAGGACATTCATCCTACTCATAGTCTTTTCAAAGATTGTTTGTCCTTAACACCTTTTGCTTTGCATGATGAAGGAAATGTTTTGTTTACTTCAAGCTTTTTGATGTCCTAGAACAAAAAAAAAATTATATTTGTTGAAGAAACATTGATTATTTATGGTAGATTTCCATTTCTTCAACTTCTTCAACTTTGTAATTTTCATACAAAAATTTACACCAAAATTATGTTGTCCATCCAACTTTTTCCAAACTTGACTAACTTACTATCCATTTCAAAAAGGAGACATAGGAATTTGCATATCTTTCCTCTTGAAGCAACATTCGATGCATTTCGTTGAAATTATCATCACACGGTTGCTAACTGACTTTTCTCATTTTCATTAAATGAGATACAAAGTCTTTAGAAATTTTTCATGCACAAGATAACATTGGTGCAATATGCACTAGGAAAAATATTAATCAATCTACATACAAATGCAATAAATATTTAATACTAATAATAACAATTGTTCTACTTTTTCTTTGACATAACAACAGATGACTCGAATACTATTTTCTGAATATTTAGTGGATTCTGCTTTACATTCTTCAAATATGCATTACCATGTTTATAATATATATACTTGCATTGGATAGCTTTTATTTCAGCCAAAGCATTTTTAGTATTAAACCATGTTGCATATACTGTCGATTTCAAAAGTATAATGAAACAAAGTTTAATACAAAAATGCTTTTGCAAAACAATAAACTTCTCCAACCCTATGCACTTAAAGAATACTACAATTTTGTGTCGTATACAATGTACTTTGTTTATGTTTCTTTTATCTATATTTCTAGTATTCCTTGATTTCTATTCCCAACGCGGTATTTTTGTCTAAAGAACAATTTAATTTAGTATGGAAGTATTTAGATAACCCTAACTCCCCTAACACCTGGCAATATGCATGTTCTAGTTTGTTCCATTGTCATAGGGGGCACTGCAAGTCTCATCTTTTCTTTCATTTTCTGTGAGTTATTGTTTTCGCATTACTCATTTGACTCATTGCTATAACAACCAAATTGAAATCGTCTTTGTTCATGATGGGAATATAGTGGTTATCATCCATTTCTCATGTTATATGATGGGTAGTCCACTGTATTATTATATTAAGTGTTATTGCAAATTTATATTAGTACCAAGGAAGTGTGCAAGTATGTGAGAGTTTGAAATGTCGAGTAGAGCTTCGTAATAGCCTAAAAAACAAAAAAAACAATAATTGTAAACTATGAACTACTGGCACAAATAAACTCTTATAAATTATTTTCTTTATTTTTCTTTAAAAGTTGTAACTATATTTTTCTTACAGTTCTCATTAAGCTAATTTAATAATTGACAAAAAAATATACAAATTTGAAATGATAATTTTTAATGTCTACAATAAAATTGACTTTTTTAAGAGCTATCAATATAAATCGATAATAAGTGATTAATTATTTCCTCATTAGTTAAATGTGTAAATATCATCGTTTACTCCCATATTCTTCCGCTTTTGTCCGGAATACAATTTTCAACGGAAGTGAAGACAAGATTAAAAAATAGAAAAAATAAATTGATGTAGTTCAACTGTGAAAACACTTGAGGTCCCACTTTCCTCACTTTTTCTTTTGCAGTGCCACCCCACTCACTTTGTAATCTCAGTGGCCGGCAAGAAGAGGAGCGCGTAATCAAGTTGAACATGAATATTCAAGTAGTACACGTTTTAATATTTTCCACATATTATAATATTTTAATATTCTTGACCACTTTCCTTTCGTGCACGAGAACCTTTGTTAAATTACTATATATTTTAATTAATAAATGACGACATTTTCTTTTTCTTTTTCTTTTTCTTGGCTGTGTCAGAACATTGACTTTGTTATGAAGTGGCCGACAAATACAATAGAGTTTTGACTACTGCCCATGGCTTAACTGATAAAAGCACTGCGCACAAGAGAAACTTAGTGGACACAACACTGAAGAAATGTGATTGAGGTGGCTGCGGACAAATAATTTCATAGCCTAAACTTCTGTGATGTAATTTGCATCTCCATTGTAATTTTAATTTAGTTTTTTTCCATTTTGATCGAATGGTTAAGAGAAGAGGATGATGGCGTGACTGGGGTCTCAAAAATGTAGAGCCAGCGGAATAAAGCGAATGAATTCAAAGAAGGACAGAGAGAGGGGGGTCTAGGGGCAGTTGTTGCTACAATGCATCTGCCTTGGCCTTGTTCTGTGACGTTTGTCTCTCTTAGCTCTTATTTTCTTTCACCACCTCTACCTTTTCATTATACTGACACAAAGACAAACAGAGGAGTAGTCAATTGTTGCTTTCTTTCTTAATAACTCTGCACAATGCATTGCACCTCAATTTCTGATTTATATCCTTACGCAAATCACATTTGCAGAATCAAATTTGTCGAAGAGGAGTGGATCATCTCCAATGACAAGGCTATTACAATATGAGCAAGGCAGACGTGAAGAAAAGAATACAGAGCACAGTGATTCGATTAAGTGGGTGGCTTATTCCTCAACAATGGATATACTAGACAAATAAAAAAAAATAGTTCTTTGAAAACTGAATTAAACTTGTGTTAAAAGAGTGCAATAAAGAGCATGAAATGAAAGTCGTTCAGAGAAGAGGATGATGGAGCGACTGGGGTCTCTATTTCTTAAAGATTGGTGTTTAAATTTCTTTTCAGTGTTTCATGTTTTAAATATGAAATTGCCTGTTATTTTGGTTGAAATACATAGCTGACAATTTGAATCTTGGATGCTATTTTATTTTGAAATAGTTTTCAATATTAGTAGTATCAGTGTCTTGATTGCATGCACAGGGTTCGAGTCTAGGGGCCTATAGGCATTGTGGGAAGTAGCAAGAAGAGCAGGACAGGATACCCAGTTCGGGAAACAGGTTATTTGCTTACTTCATGAAAACTTATTTTGCAATCTGGAACAAGGATTTTGCAGGAAACGAAAAATTGCTAATATGAGGCTCTGCTTGTGTTTTAAGGGCTCAGGGATCAAACACATTACATGTTTCTTATTCTCTTGGTAGAGGCATTCACTGGATTCTCCCCCCAGTTTGCAATTTCTAACAGATGGATATGCACCGATCGCTCACAGGTGATTTGGATATTGAATCTCTTGCTTGCTTCTATGTTCTGTGGGTCTTCTATTAACCACCCCAATTGTTGCAGTTCTATGACTGATTTCATCAACAAAATCCAACAACCTTGGCTCCTGAGCTTTTCTACTAGCGAGCCTTTGTTCCGTGGGTCTGCTACTCAACACCTCTTGCTGCTCATAAGCCACATCTTCTTTAGTGGGCCTGCTACAGACTAGCCCCTGATCTGCAGCCCTGTGGGAACCCACAAGTTCATGCTTTGCTTGGTCAGATTTTTTGTTTTTGTTGTTGTTATTCTTGGTTGATGTTGGGTTGCTCTTGATAAAATACAGAAATGATCAGAAGGATGATCTCTTTGCAGTGTTATCAAAAGCACATATATATGGAAATTTATGTTTCCACTTTGCTAAACTTTTTGAGCTTCATTTAAACAATTTCTTTTATTTTTATTTTTATTTACTTGTTTTTCCTACTAAAAACCGCAAAGTAAATCGTTACGGGCACAAAGGGGTTAGGGACAGGGTTTTCATTCTACTACACCTTTTATATTTGTAATAAACTCAAAGGAAGTTTCGATATCATGCAATTTTGGGTTTTCAATTGGTTAAAGTTTTTCATTCCTTAAAATTTTCATTTTAAGTGAATGCCTAATGGTTTGTCATGTTTAAGTAAAAAGTAGATCTAATTTCCAATATACTAAAATAACCAAAAACAAACATTTTGTTCAAGCAGTCTACATTTAACAAGCAATCTTCTAATTACAGAATCATCTACTATTAAAACAAATAGAAATAATCAAAAGAATTGTATAGAAATAACATGCACCTGATTCTTCTTATTCCCTCCAACACTCCAAACCACTTTACCACGAACACTGCAAAGCACCTTTACAACTCCCAGTCCTTTGGCAACACATTCATGGACTCACAACATCTATTTATAAAGCTTTAGATTTTTTCGATAACTATGCAAAATAAATGGAGATTTCAAGAAAATCTGCTTAGAATCTTTATACAGTCATTGCGCTGACAATTAGCTGCAATAATGCAATCAATAGCCTCCATATTCAACAGCCACAGTAAAAAGTAGCACCCACTATATACTACTCTTCCACATGCGAATGCGGTAAGACCATGTCGTACACTATAATTGGCTGATTTTTATGTCATTTGTTTTAAAGTCTTCACCACCCATATCTAAAAAGAATATTGCGAAGTATGGTCCAAAAAAAGTTGCATTGTTTTCATTGTTTTTATTTATTTCGTTGTCAAACAAAAAGCAAATGACTATTGTGTAATAGTATTTGTAAATGAGTTTGAAAAAACTAGACAATATTAAAAAAATGATCACATCACTCAAATATGACTGTACATATCTATTGCCCAATAGAATTGGACAAATTTTTTTTAAAAAATATTAATGAAATATGACATCAATATAAACTTTGGGAAAAATTGCCCACATAGTTTAATTCTTTAATGCTATTGGTTGATATGTGCCAAAGAAATAAAGTTAGCTGAAAGCATAAGTATACCTGCCTCCGGGCATGAACTAATAATATTAACAAAAGTCACAACGAAAACATAAACAAGCAAAACAAATTTCCGGTGGAATCGAATTTCCAGGTGTGCATCTAGCTGTACAAGTGAAAGTCCAACCCGAAGTCGCTAATCATGCAATAACCTGCTACAGTCGGTTAAACATGGAGTGCCAACACAAGGTTGTCCGTAATATCCTCTTGTCTAATGGAAAGCTACTTCAAAATTACCGCTTTCCACATTGGGAAACCCAGACAAAGCTTTGCAAAAGTGTAGTTTTAGGTATTTATTTATTATAATTAAATTTCCTTTTACAATTCAATTGCAGGGAGTTGAATACCTAGAAAGGGAATAGAGAAAAACTGTATTGTGAGACTCCGCGTGCAGGGGTAGCAGGCTGTTCTACGCAAAAGAACAGCAATTTCCAAGCAGTACAATGAAAGGACGACCAGGAGCAGTAATTTTTGAATTTTTTAATGTTCTAGGTTCTGTTTAATAAGCTGGGCTGTGATTGCCTGGAATCTGAGATCTCAGAGGTTTCATGAGGCTCCTGCAGGCTTGTCGCCCCTTTTTTCTATCATTTATTTTCGAAAGTTTAGAGTCATTGAGCCATTGGGTTCTCTGCAAATTGGTGTATTTTTGCGTGGGGCAGTCATGTTAGCTTGGTTTGAAGTCAAGACCAATTTGGGTAACCGAGTTTTGATTGTTTTTGGGTCTTTGATGAGATAGAGGTCCCAAGGTGTTTCTCCGTACAGGAGCATTCTTGGCATTGTGGGCTCTCTTTGTTGTTGCATTCAGATCATAGGTTTGAGTATAGTGTTTGACATGATTAGCGATAGGGTTGTGAGTAATCCACTTGAAATTCCTTGGTAAGGGGTTCAAGTCTTGGAGCAATCAGGTTTCTGTAAAATCCTTGTTGGAGGTTTTGATCTCAGGAACCTCTGTGGTTTGAGTCAGGAAGAAATAGGAATCGGGTTGTTTGTAATCCGGGCAAAAAGGCCTACGGTTGGAGAGAAGATTGAAGTCAATAGGTTAGAGATTCCAGTATAGGGTAGTTGCAGCAAGTGTGTTAGTATATATCCTTGCTGGGCATTATTCATTGGATCTATTTTTTATTTTATTTTTCTCATGAATCCATTTATACATACCCACTTCTTATCCAAAGATTTTAGCAGAGATTCAATTCAATAGATCAAAGCTTGGGTGCTGAGCTGTTAGTGCACATCATTTTCAAGCATCAGATTCTGTTCTTTAGCTGCAAGGAACCATGCCTGATCCTATACCATCTTGTTTCTCGGGGGATACCCAAAACAAAGGGGCCCAGAATCTTGTAACCTCCATATACCAGACCAAGCTAGCTGGCCATTGCAGAATGGTGACTGTGACCTGGTGCAAGAATAGCATGGGGCAAGGCCTCTGTGTATCAGTGGACGAGCCATCAGACCAATCAATGTGCAAGATTGATCTAAAGCCATGGTATTTTTGGAGGAAACATGGCTCCAAGTGCTTTGAGATCAATGGAACCAAGGTCCAGGTTTGCTGGGATCTCACCTCTGCAAAATTCATTTATGGGCCTGAACCACAAGAAGATTACTATGTCGCAGTTGTCTGTGAAGAAGAGATCATCTTGCTTTTGGGGGACATGAAGAAAGAAGCGTTCAGGAAGACCAAGGCCAGACCTTCAATCATTGAAGCCATTCTAGTGTCCAGAAAAGAGCATGTCTTTGGTAAGAGGTACTTCTCTACAAGGACTAGAATGGACGAGACACTAAAGCAACCCCATGAAATCAATATTGAATGCAATACAACCGGACCTACAGACCCAGAAATGAGCATTAAGATTGATGGTCAGCTTGCTGTGAACGTGAAGCGATTGCTCTGGAAGTTTCGAGGCAATCAGACAATATGTGTAAGTGGTGTTCGTGTTCAAGTTTTTTGGGATGTCCATGATTGGCTATTCAATCCTGGTGTAGGCAATGCGTTGTTCATTTTTAAGCCTATCTCTTCTGTTCCAGAGAAGTCAAAATTTATCTTACAGGATTCAAGCAGCAACGCATCAATGAATTCAGATACGTTTACCAATGTAGAAGACAAGAATCCGAGTCCTTCAGACTATTGCTTAATGCTCTACGCTTGGAAATTGGATTAAAAGAACTGGAATTGATGGGGACCTCTGGTTCTGTTGAAGTGGCAGCAAGTTTGATGTGAAGATGGTTGTTCTCTCATTTATCTTCCTCACTTTTATGTTATTCATATGTCCTGGTACATGATTAGTTGTTACCGGATTCATGATTACACTCTTCCAGCAGTCCACTGCCCCAAGTTTCAACTGATTCAATCCACACCCTCAGGAGAGAGATCTGGTATGCACGGTGGCTCTTAATTCAACTCTAATGTAGTTTTCTCCATGCCCAGATCAGAGAAAAGGGTATCTCAGATTAAGAGTGAAAGGCCGATCATTTTTTCTGTCTCCACAATTTGAGATCTATGTGGTTTTGGTTTTCAAAATACAAAAGCTCATGTTGCATTCCTGTACTATAAAGATAGGAACGTGTTTCTCGGTGGATTTTCTAAATTTCGTTATCAATGATTCATATGAAGCTCCATTTAGAGCTTCTTAAAGCTAATAACCATTGCCTCCTCCTCTTAATCTGTGCTTCCATTTTCTATTGAGGGGGACATATGAGGCCTTGAACCTCCTGCTGCAAATATTTACCTTTTGTGGAAAGAAAATTGAGTTTTCTATTTTATAATTTAAGTATTTCTATGCAAGCATTATTTTTCTTAGATTGAAAGTGAAAATGAAATCAAAATGAAAAAGATTCAGGCTTCAGGCAAAATGAGGGTTGTTTGGGCCATCGAGAAAACAGTTTACTGGCGGAGTGATTCTTCAATGCAAAGGGTTCCTACACTTGAAATTTGTTTTGGGTTATGGTCTTAAAACATGTATTTCAAAATTTCCTGATTTCCAACTACACTAAGAGCAAAAAGCTTATCTTTAATAAGGAGGACAATGAAGTGAGTATTTGTATTATATTAAATCATATTTAAAATATGGATCATTATCATTTTTTTTGTAAATATAATTTATTGAACTTTTTTCCTGTTCTGATTGATACTTTTTATGTGGTTCCAATGTGGTCCTTGGTAAATATCTTGAATTGGCTACCGTGTGAGGTTGGTGGGTGTGAGTTCAATTGGTAAATGTGGTGAAAGAAACGCGAGTTTAGTTGATAAATTTGTTGAATGAGATCTCGGTTACTAAATTATTGCTCCAAGAGTGATAGGAGCATGGAGTATCACAAACTATATTTTAGTTTAGTAGGGTACACAGAATATAATCATCATTTTTTAGTACGATGAATTAGATAAAATTAGGTAGGTTAGAAGTAGCTGTGAATGAAATGCATCGTGGTGTTTCAGATGAGGCAGTTATGGATGGATATTGGTTTAGTTTGGTTTTGAGTTCTCGAGTTTGATTTGCTGGTGGAAAGAAGATATTTCTAGATATGGAGTAATTTGTTCTTGAGTCTCTGTTGTGGACCCTCTCAATAACCTTCCAGCTATATGAGTATTTAGGAAGTTAATTATCATGATAGAGTAGTTTTAATTTTTGGTAGCCTTTAGGTAGGTTAAGGGTCTGGTGGTTGTTAGCAAGCCTCCTTCCACTTGCATAGCCAAGCAACAGATGCATTTAACAAAGGGACAGGCCTACTGCGTTTCGATCTCTGAGAATGATGAATCTAGTTCATATAGATCATTCTCAGAGATCATACAGTTTTCTATTTTATAATTTTAAACCTTTCTATGCAGGCATTATGATCTCAGAGGATTTTTTATTATCGTAATGATGGAAACAACTGTATGATCTCCGAGAATTATCTATATGAATTAGATTATCATTCCTGGAGACAACATATGAATTAGATAATCTAGTTCATATAGATCATTCTCAGAGATCATACAGTTTTCTATTTTATAATTTTAAGCCTTTCTATGCAGGCATTATGATCTCAGAGGATTTTTTATTATCGTAATGATGGAAACAACTGTATGATCTCCGAGAATTATCTATATGAATTAGATTATCATTCCTGGAGACCCACCATACTGAACACTAACGAAGCCCCAACAACTGTAGAACACCTCCCAAGTCAAGTCTTGTCTAGATATCTACATCTCTCACCAACCTTAAAATTGTAGATGTTGAGTTAACAAAGGTAAAACACACAACCCCTGGATGTCATTAAGTATTTAGGAAAATAAAAGAAAAGCCAAGCCATACGGCTGCTCAAACTCGGCAGTGGTGCTTTGTACTATAGGTATTCCTTTTGCTCACTAATATAAAAACGAACTTATCAAACATGAATGGTCTACCAGTTGTGTTTTCTTCATAATTCTTACCAAACAGATTCCTTTGGATGGGTTGTTAGAATTTAGAACATTGTAATCATAGTCATGCATGTGTTGCTGTTATGACTACGCAATGCCCTTTTCGGTAGGGCAACCCCTTCGCTGGATATGCAGAGGTGAAGAAATGGGTTTTTCACCATTTCAGATAGAATGCGGTTTTGAGTGACGAGCCCTCAGCTTGTGTCAGTGATTTGGAGAATTTGCCAAACTGGGAGACCTGTTGCATAAGCACACACTAGATGTGGCAAATGGTGGGAAGAGCTCAGGAAGCATCTCTTGTGCTGGCTGGGGTTGTAATCCAGATAATTGTAAGAAAAGCAGTGTATGTGTTTCAGTCTTGACCTTTGCCACTTGAAAATAAAATTCCAAGCACTTTTAACTTTACTTGGTTTTAAGGATTTGATTTTGAGGTGGTGAGGTTCGGGCTCAGATGCTTAGCCCGTGCTGGCACCCTAGTTTGAGTTTGGATGCACACAAATTCTTGAATCTGCAGTAGTGATAGTAACTGATCTTATTGATGTAGGCTTTCCAATTAATTGCAGGAGAAGTCATCCAAGCCCAGCAAGCTTTAAAACCTCTATATACACGGAAAGATGACTACTCTTTCACAATTTGTTTGAGTCTTCCACTTCCACCATAAGTTTGTCACTATTAGTACTATAAAACCTTTAAGGAAACTTAATAGGAAACTAGTTTGGGAAGAAAAGTTAGCCACTCAAAACAACAGATTAGTCAGTCTTTCCAAGTTGATGAATGCTCTGATGAAGGCATGAAAGAATACCCCCTTCCAATTTAAGTCAGCAGTTGAAATTTTAACACTACTCAAATACTTGGAAACATCAAACCCACCAGTCAATCTCCATAGTCCACTCAATTCAGATTCTAACTGCCTCTGCAATAAAAATCTGCAAAATAGACCATAATTTGAATGGAAGTTTTTTAATCTTGTTGAATAGTTGACTGCCTATGTGATTAGTAGAAGGTCCATTTTGGCAACCCTAGTAAAGTTTGCTTCAGCTTTTAGGCTCCGTGTATAAATTGGAAACATAAGAACCCTGCCAAAAGTATCTCTCTCAACTCCTAGTTTTATACATTGGCAAACTAGATTATCCAAGGGATTGTTGGAAATATTAGTATTAGGTCCTAGAATGATGTAATTGACAGATTTTATAGGTTGCCGTTTGTAGTTGGGATAGAGTCTGTTATGCAGATAAAAAATATGAAGAGACTTTTCTTTCCAGAGTTCTCTATTATGTAAGCAGTCAAAGGATCTAGCTAGACCGGTACGGTATATTTTTTTGGTCTTGAATGTCTGGTGCATGACTACTTTTAGTGATAAGTGCCTTTGACCTAGAGCTGCAAGGAGTATGGATGGGCTACAATTCTGTCATTTTTTCTGCAATGCCACAGAAACACATTTCAGGTAACTTTTTAAAATGGTCCCAATTCTACATCTTACAAAATCTCTACCATACTGTTATGAATGAAGATAGCTTTGATTGAAATCTACGAAGCATTTAATCAACATCTAAATTTGATTCAGAACTATAACATAATAGCAATAAACAATATTTTTCTTTTCAAGTTTTAGCAACAAGGTAAAAAATATGCTTCTCGAATGAATGAGGAATCTGGATGAGTTTTATCATTTGTTTTTTTGTTAAGGGATATTAGACATTTTATATTATGAAGCCCCACCTGATGCATGTACAAAAGTAACATAAACAAAATGTTTATTGAATAAACTAAGAGAGGTCATCCTGATGGTAACATGATCAACTGGAACTCAAATATAACCAAAACTATCCACTTATAAGAGAATAGACGTGATTATAAAAACAAACTAAGAGATCTAACGAATTTGCCAACCTCTGAAATTGTGGGTCCAAATCGCTTAGACCAGATGATTCCTTCGTAAAAGGTCACTGATTAGTTGGTCCACGTAAATCATAGGAACCTTTTATCCCATTTGTGAGCAGTTTTTATTTACCCATTGTTTTGAAAAACTTGTGTACAGTGTCCTCTAGGTAAATTTTAACCAAACCTTAAAAATATATTTGTGTCCTTTTAATTGATATCAGCATCTTAATTCTAGCTCGCAGGACTTAATAAAAAATATGAATGTCTGTAATTAGCATTTTTTTAAAAGAGATTAAAGTTTTATTATCAAAGTGTGCACATTATAATTAAGGTTGAGAGTCATTTTGTTGAATCTCAAATCGAGATTTGATATTTACTTAAACAAGTGTCGCATTAGTTTGGTATTGGTCTACGCCACCTTGCACCCCCTAGCACCTGCAAAGATTAGTCTATGTTAATCATAAATATATTCATCCATATTCAATTAAAAAATGAAATAATATACATGATAATTCCATAGTCCAAATGAAGTGAAATAAACCAAGTTGATTAGTAGTCATTCTTAATTGTTTATGCATGTGTAAACACACATAAAATTAAAATAAAGCATTATAGTTGGCATTGTTTCCACCCCAATCCAAATTACAACAGGATTATAAGTGTCTGAGAAATCAATTTATAGGGATAAGCACTTAAAGTTTAGAGGTGAATTGCAATCAAAATGAATTTTCATTATTTACAAGTCTTTTTTAGAATAATAGGATGTCTGTGATTGTCTCTTTCAATCTTGGAGTAGGGGAGAGGACCCACCAGTTGTGCCTTTAAAGATCATGTGGTGATTTCAAATTACTCATTTTTTTAATTAGTTTACTTGGCAAACTCATTGTTTAAACCTAAGGTTTCAGGATCACATAATCAAATATGATTCCACATCAAGATGTTTTTGTTGAGATATCATAAAAGACCTCCACAAAAAAGACTTAGAGTTGTGTGTGAAGTCATGTTCATATTTTGTTGGTGCACCCATATAACATCACATGATTTGTTGTTTTTTGAATCAAATGAACATATTGCATTTAATTATTAATAATGATAACTCTAACAACATTCTTAAGAAGATAATTCAGTGCAAGGAGCACTCTCGCTCCCCCCTCTCCTCTCAGATTCATGTCTTGAAAACTCTAATAAAGAGCTTCATGGTCTGATTGACACTAAGGATAAGGCTGTTGGCAGGGTCCAAAGTTCCCTGATGAAGTTTGGCTTCAAGCCACCTTGAGCAGTAAGTTCAGTAGCTGCTTTGGGGCTTTAGTCTGATTTGCTTTTCAACTCCTCAATTTGAGGGGTGTTGCTGGGTTTTGGCTGTATTGTTGAGTTTTTGCTGTAGGTTTCTTGTGGTTGCTTTTTGACTGCCTTTTGACTTTCTGTCTCATTTCTTCTGTGCTCTGTACAAAGATAGAGCCCTTTGAAAACCCCTGTCCCAGTTCATATCTCGGATCAAAAAGATCTACTTTAATTAAAAACACTAACAACATTAATATCACAACTAATAATACTATACTATTAAAAATGATATTCTTTAAATCTACTAAGCTATTAGAATGCCCACAACTATTGGGCCTCTCCCCTTAATCAAAACAATCTCTACTGCTGCTGCAACAGAGAAATTCATTGAACGCTTTTCAAGCAGCAGAGGTAAAGGCATGCTTAGGTAGCCCATCAGACTGCTGCCTTCTGCTTTATGCTTGGGAGATGCAAGGACAGAACTAGCACTAGGCTAGTGATTCTGTAATAGTGTTTGCACATTTCACCACCCCCATTCCTACTTCGAATCCATAGGACTTTTAGCAGAACTCAGTTAAGAAAGCAGGATATCAATGATTGACGGTGCAGGCCTAACTAATTTTTGTAGACCGGACAATATCAGATCCAGCGGCCTTGGAGCTCATCTTAAATCAATGAAGTTACAAACTTGTCTGTGTGTTGATTTTCAAAAATTTCATAATCATGATTCATTTCAAATTCCTTATTGAACTTCCAGTAGCTAATAACCATTGCTTTGTGTCTTAACACATGCATCCAGTTTCATAAGACCGTAGCATGTCATGTGTGTAATAGCTTACGTCCATGGAAAAAAATTATAAGCTGAAAACTAATCATTATATGTACTTTCTTAATCTCAGAGTGAACGTGAAAGTAGAAATCAAATTGGAGAGATTGAGAACAGAAGGGCTCTCAGCTGCATTGTGAGAATAGTTTAATGTCAAGGGCAATTTCTCAATGCAAAGTGTTCTTAAGTATGTTCTTGAAATTTTCAAGTGTCAAACATCAAACGCTAAAAGCTTTAGCCTTGCTCAATTAAATGCTGAAAATAGTGATGCCAAAATGTTGGATTTAAGTGTCTGCTCTGTTCCATTGAGGAGGGAAGTGAATTGAGTTTTTGTATTTTGATAATCGTTTATAAATACTGCTGCTCATCTATAATTTTACCATAAAACATGATATGCTTTTTCTATCTTCTGAATGTTACTATTTATCATTTACAACAGGTGTCTGCAATATGGCTTCTTGATAGTTGTCTTTTTTGATTGGTTTGAAATTGCTGTGATTTTAATTGATAATTTTTCATAGTGAGGTGTGTCATTTAATTGATTGTTGCTCTGAACGGAAGCAAAGCATGGGGGCACAATGAACTGTAGTTTAGTTTCTTATACTGCATGGTAAGGGCTCTGTCATCATTCTTAATAGGTTATAACTTGAAGGGGACAAAATTAGGTTGGCTGGAAGTAGCTCTAAATGAAATAAATTGGATGGTGTTATGTATATTGATTTAGTTGGTTTCCAGTCTCTCTAGTATGATATCTGGCGAAGTAGTTATTTATGAATGTTAAATTCTGCTGTTCTTAAGTCTGTGATGATGGCTTGCTGGGCCCTCTTATTATCCTTCCAGCTTTGAGCATTTAGGAAGTTCTTTAGCAATCAATATAAGTAGAGTTTTTTTAGGTTTCCTTTTATGTAAATAAAGGCCTGGTGATTGTAAGTAGGCCTCCCTCCACTAACATTGCTTTTATTAGAAAACTGCATGAAAATGTGGGGCACTTCTGCTGGGTTGGAAATTTTTATTTAGAAGGGTGCACAGATTACTTTTCTCAATGCCCATATGTGCAATAAAACTAAAATATTATGCAAATATGCAGCACTTCTCATCTCTAGACACCCATCACATAGAACAACTAAAAGAAATCCCCTACATACTGTTAAGGATATTGTATAGAAATGCAAACCTTTTTTCTCCTAAACTTTTGGGTTTGCAGTGTAATTAATTGCTCCTAATTTTTCCACAATTTAGGTGTGAGGGTGTACCTGGGGACTCACACTCACACAAACAATGTGTTTCTCTTGCAGTCAAGCACAAACCCATAATATATATTTCTATTAACAACCTACAATATTACAATATATTTCTTGATAATTAGGAGGTATTTTCCATAGCGTGTCAAATTGTGATATTGTTATCAGGATCCAACCCTGTAGTTTTACGAGTCGAACTCATTGATCCATGTTTCATGAGTAGTGGTTCACAAGAACTCATCTCTCATGATAACGAGTGGTACACTTAGCACTCATTGCATCTAGGTGGTGCCCACAGAGGTGAAGCACTGGGCCTTCCCGAGAGGTTACCCATCCCAATACTGCTCCAACTCCTTTTTTATGTGGAGGTCACTGGAACCTATAATATATTCCTTTTTATGTGAAGATCACTAGAACCAATAAATAAAAAAAGTGATCGCCATGGGAGTCCTTCATTTCTGTTCTAGTAAGAGTTGTAATTTAAAAAGGGAGACTAGTTAGAAAGTAAATTTGTTCTAAGAATTTGTCTGAAAGGACTGTCCAATACTCCCTGGAACATTTTGACTTTAAATTTGATTTTTAAATTTAGTTCGATTTATAAATTGTATGTCTTGTGTTTGTTGTATTCAATTCTTTTCAAACTTAATATTGTTTGATTCTTGTTAATAATTATTTTTATTGAATGAACTTCGATAATTTATTTTTACTTCGTAAGAAAACTAGACCTTTTTTAAAACCTTACTTTTATCTTTTATTAAAAAATATTAAAAATAAAAACTATTACCATTATTATGAGTATCCTCAAGATACTCAAATTAATTATATCTTTCATGTGATGCATTTTTGCATCAGAGAAGATCCATCATACTGTAGAAAGTTTTAAACCTTTACCCCACCAAAAAATAAATCACTTGTACTATCATGGGCAGTCGTTAGGACTTGTTAGATACATTATAATATATATTTGTATATGTTTTAAATGTCAGGTCCATACCAAACTTTCAGTGAAATGTTTCAGAGCATTATAATATATTTGTATATGTTTTTGACTGCCAGATCCATAACAAACTTTCAATGAAAAGTTGAGCTTTCATGGAAGATCCTTAAGAAGCATAGTTACTTTAGGTTGGTATCCAGTGGTTTTGTCTAGTTTCCCCAAAACCAAGCATGCTACATAATCTCACAGCAAACTGGGCTTTTGACTGAAATGTCTTAGAAAGAATCTATTCTAATAATTTGTTTATTAAGCTAATCTAGATTCGTATGGTAGGAAACAATAATTTTTCTTCAAATTGCAACAAAATAATTTATTATAAATTTTCATGATTGTCTATAGAATCTTAATGGATTTTCTGTTATGGTGGTATTGAAGGTTGCTACATTTTATAACATAAACAGCACATGGGGCAAGTACGAGAGTGGAAACATATTTTATTAACAAAAGTAAAATAATCATGAGGGAGATTAGATTCTTTAAGGATTTTTTTAGTTGAAACATTTTTTAATGTGTAAGGCATCATGTTTGAACAACTGACAGTTCAACAGTTGACCGGAGATTAGATTCTAACATAAGTTAAAGGTATATGCTCTTAACAAAAGCCTTGCATCTAAGCACTTCTACACAGATCTCATACGATTTGAGTGTTGGGGCTTTAATGTTTAACGTGGTTAATTTGCCATATGCTCACAACCCGTGTCAAAGCAACCCTACCTGTGTGCATTTTTTATTGCCTTCTTTTATATATATAATGATTTGGACATTGAGAGTTTGAGAGAGAGAGGGGTTCATTTGGTTTGCATGTATTGTTTTTTTAATCCCTGCAAATTGCTCTAGTAGTTTACTCTTATTGACTATTTTGTAGGTCACATATAATTTGAAAGCATGTTTTGTAGCTAGGTTAACATTATTTAAGTTATGCATGGGGTTAAGTTGGATGCTATTTAGAACTTAATCAAAGGCTTTTTCTTCTTTTGCTTTGTGAAAATAAAGCAAGTTGATGTAGTCCTTTGCCATGGTCCCTACTATGTTCACAATTCTTTGTTAGTTTTTTCTCCTTGGATAAAGAATTTTGTTGTGTTTGACTAATAGGTTCTCAAAGCTCCTATATGGGTTGAGTTTCCTAAATTGCCTTTGTCTTGTTGGCCATTCTTCAATTGTATTGCCTCCTCCCATAGGAGGATTGCCGTTTATGTTGAGTATGGTAAGTTTTTTCAACTTGACCATAATGTTGAGTCTGCATGAAGATAGACCTCCCTCAAGACTTGAAGGAAACTCTTGTGCACATGTTTTCTATATCAATCTATCTAACACTTGTTTTGGTGTCGAACCTTTTGATCATAAAACTAGAGATTTCTCCTTAGTTACCCACAATCCTAAATTGTCCTCCAAACTAGTTAATGATACAAGGAAGAATGAAGATCCTTGGTCCAACACACTTACAATGGGTTCAATAAAGATTATTAGTCCAACCATGATGGACCTAACAATGGTTTATTACAAATCAATGGCAATACAACCTTCTTGGCTACATGCCAATAACAATGTTGTAACATAAACATGACCTTCTTGGCTACAAACAAGGAAGTAGTTGCAACTCAACTAGAGCCCACCCATCCTTCTAGCAAATTATTCAGAGGTTAGCAAAATCTCAATACTCTATAACTCCATTCCCCGTGAGTGCTTTATCCTTAGTGGAGTTAGTTCAATTACTTCTCAACTAAAGGAGGCAAATGTTCATGCAACCCTCCTTGGGAGGTGGAGGAAGAGCAATATGTTCATAAGAAATGGAAAATGTGGTTTGAAGCATTCTTGTGATATATGGAGTCCATTTATGTATAATTAATTTTCTCGATTATATGGTTTGGACTATGAGAAAATATCATTAGACCACCCTCTTTCTTTATGAATTTTATCTCATAGTATGTGAGAAGTCTAACAAAAGCTAAACTAAATTCATGATGTAGAACTTTTTATAGAGATTTACTCTTGTGGACACTCTTTGTTTGCAAGAGATCAAGGTTGTTAGGTTTATGCTATTAGTTGTGTGTCATGTCAATTGGCCAAATACTATCTACTTTAGTAGTATTCATGAGAAAGGTTGAGGTGGCATGATAAATTTTGTTGATTCCAAGTGGTAATTTCACTATGTTACCAATGTTTATGACCCATTTAATAGAGCTTTGTGGGTCCTTTGCAACATAGATTTAATTGCCTTCAACTTTGTCAATACCTTGCCTTGAATTATGCAACTAAAAGCATGTTACTTTGGCTACATTGTAGATGAACTATCATAAGCCTAGTGAATATTCAATGGTGACATTAACATGGCTGAGGGGGAATTCAATAAGGCCACTTACCCATGAGATGGATAGCTAGAAAACAAGAGATATAAGTCTACATGAACAATAAATTGAACATCTATGACCCCAATCTTGGCTATTGACACACATCTACCATTTGGTACACATGGTCCAACTTGCATAGTGGTTCTAAAAGAATAATTAAGTGGCTTGATCATGTTATGATGTTGGTGCAACTATACTTCTCTTTTGTGAGTTATTCACTTTTACTGGGACCCCTCTTGCATTGTGTTATGTTCAATAACTTGCTGATCCACTTTAGAATTCAATGAGCTCTCTAAATGCCAAAGATTAAAAATACTTAGTTCTATTTAAAAATGTTAGTACTTCATCATAAGTCCACATTGGCCCTATATTCACCATGTTTAGAATTCAATGCCACACTCGAAAGGGGATATTGGTAGATTAAATGACAATCTGATGTCATCATCTGCATCACCCATTTCTTCAAAATGTTTGGTTGTCAATTGGTAAGGATAATCAATGTTGGTAATATGATTGTCGATGTCAAAAGGGGCATCTGAGTGATATCTAATGGGGAGTTGGCTCATTGATGTAAAAAGGGCATCATAGGATATTCATTAAAGCAAGCCTTGAAGAGTTGTAGAAGTTTGGGCATCGGGCCTTGGGTGTACCTTATATCACTTGCTAGAAAAAGGAGTTAGTCTATTTGAGAAAAGTTTGATCAGGTTTTGGACTTTGGGCTTAAGGTTTATCGCATATTGTAGGATTTCGAACTTCGGGCTTAAGGTTTATCGCATATTGTACGATTTCGAACTTCAGGCTTCGGTCATACCTTATACCGAATGCCTCAAAAAAATGAAGAAATATTGAGTAAAGTACGAAAGGTTTCAGACTTTGGGCTTCGGTCATACCTCATACTAAATGCACAATGAAAAAGAAGATAGATTGTGGGAAGTTTGAAAGGTTTTGGGTATTGGAGATCGGTGTTAAGGCTTACACCTTAACATAAAATTAGATAAGGAGTATGACGGATACCTACATGTCGATACCTAAAAGGGTTTCGGGGATTGAAGGTCAATTTAAGGCTTACACCATAATAGAAAGCTAAGAAAGGGGTATGATGGAAACCTAAACTCTGATACCCAAAATGCTTCAAGGATCGCAATTTGGTAGGAAGGTTTACACCTTATCAAAAGACAGGTAAGCAGTAAGTTGCAAGTGCGAAGGCTTACACTTGTGAAGAAAGTGTTCAGGCATCGGAAAGCAAAAGGAAGGCTTATGCCTTATCAAAAGGTAGGAAAGAGGTAAGCAATAAGAGCGAACCCCAACATTCGATAACTCAAAGGGCTCACCAGACTTTTAGAGATTGGAGGTATGTCTAGTGGCTGAAGGTAAATTGATTGTAGAAGGTAAAGGGTAAGGAGGATACCCGACTCCTGAATCTCGATAGGTGTAAAGGGTTTCATACATCATTGTTTGAACTTGTTCCTTAATTCCTTCGAAGCGCTTCAAGTATAAGGTAATGGGGATTCACAACTCCTAACCCCCAATGAAAAGGAAAATTAAGGTTGGTGAAACTAAAGAAGTATTTCCACCATTCCGCAGAAGCTTGGTGGGTCCCAGATTTGGTCAAAGTGAAAAAGAAGAATGTTGATGCATGTCCTAGATGAAATTGATGTATTTATAAGCTCATCCAAAGAAAAATATTCGCTCAATGATGATCAAAAACATAGATTTAAAGGGAGATTGATCTAACGGTTGTGTTTTAAAGTTGAGGCATTATATGATAACTGCCTGATCGTGGCACGAAACAATAGATCAATGACCAACACTTAATGGTTTTAAAGTGTGGAGTGTTGTCTTTGACATGTGTACTAGTGTCATGGCTATGTACATCATGTGTTATATACTTAATTGAAAAATCCACAAATCCATAATCAAATTCAAATTTACAAGCACGAAAGATTTGTGGTGAAAATTAATTCCTCAAAAGATCGCCCTCATCGTACCATGTGAAATAGGCTTGCTATGTTGTAGCAAGGTTTGTGTGCGTGAATTGGGGGACTAGAGGGTCTACACATCAACACTCTCCTTAACAATAGAAGGGACCATGATATGTTGAACAAATGTGTGAAAGAGATCCCATTGGTTAGTATTGAGAACAATTTGCCCCCTCTTTATCCTATGCAAAGCCTTTCTCTATGCCATAGAGATCACACATAGCAAAATAATTTAGAATTCCATTGAGGACAAACTCACAATAGAGTTTCCTTCAAAAATATTGAGGCACTTCATTCTTTTTGCATGGGGGATGTTCAAAACCATCCAACACCTATCCTATAAGTTATCCTTTATTCCTTGGTGTTGGCACCAATGAATTGAAAATATTTTGCAACTTGTATACATGGCTTGATTAGTTCTAGGGTCTACAAACAATGCTCATAAATCATTTTTCATTATTATTTTATCTTTCACTTTGTTTATATGATTTTTTTGTCACATATTATGGGAAATCATTCTCTAAAAATTTTCCACATATTTTTCCCATTGACTGAATCCATATGCAATATTGTAGACTCCAATGATGTTGCAAGAGCTTGACAATGTGTGTTTGTTGTATTTGTATTTTTTAAGGTTTCTACTAATGTTTAAAGCTCATTTTTATTATGTTTGATTCACCCTAAAATATTTTCTTGAGTATCATGAAGATGCCTTGGAATTGATGGAGGGGTTTAAGGGGATTTATTTTGTGCATGCTCTTCAATAGGAATTTCGTCATGCATTTCATTTGGTGGATGAGAGTTTGAAGATGTTGAGGGGTTTGGATTTTCTGAAAATAAAAAAATTAAACACAAATGAAAATAAAAATGTCATTTTAAATCAAATCTCTAAAAAAATAAATTTACCTACCTTTTGCATGTTGTGGCAACATGATTCCTTCAATAAAATCATTCCAAATCACCCAAAATGTGTTCACAAAATAACATAGTTATATTATGAAGAAAATGGTACAATGAATCAACTATTTTTTATTTTAAGTAGTTGAGAATGTAAGTGAGTTATAACATGCTTGCATTATAATGTGATCACATTTAGGCTTAGTAATGATCGAGACTTAGGCTTGTCACTACCAAACCATAAAGCTATCATGTTATAATGTGAGGGCATTATAGTTTTCATAACATGACCATGTTATTGATTATTTTGAATCAAAAATGTATTTTGGCCACTTTTTGGCCCCATCTTTGTGTATGTTCCTTGCCCAAGTGTCTTAATCCTTTTGAGCTAAATTGGTTCTACAAAGTCTCTTAGGATCCCTAAGACTAAAAAAGTGCCAAACTTTGGCACAACTATTCTCTCAAATTTTGGCATCAAGAAATGTCTCATTTAAAATTATAGGTGGATATTAGGTCCATTGCAATACCTATATTACTTTTTCAACTTATTTTTTTTTGCTTACAATGGTGATGAATGCAATGTTGTAAAATGGTTCAATTTCATTCAATGAAAGGGCACTAAGGGTGATATTTTACATTTTGTACCTTGTGGCATTGAACTAACATGCAACATGTCTAGGTGGCTTGATTACTATTATTAGAGTTGTATTTTCACTATCCAAGAATTATGATCCTTCCAAGATACATTGGACCAATAAAATCTCATAAGGGCCCTAAGACTAAAAAAGTGCCAAATTTTGGCATGAATTTTCTCTCAAATCATGGCACCTAGGAATGTCTCATTTGAAACTACAAGTGGATGTCACATCCACCTAAAAGTATCTATCTTAGATTTATCAAATCAAATTCATTTTCTTGTGGTGATGAATATAATATTAAAAAATGCTTTGATTTTGTTCAATGAAAGGGTTCTTGGAGTGATTTTTGTATTTCATACCTTATGGCACCAACACATCTAGGTGGGTGGGTTACAACTATTGGAGGTATCTTTTTGGTGCCCCAATCCTTTCAAACTACATTGGACTAACAAATTCCCTTAAGAGCCATAAGACCAAAAAAATGTTAAAATTGGGTAAAACTATTCTCTCAAATTGTGACACCTAGGAATGTCTTGTTTGAACCTGTAGGTGGACATGAGGTCCACCTACAAATACATATCTTCATTTTTGTTAACCATAATTCATTTTCCTATTGTAGTGGTAAACACATTGTTTCCAAATGCTTCAATTTTATTCAATGAAGGGGTGCTAGGAGAGATATTTTACATTCCACACCTTGTAGCTCATCAAAATGACAAAACCAACAGGTTCAAGTGGTTGGGTTACTAAGTTAGTGTAGGCATTATTTTTCTACCCAAGCATTCTAATCCTTCTAAGGTAAAAGTGATCAACAAAGTCTCTTAAGAATGCTAAAATTAGAAAAGTGACAAACTTTGGCATGACTATTATCTCAAATTATGGCATCCAAGAATCTATCATATGAACATATTGGTAGACATCTATTCCAACTAAAAAACCTCTCTTTTTTTCTCAACTCAAATTGGTTTGCTTGTAGTGATGAAAAACATAATGTTAGTTTTAAATATTTCTAAATTAGACTATGTGAGCATTTTTCTTCATCGACACTTCAGATCACACTCCATGGTCCATCATCATGATGAGCAAGAGAAGAGAATTGATGATGATGGATCATCGAGTGTGACCTAAAATTTTGATGAAGAAAAATTCTCTCATAGTCTAATCCAAAAATATTCAAGCTAACATTATGGACTATGGATATTTCATTTCTTTAAACATAATGTTGCCAAACAGTTCAACTACACTCAGTGAAAGAGTGCTAAGAGAAAGAAAATATATTTTTGTTGGGATTAAGGTGTCTCAACCTTAGAGTCCTAACATGTTTAATTTAATATATTATTGTATTTATTTGTATTATTTAATTTCCTATATTGTCAAGTCATAAATTGGGACCCACCAGTTGGGTGGTGTCCCTGTTGGAGGTGACTAGATGACACATCATCATCCCAAGTGAAATAGGCATCCCACTTTGGAATCTTTGGCTTATGACAGATTATATGATGCATCATAAGGAATCTTTATGCATGGAGAAATTTGGTGCCCAAGTTGGGTTATGACATGCTATAAGAGAATCAAATATTTTGGTTAGTTCTGACGAATTCTATGATGGATTCTATAATGAATCTTATGGAAGATTTTATGGCAGATTTATGACAGATTTTATGAAAATTATAAGGCATATTTTGTAGGCTATTATGAGCATATTTTGGGCACCCAAGCTTGGAGAGAGAATATTACATGCTATGACGGTTGTAAGGTGTGTAAGGGAATATTGTACATATGTCCAACTGTATGTCTATGGTGTGGGATATTATGTCATGTAGATTTGGATGCCCGTCCTCTTTTAGATGCTTCTCTTGGCTTGTATTTCTCTAATAGTGTATGCCTTGCATTGTAGAATGCATGGTTTGTTTGCAGGTAATGAAGTGCTATTGGATTCACTCTAGAATAGGTGTTTGTTTTGAAACACTTGTTGAAGAATATTTGTACTTGGAGATACATTGTATTCACTATTTGATATAATATAGAAGTATTATGATTTTGGAGGGTGGGGATTTTTACCCGAAAGGGTTTTCCCCATGTCTATCCGGTGTTGTTTCTTTATGTGTACTTATCCTATCTCATTCTTTCTATGTGTTTCTCCTTTATGTAACTGTATAAGGTGTTTATAGATTTTTTTTGTAACTCTCCCCTTCTTAGATTAGTGTAGGAAGCTTTTCTTGCTAACTCGGCTTCCTTCCAGTTGGTATTAGAGCTTCGCCAACCTTGATTCCTTTGTTGGGTTAGACAAGTATTTTGAACCGATCTTTGTTTCGGTGGGAGTTTTGTAGAAGTGTATTTTGTGACCTTGTTGCAAGAAAAAGATGGAAAGCACATCTAGGAGGATTGAGATGGAGAAGTCTAATGACAGTGACTTTGAGCTTTGGAAGCTCAAGATAGAAGATATGCTTGTAGATCATGATTTGTGGGTTATTGTTTCTAGAACCAAACCATCAGGGATGAAACAAGAAGAATGGGAGCTCATGGATCAGAAAACCAAGGGTCTCATTAGACTCTATTTGGCTGATTCCATTCTCCTAAATGTTCATGAAGAGAAGACTGTTGCTTCTTTGTGGAAGAAACTTGGAGATGTTTATCAAGCTAAATCCCTAGTAAACAAGTTATTCTTGAGAAAGAAAATGTATTCTCTAAAGATGGAAGATGGAGGATCAGTGGTAGACCACCCAAATTCCTTTAACATGTTGATTTCTCAACTAGGTTTCGTTGGAGAAAAATTTGATGAACAAGACCATTGCATGCTCCTATTATGTTCTTTTCCAGACTCATGGGATCACCTGGTGATGGTTATTGGAAGCACAATAACCACTTTCAAAATGGATGAGGTGGTTTCTTCATATCTGAAGAGATGTGGAGAAAGTCTTCCAAGATGGCCAAGGAGGTCCTTTTTGTTTGTGGTAGACCAAAGGAGAAAGGAAAAAAGAAGGACAAGAAATCTAAGTCAAAGTATTTGGGGAGATCTAAGTCTTCTAGTAAGAAGTCCAAGGAAAAATGTTGGAACTGTGGCAAAACTGGTCATTTTCAAAAAGACTATACAAGAAGGAGAAGAAGAAGAAAAACAAGTCTTTCTTCGATTCTAAATCTAACAAGTCTTCTCAAGATGAAGCAGAAGCATTTGTTGCAGCCTTGGCAACCCATGCATCAGAAGATGTGTGGTTGATATATTTGGGTGCATCCTTTCACATGAGCTCTTATAGAGGTTGGTTTTCAAAGTATGAAAAGTATGATGGCGAGAACATGTACTTGGGTGATGACTAGATTACTTGAAGGTCATTGGTCGTGGAAGAGTATGTAGTGTAGAAAAATGAACACCCTTACATGTTCACACTATGCTTGGGTCCCGTAATTAAATTAGACTTAATTAAGCCTCTAATTGACCCAATTATGCATTTAAAAGCCTAATTAATTTCATTTTTTGAAAGGGGGACCTACATTAAACAATTGTAAACATCAAATTAAATACCTTGAAAATTCTATGTCCTGGATTTAGGTCCTAGGACCCATTTTCCCAAGGGTGAATGGGTCCCCTTTAGATTCTAGAACCCAATTTAAAATATGTTTTTGGCAGTATTTTAATGATCCCAATTCAAGTTTCAATTGTCGGGAAATTAAAAAATCACCTATAAATACATAGTTATTTTATCAATTCAAGTAATCTAGCATTAAGGAAACTTCCATTTGAGAAAATATTATTGTCAAAAGTGTTCAAGAGTAGAATTATTAGTCATCTACAACAACATTCAAGATCTCAAGATGTCAAAGTTATTTACATTTATGCATGTTTTGGGAGCTAACATTGTGATGTAGGTTTCAAGCATTCAAGTCAAAACTCAAGCATCAAGATCAACATCCAATCAAGCCATTTCATGCAATATCAAGACCTTGGAGAGATGTGTTATATTTCAATCCTTTAAGGATCTCCATTCAAGGGTTTGGTGAGTTGCAACAAGGTAGTGTTCATTCATCATTCCTTCCATTTATCATTATTTCATTTCAAGGTCTAATTACCAAAACGAGGTTTGACCAAGGAAAACCCCTATTCACCAAAAAAAAAAAAAAATTCCCTCTCTTGTGTATGTGCAAGTTCATAGGTGAAGAAAGGATTGGAATTAAAGATCTCAAATGTGCAAAATTGTAAAAGTTGTCAAAGTTGCAAAAAGTTTTCAAGACCATGGAAACTCATATCCTAGATTTATTTTTGACATTTTTACAATGAAACATGTGGGAAAAGGAATCTCAGATCCATCTCTAGAGGCTCCCAAAAATTGAGGAAAAGTTCTATACAAGGACTCATTCGCTATTCTGGACACTTAGCAACAACTTTTGGTGACAGGTTTTTAGTGTCTTACCTTCTTCAAATCTATCAAAAGTTTGTTATTCTTTCTAGAGTTATACTTCATCTACATGATTTAGGCCTTACATTGTAGATTTGAGATCATTTATTATTTTATTTTTATCTCCCAAAAGTGTTGTTTAGGAAAATCTTACCCCATCCTCAATCATAAGGAAATTTGCAAGATCTCCAACTAGGTTGACTCATCTAGGGTTGAAAGTCAATCCTATCATTGGGGGATCTCATTTCCTAATGAAATAGGAGAATGATAGGTCCATTAAACCCCATTTTTCCCATTCTATTTTTAGTAAATTATTGGTGAACCTCCATTTTAAAAGAACCTATTTTCGGTATTTCATTTTGGTGAACCTGACATTCTTGCACTATAAACTTTTTGATTTGGAGTTCATTAAAAACCTTAGATCTAGGATTTGCAATAGTTTGTATTGCATTGCATTAATTTATATTTCATTTAGGGTAGTTAAAATTGCATTAGTTTTCATCTCATTTAGGGTTTTAAATTTGCATTTTACATTGTTTGAAATTTGAAAAATCAAAAAAATTGCATGCATATTACATTGATTTTGCATAGTACTTGCATATTAGTGTAATTTCAAACATTTACATTAGAAAATTTAGTCAAAATTGCATTCAAAAAATTTCATCTTTGTTCACTTATTGTCCTTAATTGCATTTGTATTTAAACACCCAAATCTAGAAAAAAATGTCATAGAAACCACAATATGCAACCTGGAACAAAGAACACAAACAACAACTTAGAATTTGCATTTTTCATTTTTTAAAACTCTGTACAAGGACTCATTTGCCCTTGGGTGAATGAGTCCTTGAGGGCCCATAAAAACCACCTTTTGTGAGGCTTTTTGTGGTCCTTTGCACTTCCCAGATCCGTTGGTAAGCGACTATTTTACTCTGGAATTTTTGGGAATTTATATTTTATGCATTAGTTCCAATCATCCATTTAGTTTAGGCATTGCAAATTAGGAAAAATTATTGCATTTTAGATCTATAGAAGAATTATTACATCATGTTTTTATTACAAAAGTCTCTTGTTATCATACTTCATGTTCTATTTTCAGCTATTGTTGAATACTCTAAGAAATTGTTGTTACAAGCATATGAATATGAAATACTTTCCCCTCTTTTCTTGTTTTAATTGACCCATCTCTTGTGTGTGAAACTTAGTGAAACATAATACAAATTCAGATAATCATGATAATCACCTTTGTTCTTCTCTCAATATCTCTCCTATTTGTGAAGAATATATTTTGGTGTTAGAAGATCCAATCAATGAGAGTCATGAGAATCCTATTTGTTTCTCTTACCCCACCTCTCCTACTTGAGAAGACATTGTTGGATACAAGGATGAGACCATTGAAAAATTCCTTAATATCACTTTGCCTATTTGTGATAATGATTTGATACAAGAGGATGCACACATTGAAAATCACGATAACCCTAATTGTTCTTCTCTCGACACCTCTCCCACTTGTGACGAAGGTGTTTTGGTGTTAGAAGATCCAACCATTGAGATTCATGAGAAGCTTGTTGCTCCCTCTCCCAATTCTTCTTCCACTTGGGAATATATTGTTCAACAAGAGGACACCATCATTGATAAGCAAGAAAATCATGTTGGAAAATGTGCCTCAAACTTTCTGACATGAAACTCCTGAAAGAGAAAAATCGGTGAGACCCTTAGAATGTCTTGCCAAGAAGCAGCTGTGTTCTAAACTCCTGAAGAGGTCAGATCAGTGTAACTTTCGCTGTCTTACCGACGGAAGTCATCGGCAAGACATGGGCTATTAGAGTGAGATTCCTAACTTGTTCCGATCAAACTGAGACTCTTGGCGACAGAAGACATCCGGGAGTCACGAACCTTCGGAGTGATATTTCAAACTCTTGGCCGACGGGTTTGCACTCGGTGTGAACTCTTGCCGATGGTGCTGGTCTTGCCGATAGACTAGTCGGGGTGACATGAACTGTCGATGACATCGGTGTGACACTGGCCGATGATACTTGGTCGGGTTTGCATTCGGTGTGACCTCTTGCCGATGGTGCTAGTCTTGCCGATGGATCTGCACGTGATGGACATATCAAAGTAACATGAGTTGTTGATGAAACTTCCTAGACTCAAGCCGATAAGGACATTTGGTTTTCTTGTGATATCAGGGAGACTTGATTTTTTATTGGCCCGACTTCTTAGAATGTTGTCGATACCTTTGGTCTTGCCAATGGCTCTATGATATTCCTAGGTAGAGAGAATTGATTATGGAGAAATTTTTTCTCCTGTAGCTAAGCTGACGTCTATCAAATTTCTTTTGTCACTTGCAGCAACATATGACTTAGAGATTGAACAGATGGATGTGAAGACAACATTTCTTCATGGTGATCTTGAAGAAGAAATTTATATGTCCCAGCCTGAGCACTTTGTGGAAAAAGGTAAAGAAAATCTAGTTTGCAAGTTGAAAAAATATCTATATGGATTAAAACAATCTCCTAGAATGTGGTACCAAAAGTTTGACATGTTTGTTTTGTCATTGGGATTTGTAAGATCAAAATCTGATCATTGTGTGTACTTCAAAGCTGAAAATGATCGTGTTCTTATTATTGCTCTCTATGTTGATGATATGTTATTCATAGGCAATAGTAAGTTAATGATTTATGATCTAAAATCTCAGTTGTCTGCAAAGTTTGAAATGAAAGATCTTGGTGCAGCTAGGTATATTATGGGAATGGAAATAACTAGGGACAGAAAGAGTAGAAAACTTTGGCTTAGCCAGAGTAAGTATATTAATACTATTCTGGAGAGATTTTGTATGATTGATTGCAAGCAGGTAGTTGTTCCAGTTTTGCAGGGAACGAAGCTATCTGCTGAAGATTGTCCAAAATCTCCTACTAAGATGGAGGACATGACCAGAGTGCCTTATGCTAGTGCATTTGGTAGTTTAATGTATGCAATGGTCTGTACAAGGCCAGAAATTGCCCAAGCAGTGGGAGTACTTAGTCATTTTATGGAAAATCCTGGAAGGACACATTGGGATGCTGTGAAAAGAGTGTTTAGATATCTGAAGGGCACTTCAAAGTATGCTTTGTGTTACCATGGAAATTTGGTTGAATCACAGAGGACTCTCAACATTCGTGGGTATGTGGATTCTAATTGGGTAGGGGACATTGACAGCAGAAGATCCACCAGTGGATATATTTTCATGATGCATGGTGGTGCAATTAGTTGGATGAGTAAGCGGTAGGTTGTAGTCACTTTGTCCACTATAGAGGCAGAATACATGGCAGCTACACACGCCTGTAAAGAAGCAATTTGGTTAAAACGTTTGTGTTCTAACATTGGGTTTGATGCAGGGCAAATTAAAATTTGCTGTGATAGTCAGAGTGCTATTTGTTTGGCAAAAAATCTGACTTTCCATGCCAAGATGAAACATATTGATGTGTAGTATCACTTTATATGAGATATGGTGGAGGATGGAAAGGTCTGTTTAGAAAAAGTGGATACTTTGAAAAATATTGCAGATGCATTGACGAAACCAATGAGTACAGACAAGTACAGGTGGTGTGCTAGTTCGATGGGCCTTGGTTCCCATGGATTTCAGTAATTTTGTTGTGCTCTGGAGGTGTCAGTAAGATCTTCGTCAAGTGGGAGATTGTTGGAAAATGTGCCTCAAACTTACTGACATGAAACTCCTAAAAGAAAAAAATTGGTGAGACTCTTAGAATGTCTTATCAAGAAGCAGTTGTGTTCTAAACTCCTGAAGAGGTCAGATTGGTGTAACTTTGGCTTTGTCTTGCCGACGGAAGTCATCGGCAAGACATGGGCTATCGAGTGAGATTCCTAACTTGTTCCAATCGACATGAAACTCCTAAAAGAAAAAAATTGGTGAGACTCTTAGAATGTCTTATCAAGAAGCAGTTGTGTTCTAAACTCCTGAAGAGGTCAGATTGGTGTAACTTTGGCTTTGTCTTGCCGACGGAAGTCATCGGCAAGACATGGGCTATCAGAGTGAGATTCCTAACTTGTTCCAATCGGAGTGAGACTCTTGGCGACAAAAGACATCTGAGAGTCACGAACCTTCAGAGTGACATTTCAGACTCTTGGCCAACGGGTTTGCACTTAGTGTGAACTCTTGCCGATGGTGTTGGTCTTGTCGATAGATTGGTTATGGTGACATGAACTGTCGATGACATCGGTGTGACTCTGGCTAATGATACTTGGTTGGGTTTGCATTCGGTGTGACCTCTTGCCGATGGTGCTAGTCTCGCTAATGGATCTGCACGCGATGGACATATCAGAGTAACATGAGCTGTCAATGAAACTTCCTAGACTCTTGCCGAGAAGGATAGTTGGTTTTCTTGTGATATCGGGGAGACTTGATTTTTTATCGGCATGACTTCTCAGGATGTTGCCGATACCTTTGGTCTTGCCAATGGCTCTATGATCGAGCACTTTGGCATCGGGGAGACACGGTTTGGTGTCTCACCGACATGCGATACAGTTGAACGTTTTAACCAAATGACTGTCCTACGTGATCTGTTTTGGACCAATGAGAGAATCAAAAGGAGAACCGTTGGCAGTTGAATTGTTGTGACCATTCCTATGTGGAAGATCAACAGACCATGAACAATAACGATTATGCTATGTAATGGTCGAAGATGATGAATAGTTCGGTGGTGAAAGAGTTGTTCGATCGAACACGATTTGATCAGTGTGTGTGAATTCATTGTATGCTTCTAAAAGCATTATAACAGTGATGTTCTATACAAGGTTGATCAGGGAAATGTTGTTGTTGTAAATTGACATCTGAAAGTGAAGTTTGATCTCTGTATGTAATTTTTTTTACTGTAATACAAAGAGGCTTTACTTGGTGTGGTGGGTTTTTCTCCCATAAGGGTTTTCCCACGTAAATCTGGTGTCCAATTGTGTATATGTTCATTTCTCTTTTCTGTTATTCTTTTCATGTGTATCTTAGTGAACTGTAATTGAAAAAAAAAAGTCATATCTGCATTCTTCCCTGAGTTTTTGGCATTAGGAAAGTTTTTTCCGCATCTTATCTTTCCTTACAAATCATGGTTGTTCTTCACTTGATATCTCACCTACTTGTGATGAAGATATCTTAGAAGACCCAACCATTGATTGTCATGAAAATCTTATTTTCTCCTCTCCTAAAAAATCTTCTACTAGGGAAGATATCATGGTTCAAGAGGATGATAACATTGATACATGTCTTTCAAACAATAGTATTGTGTCTTCCTTAGATGAAGATGATGAGATGACATTAGAATATCCTTGGCTAGAAGACCATCAAAATAAGGATCAATCTATTGAGGTTATGAACATTAGATATCATTTGATTATAAAACCTCCCAACACTCCTCTTGGACCTCCCAAGTCATCTCTTAATCCACTTCTTATCATAGAACCACCACAACATAAACCACAACCTCTAGGACATATCTTAAATTTTGCAAGACAACTCACTAGTAACAATGTTTCGTAACAACCAAGTTATGATACTATTTCTCATGCATACAATACAAGGAACAATAGGAAACCAAAAACCATACCTACTTCATTACCACTTCCATAACCTATCTTTCCTAGTGCTCCTCTTTTTCCTTTGCATAGTGGAAAGGAGTATGATCTTGTGGAAAAACATTGCAACACTCTTGCTAAGATTTCTTTATTGGATCCCATTTAGGCATCACCTAATTATCATAGCATGCTTCAAAATTCTTTGCAACAAGTTGTTATCCCTCCTAGTGCACAACCAAATGATGTAGCAGCCATAATTCAAGGTATGAACTCAGTCAACTTAGACATTACCTTTCATCAAGATGAGTTACCTCCATTAGAAGTGCAAAAACAAAATGATGCTTTGATGATAAGGGCTAGTATTAAAAATAATTGTATCGAGTGTGGCATAATGGTTTGACACTTAATGTTTGTAGTGTAAACCTTTTAGATAAGATTCAAGTGGAAAAGAGTAAATTTCAACCAAATTCTTTATCTATCTGTGGATTTGATAATGTGGGAAAACAACCACTTGGTGTGATAACATTTCCTATTAAAGATGGTAGGGTTACATTGCAAACTACTATTCATGTCATGCCTCAAGAATTCTCATATAATCTTCTCTTAGGTAGACCTTGTATTCATGCAATGAATGTGGTGCCTTCAACATTACATCGTCTAGTGAAGTACACTTATCAAAATGAGGTCTACACAATTAAAGCTAACCCACAATCATATCACAATAGTTTGCAAACTGAAACATGAATAAAAAATCCTCTTAAAACATTGACACCAACTACAAAAGTGGAATCTTTATAGTTGAAGATAAGGACAAGTTCCTTTCACCTATAGCAATGTTGTCGAAAGATAATTGGGGATCATTAGATTTCATACCTAAATTCAATGGGTATCCCAATATTATACAATTAAATTCAAGAAAGGAGAAAGAAGCTACTATAGTATTCACACAAGATTGAGTCATCAAAAGCATGTCAGTCCACAAATTTTAGCAAATAAGAGGAAAACAACAATTACACAACCACATATGAAGAGTGTGATCATGAGAAACCACCAAATCCAAAAGAAATGGAAAAAAAATATGGAAGAGGTTATGAGCTTTTGAAACAACTTGGCTATAATGGAAAAGGATGTGGTGCTAGAGAATAAGGTATTTGTGCCCCTATAGATCCTAACACACAAGGAACAACTAGTGGTCTTGGTTTTTGTCCTTTGAAAGAAATAAAAGCATCAAAGAAACCTTCACTTAATATCAATGTCATCACACAAAAGACTCCTAGGAAATCTTCAAAACATGTCTTAGTAATGATTGGGGTTCACTAGATTTTACACCCTCCTTTATGGGAGTATAAAATCTCACAATCTAGAGAGTCTTGTGTATGCATGACACCTTGTAGTAAGCAAGAGCTACATTTTTCACAAAAGAAAGGAACACCTTCTTGTATTGATCAAGAGGATAACTTCTTGAGGGTTCTCTAAGCTCACTTGATATCTCTCTCTCTAAGAACACGAAAGAAATTTTACAATATAAGTTCATTTTGCGCATATCATCGATTTCATGGTCATTCAACTAATGAATGTAAGGATTTGGGTAATGAAATTCAACATCTTAAGGATTGTGGTGCTCTTACTTGTGTTGATGCACCTATTTCCTCTAATTGATACTGAGATTCATCTTATCATGTTGCTCATCACTATGTGGCATTAGTAGCTTTATGTGTCTTTATCATTGCCATTCATGGTGGTACAATTTTAGGTGCAACCATATTTGTCTTGGCAGCAACATGATATTTCTTGGTGGTTGTCTTTGTCTCTATGATTGGGAGGCAAGGATAACTAGTTTTTGGGGGGTGTGCATTCTTTCCAAGGATACCCTCTTCCTCTCTTTCTACTTAAAATACCAACATAGCAAGTATGCTGACATTTTAAGTGGGGGGCATATTATCCCCTATTCATTGTTTGCATGTCCTCTTCTTAGTGATGATAACATGCATCTCCTAGGAAGTGTGAACTTTTTATTCAAAGTGTGGTATTCTCAATTTATGTGATGTGTCTTCTTGGTGGTGACATTGGGTTTGATGTCCTTCAAGAGTGTGAGCTTTCTTGGCATATGACATTCCTCTTAGTGGTGATGCTACAACTTGCATTCCTTGAGTTGTGAATATTTTATCCCTCAACTAGTCCTCTCTTGGTGACATTAAGCATGATGTTCCCTAAGGTGAGACCTTTCATGAACTAAGCAAAAACACCTTTGACTATCCTATCCTATTGTATTTAAAATGGCCACCAAGCATAACACAACTTGCTTTCCAATGGAGCCTTTATATTTTTTATGAGTTCCTAGCATAACACCACCTACTAGCCTTGTGACCATTTCTATGACACCTTATCAAAGTTATCAAGAGGTATAACTTTGGTATGGTTGATACATGAGAGCCTATAGACCTGGCATGACTTTCCCATCAACCACCTTTTTGTCGGTATATACTGACCTAGTGTGTGTTTCTCACTTTCTTGGGGGCTCACCTAGTGTATATCAGATTGCACTAGCCCTTGTGAGTGTATTTTTCATGGCCACCGAGCATAACACAACTTTCTTGCATATGGATCCATATGTTTCATAAGTGATTTTACATCCTTGTGAGTGTATACAATGGATGTGGCATAATCCAACTTGCTAGTCCATCTTTCTTTGAATTAATTTTGGCATTGTATGTTTGTGTATCTTGTCTTGCTACTTCATATCATACATTCATGTGTCTCTTTGTGCTTATATTGGTTTGCCATGGGATCTTGATCTTGGGGGCTTGCACAACTTCTTTGATCTTTGTCATCATATCCCATCAATATTTGTGCACTAGGACCCCTCTTGACATATATTTGTCTACTTTAGTGTGAGTTTGAGCATAGGGCTCATCCTCTCACTAAAGTGGGGGCTAAATGTAGTGTAGAAAAATGTAAACCTTTACATTTTCACACTATTTTTGGGTCCCTTAATTAAATTGGACTTAGTTAATCTTCTAATTGACCCAATTATGCATTTAAAAGCCTAATTAATTTTGTTTTCCAAAAGGGGAACCTACACTAAACAATTGCAAACATCAAATTAAACACCTTGAAAATTGTGTGTCCTAGATTTAGGTCTTAGGACCCATTCACCTAAGGGCGAATGGGTCCCCTTTATATTCTAGAACCTAATTTAAAATGTGTTTTTGGAAGTATTTTAATGATCCCAATTCAAGTTGCAATTGTCGGCTTTTAAATTTTAATTATCGGGAAATTAGAAAATAACCTATAAATACATAGTTATTTTATCAATTCAAGTAATCTAGCATTAAGGAAACTTTCATATGAGAAAATATTATTGTCAAAAGTGTTCCAAGAGTAGATTTATCAATCATCTACAACAACATTCAAGAGCTCAAGCATCATTTCAAACTTATTTGCATCTATGCATGTTTTTGGAGCTAACATTGTGATGTAGGTTTCAAACATTCAAGTTGAATTTTAAGCATCAATATCAACATCCAATCAAGCCATTTCATGCAAGATCAAGACCTTGGAGATATGTGTTATATTTCAGTCCTCTAAGGATCTCCATTCAAGGGTTTGGTGAGTTGTAACAAACTAGTGTTCATTCATCATTCCTTCTCTTTATTATTATTTCATTTCAAGGTTTAATTACCAAAACGGGGTTTGACCAAGGAAAACTCCTCTTCACCAAAAATAAACAATTTTTCTCTCTCTTGTGTATGTGCAAGTTCATAGGTGAAGAAAGGATTGGAATTAAAGATCTCAAAAGTGCAAAATTGCAAAAGTTGTCAAAGTTGCAAAAAGTTTTCAAGACCACATAAACTCGGATCCTGGATTTATTTCTGACATTTTTGAAATAAAACCTATGGGAAAAGGCATCTCAAATCCATCTCTAGAGGCTCCTGAAAATCGAGGAAAATTTTTGTACAAGGACTCGTTCATCATTCTAGAAACTTAGCAATAAATTTTGGTGACATGTTTTTAGTGTCTTATCTTCAAATTTGTCAAAAGTTTGTTATTTCTAGTAGAGTTATGCTTCATCTACATGATTCAGGTCTTACATTGCAGATTTGAGTTTATTTACTATTTTATTTTTCTCTCAAAAGTGTTGTTTAGGAAGATCTTACCCTGTCCTCAATCATAAGGAAATTTGCAAGATCTCCAATTGGGTTGACTCACCTAGGGTTGAAAGTCAATCCTGCCATTGGGGGATCTCATTTCCTAATGAAATAGGAGAAAGATAGGTTCATTACAAACCATTTTTACCATTCTATATTTAGTAAATTATTGGTGAACCCCTATTTAAAAAGAACCTATTTTTCAATGTTTCAGAGTCAAAATCAGTTTTCTTGATGGAAGAGTGAAGGGGATTGATAGTGTCTTGCATATCCCAGGTTTGGCACAAAACCTGCTTTCTATAAGTAAAATGAATGATTTGAGACTACAAGTTGTTTTCTCTGGTGGAAAATGCAAGATGACGAGAGGAGCTATGGTATTGGCTAAGGGTGTTTGAGTTGGCACTTTGTGCAAGTTGGAAGCATGCACAATGTAGTGCAATAGTTCTTCTGATGTACTAAAGAAGAGACCTTTGGATTCTTCATCCTCACCATCAAATTGTGCAATGAATAAGTGTGTTGCAACTACATCCAATGGTTGTGCATTTTGGGTACCTAAGGGTGCTCATTCTATGGAAATGAAGCTTTGTGTAGAGAAGACAATGTTATGGCACCAATGACTTGGTTGCATTGGTGAGAAGGGTCTTCGAACCCTGGAGAATAAGATCCTTGTTGAAGGCATTGATGATTGTAATCTCGAGTTTGAATTTTGTGAACATTATGTTTATGGAAAACAACACCGTGTTTCTTTTTACTCTAGTTCTCACAAGTCTTATGGTGTTTTGGACTATGTTCATTCAGATGTTTTTGGTCTTGTGAATGTTCCTTCGTTATCAAAATATGTATATTTTGTTTCTTTCATAGATGATTACAGTAGAGGAAAATTCATTTATTTTCTCAGAAGTTGAAGTCTTTAGTTAGTTTAAGGAATTTAAGGCCTTGGTAGAAAAATAGATTAGCAGAAAGATTAAGTGTTTAAGGACTAACAATGGTGGTGAGTTGTGTTCCACAAATTCTGAAAAGTTTTGTAAAGAGCATGAGATTGAAAGACATAAGACAACTCCCTACACTCCACAACAAAATGGAGTTGTAGAGAGGATGAACAAAACATCGATGGAGAGGGCTAGGAGAATGTTGAGTGCTGCTAGCCTTGAGTAGAAGTTTTGGGTTGAAGTGCTAGCCTCTGCATGTTATTTGATCAATAGATCTCCTACATCGACACTTGCTCCAAAAAAACACCCATGGAGGCATTGTTTGGTAAAAATCCTTCAATGAGACATCTCATAGTTTTTGGTTGTCAATTTTATGCTCATGTTCCTATTGAGAAGAGGTCAAAGTTGGAGAACAAGGTAGTTAAGTGTGTGTTTATCAGCTATGGTGTCAGTGTGAAAGGGTAAAAGCTTTGGGATCTAGAAGCTCAGAAGGTTCTCTATAGTAGAAGTGTTATTTTTAGAGAGATGAAACCTTCCATTGTTGAGTTGCAGCCATAGAAAGAGGAGAAACAAAACAAGAAGGTAGTTTAGATTCCACCTACTCTGAAGAAATATGAACTACACCTTCCTGTTGGACTTGATGATGAGGAGAGCTCAAGAATCTTTGAAAGTTCTGAAGAAGAAGAAGAATCTCAACATCAGCCTTTGAGGAGGTCTACACAAGTTAGGCAACAACTGAAAAGGTTTGGCTATTCATTATTGGATTTCAGTTGCATTTTTTCTTTGATTGCTAACACTGATGAGCCTAGGACTATTAAAGAGGCTATGGGTATGAGTGATGTAGATTTCTGGATGAAAGCCATGGATGAGGAGATGGATGCATTAAAGAAAAATAATACTTGGGATATGGTACCTTTTCCTATTAGATGCAAACCTGTTGGTTGTAAATGGGTTTTCAAGAAAAAGTGTGGTCTTGATGGCAGTGTTGATAAACATAAGGTACAGTTGGTCACTAGTGGGTTTTCATAGGTGGAGGGAATTGATTATGGTGAGATATTCTCTCCTGTTGTGAGGCTACCATCTATTTGGTTCCTATTATCACTTGCAACAACGTATGCTTTAGAAGTGGAGCAAATGGATGTGAAGACAAAATTTCTTCATGGTGACTTGGAGGAAGAGATTTACATGTCACAGCAAAAGCACTTCATTATAAAAGGTAAAGAAAATTTGGTTTGCAAACTGAATAAATCTCTTTATGGCTTGAAAAAGTCTCCTAGAATGTGGTACCTGAATTTTGACACCTATGTGTTGTCATTGGAATTTCAGAGATCTAAATCTGACCATTCTGTGTATTATAAATTTGATAATGGTCACATTCTCATTATTGTTTTATACGTAGATGATATGTTATTTAAATTGGGAATGGTAAAAGTATGATTTCAAATTTTAGGTTTTAGTTATTAGCATAGTTTGAGATGAAAGACCTAGGTGCTGCTAGGTACATTCTGGGAATGGAGATCACAAGAGACAAAGCTAATAGAAAGCTTTGGTTAAGCTAGAGCAAGTACGTGAACTCAGTGTTGGAGAGATTCAAGGGACAGATTGAGTACAAATAGTTGTTCCCATGATGAAGGGGATGAAGCTTTCAGTGAATGATTGTCCAAAATATCCTACTGATCAGATGGAGGACATGACCGGAGTACCATATGCGAGTGTAGTTGATAGTCAGATGTATGCTATGGTATGTACAAGACTAGACATTTCCCAAGCAGTGGGAATCCTTAGCTGTTTTAAATGGCTAATCTTGGGCAAGTGCATTGGGATGCAATTAAGAGAGTGTTTAGATATTTATGGGGTACTTATGAGTATGCCTTGTGTTTTCATGGTTATCCTACTGGACCTAAGAATTTTGTGAGTATTCATGGATATGTTGATTCATATTGGGCAAGTGACATTGACAATCGAAGATCCACCAGTGGTTACGTGTTTATGATGTTTGGTGGTGCTATCAATTGGATGAGTAAATGTCAGGCTGTAGTTGCTTTGTCCATGATAGAAGCAGAGTACATGGCAACCACTCATGCTTGTAAGGAAGCTATTTGGATTAAGATATTATGTTCTGATTTTGGTTTAGATGCAGGACAAATTATTGTTTGTTGCGACAATTAGAGTGCCATTTTATTAGTAAAGAATCCTACCTTCCATGCCAGAACAAAGCACATTGATGTTTAGTATTATTTTGTTCATGGTATGGTAGAAGATGGAAAGGTGAACTTGGAAAAAGTTGACACTTTGGGGAATGTTGTAGATGCACTGACGAAACCAACGAGCACATAGAAGTTCAAATTGTGTTCCAATTCCATGGGCCTTGGGACCCTAAGCAAATGATTTTGTATGACTCTTAGCAGGTCTTCGACAAGTGGGAGAATGTTGGGATTAAGGTGTCTCAACCTTAGAGTCCTAACATGTTTAATTTAATGTATTATTATATTTATTTGTATTATTTAATTTTCTATATTGTCACATGTCCTAAATTGGGACCCACTAGCTGGGTGACATCCCCGTTGGAGGTGATTGGATGACACATCATCATCCCAAGTGAAAATAGGTGTCCCATTTTGGAATATTTGACTTATGAAAAACTCTATGATGCATCATAAGGTATCTTTATGCATGGAGAAAGTTGGCACCTAGGTTAGGTTATGATAGGTTGTAAGAGAATCAAATATTTTGGTCAGTTATGATAGATTTTATGATAGATTCTATGACAGATCTTATGGCAGATTTTATGGTAGATTTATGACAGATTTTATGATAGTTGTAAAGCATCTGTCATAGGCTATTATGAGCATATTTTGGGCACCCAAGCTTGGAGAGAGAATATTGAATGTTATGGCAGTTGTAAGGGAATATTGTACATGTGTCCAAATGCATGTCTATGACATGGGATATTGTGTCATGTGCATTTGGATGCCCATCCTCTTCTAGATGCTTCTCTTGGCTTGTATTTCACTATATATTGTATGCCTTGTATTGTAGAATGCATAGCTTGTTTGTAGGTAACAAAGTCCTGCCAGATTCACTCCAGAATAGGTGATTGTTTTGAAACACTTGTTGAAGAAGCTTTGTACTTGGAGATACATTATATTCACTATTTGATATAATATAGAAGTACTGTGCTTTTGGAGGGTGGGGTTTTTTACCCGAAAGGATTTTCCCCACATATAACTGGTGTTGTTTTTTTATGTGTACTTGTTGTCCTATCTCATTCTTTCTATGTGTTTCTCCTTTTTGTAACTGTATAAGGTGTTTATAGAAATTTTTTGTAACTCTCCCCTACTTAGATTAGTGTAGAAAGTTGCTTCCGCTCACTCGACTTCCTTTTAATTTTGCACCTCATGGTATAAAAAAAAACCACACCACAATTCTACAAAAGGCATAATTTCACTACTCAATAGTCCTGGTCCTTCCAAGCTACATTGGACCAAGAAAGTCTCTTAAGAGCCTTGAGACTAAAAAAGTGTCTCACGTTGGCATGACTATACTCTCAAACTATGGCACCAAGAATCCCTCATTTGAACCAATGTCGGGTCTACCTAAAAAAATCTCACAATATTTCTCAACTCTTTTTTCCTATGACAATAATGAGCACAAAATTTCCAAATGCTTTAATTACATTATGTGAAAGGGTACTATGAGCAATATTTTATACTTTGCACTTGTAGAACTAAACCAATCACACCAAAATATTTTGAGTGGGGTAGATAATGCTAATAGAGGCATCATTTCACTACCCAAGCATCTTGATCCTTCCAAGCGACATTGGATTGATGAAGTCCCTTAAGAGCCTTGAGTAAAAAACAATGCCCAACTTTGGCACAATTATTCTCTCAATCCATGCCACCAAAGAATCTATTACTTAACCTATGATTGGATGTTGTGCCTTCTCAATGTTTGCACAAAAATTTTATGCACTCCATTAAACCTTCATGGAAGGATTGGAAGTGTTATGTTGATACTCCTTTTTGTAATTACACTTCTAAGAAAGGATATAGATGACTTTCATCTCATCTTCCCATGGTTCAAAATTTGAATACTAGGTGGTCTCTTCAATCTTCTAATTTTATCTAGGTAAGCATTTTCAATCAATGTGCAAAGTCTTTGTAGAGTCCAAATTTTTCCATTTTGCTTCATGTTTGCTTTACCACAACCTTCCTAGTGACACTTGTTTGATACATCTTAGGTCACCTGAGCCGAGATGTTTATTTTATGGGAAAAAAGAAGTGCTTCTTCATCTTTTCTAGTCAATATGGCGGTGTTGGATGTCCAACATCTTTAAACTCTTTTCAATCATTGGGGAACACCACTTGCACCATGGCTAATGTTTTACCTTCATCATCCCAATATAGATTCCTCCCATCGGGACCCATGACACAATCATTCTAATTTCTCTTGACAACAACAACACAATTGTTGGAAAGCCTCCACTCCTTCACTACCACTACTAACTAGGCAATACTATGTTTGGACATTATCACCTTATGTTCTCTCAACATAATGGGTGGGTCCTATGGATCAAGGAAATTCCCTCATTTAGCTCTTTCTATATTTTTGTGAGGACTATACAAAACCAATCTTCGAAGGATCTAGTGGAAGAAGAAAATATTGCTCTTACTGGTTGGGAACCCATGGGGGATGGCAATGATCTACTAAGTGGAGGGTGGGATAACCATAATGAGAAAGATCCCCCAACACTAGAGTTGCCTTTGCTGCAAAATTCTAATAATTTTTTTTTTGTTTATATTGAATTGATGACTTGATTATTTCCTTTGTGTGGTTTTTTTTTTTTTTTATTAAGGTAAGGATGGTTTTGACATGGCCCAAAGGAAAACAAGAAAAAAAAGGACAACTAGGGAACAACAAAGAAACAATAACAAATAGGACATTACAAATATCCAACCCAAAGTTAAGGTGATTTAAAAAATTATTCCAACAATTTTTGTTTAACCATAGTAAAAGGATTCTTCTCCTCTAAACTTAAATTCTTGGAACAAGAAAAATTCATAAGACCATAGGAAAAATCCTCTTCCAAACCTGAAGTTTTAAAAGAGGAATCGAGCATCGTACTGTCCACAAGAGATTTCCCCTTATTGTCTTCCTTCTACACCTCATCAAATGAAGTAATAGACTCCTTTGCAGTAGTAGGAATATGTTCTTTTTTCCTCCAAACAAAATTGTGTTTCTTGTTGTTCGAGCAACTCATAATAGTATGGCCCACTTTACAACAACAATGACAGATAATAGGAGAGTCTTTGAATTCAATCTACTGCACCCAATTACCATATTTGGAAGATAAGGTGATTTGAGTAGGGAGCACCATGTTTTTCTCCACAAACACACAAATCTAGCAAACAACAAATACTTTTTGAATTTTGTTATCAAATTAGTAGCGCAATATTGCCCAAAAGTATTAGCAATTAGCATATAAAAAAACATTCCAGAACCCCAAAAGCAACCCCAACAATCTAACCCAAACAAGAATCATGAAGCTAGTATCCTTTACTAAATTGAAGCCGAAGACCAATTTTTAATACAATTTTTGTTATTGTGTGGCTATTTCTTTTTTAGAATATATATTTTTGAAGATTATATATATATATATATATATATATATATATATATATAGATCAACTTATAATAAAAAATTTCGAAGGCTTCATTTACACACTCTTCTATTATCATTATTAGATGGTAGATCCATTGTGTACACATTGTTATTGACCTTCCAAGCCCAGCCTCTATATGTGAGATTGTTTATTCATCCACTTGACTGCCAGTACTTAATATGACACTATTCATCATATAAAAAATAAAAAATAAAAATTTAAAAATTTAATAGCTCACCTTTATATTTATTATCAGAATTGCTTTTACCCTGTTTATCTCTATCCTTCATTGCTACTTTATACAGTTCCATTGACCTGTAATGGTCATATGTGCACACTAACATTAATTCAGTCTTTCTACTATCTAGTAACAATATACACTCCCATTTTTATAGATCTAATTGAGTTTTGTAGAGAGCTGCATTTATATGTTGTAATTCATGCTTCCTTATGTGGGTTTTCTTTCTCTCAAAATGAATGTGGAAATGAAAATCGATTGGAAAAAATTGAGCCAATTTGATGGTGTTGGTCAGCTGAGAGAACAGTTTACAGGTGGAGCGATCTCTCAATGCAAACAGCTCTAAACATGTACTGCCAAAATTCCTATATCTATATTTACTATATACTTGATATATGTCATGCACTGGCTACTGTGAAGGTCTGGGTCTGATGTCAGTTGACAAATGTGGTGAATTAGGTATGACTTTGTCAAATGAATTAGGTGAACCGGGATGTTAAATGTACTGAATTATTGCTTTCAGAGAGAGAGAAGCATGGAAGCATCATGTACAATAATTTAGTTTAGCATCCAGTGATGATTGGTAATGGGATAAAATTAGGTGGGTCGGAAGTAGCTGTGAATGAAATGAATAGGATGGTGTTTCAGACAAGGCTATTAAGGCTGTATATTGATTGAGTTTGGCTGTGAATCACTCGTTTGCTTTGCTGGTGGAACAGATATTCGTGGACGTTAAATTCTATTGTTCTGGAGCATGTATGATGTTTTGTGGACCCTGTCATTAACTTCCCCAGTTCGAGCATTTAAGAAGTTAATTATCAGACTACTTTTAACCATTGGTAGCCTCTAGGTACCTGGATAAAGGGCCTAGTAGTTGTCGGTTGCCCTGCCTCCACTTAAGCTGCCTTGTTAAAAGTTTAAATAGCCTCATTAACAAAAGGACACACCTGGTGGGGTTGGAAGCACTTGTTTAGCAAGTTGCAGAGATTATAGATCTGATACAAGAGTTTTGTCTCTCAAACTCTTTCAATAAGATGATGATAAAATTAGTTTCTTTGTTAATATTAGATAATGATAATGATAGATTTGTTAGGTGTTTTACTATTGAGTAATTGGTTTTTGGTGATCGGTTCATTTTCAGTTCAGGTGCGGTTCATTTTGTAACTGTTTCTCAAGTCATGTTGTAGATGCTAGGGAGTCCTACCTTGGTCTGGCTTTGCTGATCTGAGCTCTCATACCATGTTAAACTTTTCATTGACCAGTCAGGAGTCAAACCTAGGACCTCCCATTTGCTATTGGGGTGCTCTATCACTGAACTACCAGCTCTTGGCAACCCATCCATCTTCAATTCAAATATAATTCATTTTCCAACAATCTGTACTGTTAAGAGGTGTAGTGGGTAGTGAATTTGTCAATATAAAATATGAATCTTATTAATTGAAAATATTTTATTGTATTCAAAAAAATTACACCTAAGACAAGATAAACTCTTAACATTTAGAAATCAAATCAAAGACAAGATAAATCCATCTTCAATTTAGGTGTGGCCCATTTTCCAACACCTTCCTTTAGCCACCCTGCAGGTATTTAGGGATCCTATCTTAATCTGGCTCTGCTGACACAGACTCTTATACCACATTAAACTTTTCATAGACAAGGTAGGAGTTGAACCTAAGACCTCCTATTTGCTTCTGGGCTGCTCTATCACCGAACTACCAGGTCTTAACAACCCATCCATCTTCAATTCAAATATAATTCATTTTCCAACAATCTATACTGTTCAGAGGTCTAGTGGATTTGTCAAAATAGAATATGAATCCTACTAATCGAAAATATTTTATTGTATTCAAAAAAATAACACCTAAGATGAGATAAACCCTAACATTTAGAAATAAAATCTAAGGCAAGATAAATCCATCTTCAGTTCAGGTGTGGCTCATTTTCCAACACCTTCCTTGAGCCACACTCCCAAGTATTTAGGGATCCTATCTTGACCTGGCTCTGCTGACAAAAACTCTGATACCACGCTAAACTTTTCATGGACAAGCTAGGAGTCGAACCTAGGACCTCCTATTTGCTTCTGGGGTGCTCTATCACTGAACTATTAATTCTCGGAACCCTGTCCATCTTTGATTTAGATGTAATTCATTTTTCAACAATCTGCACTATTAAGAAATGCAATAAATTTATCAAATATTTGAAAATATTAAAAGGAACCTACACATAATGTGAACAATTTAGCAATCAAATCTAAGGTAAGAAATATCACACTTACCACTACATAAATCTCTCCATTGAAAAGATGGTGAATTGCATGCTTATTCTTATACTCGTGAATCTGTGATAATGTTGTTCACTTTTGTTAACACTTGAGCCTTCGAGGAAATTTCCCCCAAAAAAATGGCTTGAAGGAAGCCCACAAGAACAACAGGTCAGTCAAATCTCTTAAAGTATTCCAACACCCTGATTGAGACATAAAGGATGCCCCCGCGTTTTGCAGTCAGCAGTTGAAATTTCTTCACAAATTTGAAAACAGAAATGGACCAGTTAGGTAATCTCCATCATCCACAAGGCCGACCATAAAAAATCTTCTACGGAGACAATTCACAACTTGAATGGGAGATTTTTATGTTACTGAATAGTCAGCTGTACGATTAGTCTCAGCCCCAATTCCACAACTCCCTCCGTCAAAAGATCTTAAGACAGGTCTTTATCTTGCTGAATTGTCAGCTGTACGATCAGTTTGAGGTCCACTGTGACTATCTCAATCTAGTTTGCAAGCTTTTAATATGAACAGACCCTTCAAAAGGTAATATACCTTGACAACTTGTAGAATACATTTTGGGAACAACTGGATTATTCCATGGGACAATGGAAGATATTTATAAAGAGAGTCTGGTGTAGTTATCAGACAATTTCTAGGATTACCCATTATACGGTTCAAATATGTGAAGAATCTTTTCTGCCAAAAGCATGTTTATTTCTATGAGCAGTCAAAGATCTAGCCACTATGCTATACTTTTATTGGTTTTGAATATCGGGTACATATTAGCTTTATTTGATGCGTGCCTTTGAAGGAAAGCTTTAGGAAGATTGGTGGCAACTCTGTCATTTTGTCTGGTTGCTAAAATACACATGGTAGGAAACTTTCCAAGATAGTCCAAATATGTATACATCTTGTAAGCTCTGTAGTAAGTATGCTGACATGTCTGAAGGAAACTTTTAGTGTAATCATAGTAAACATCTATTCTGCAAGTTATATCTAAATTTCATATATTTGGAAGAAATACTTGATATGTTTCTTTTGCGTCACATCAAATGGATCATTGTCTCTATTGAAGGGAACCCGGTATCGAAGGCCCTTTTGAGAAATTGTATTTCTTCATGCCTTTCAAAATTGAATTTTCACTACCTTTAGACTGTTAAGATTGTGAAGATTCTGGTTTCTAAATTCAATTGGATTTTCACTATCTTTTGATTATTAGAGACTCTTAAGATTGTGATGGCTTTTGCAGACTCGAAGACTCGATTATTAAATTTGATGTTTACATTTATTTTTATAGTTTTTTTAATTAAAAGAGGGGTAAAAATTTATTCAAACCAAAATAAAGCAGTACAAAGCAAGGGCACCACACACACTTGTCAATCTCCACTAAGTGGTCCAACTTTTGAGACAAATCCGGGGATAATTGACCCCTATCCACAATGTTCCAATTTTGCAAATGATCAGAAGCCCATTTGGCCAAACAATCCACAACCCCATTCCATTCTCTAGGAATGTGACAAAAAGTAATAGATTCCAAGGAAGCACATAGATTAAGAATTTGTTTTATAATTACAGCGAAACTGACATCCTCTACCTACTGCCTCTATAGCAAAGTCGCCACCACCTGATAATCAGATTTACAAATGATCCATTTCCACTCAAGAGTGCAACCGTGCTCCACATCATATAAAATGGCAAGAGCCTCCATCACATTGTTAGTATGCAAACCCTTATAAACAAAGAAGATAAACTCAACAGTCCCAGAACTATTCCGCCCAACACCCCCAATACCAGCATGACCAAGATTTCCCCGAGAAGAACCATCTGTGTTGATTTTCAACACACCCGAAGGAGGAGTATGCAGACCCTTATAAACAGAGAAGATAAACTCAACAGTCCCTGAACTATTCCGCCTAACACTCCCAATACCAGCATGACCAGGATTTCCCTGAGAAGAACCATCTATATTGATTTTCAACACACCTGAAGGAGGAGGACACCAACGCCCCTCCCTATTTATCTTCCGAAGAGGATGTCGACATCTATTTCTCATGATCTGGCCAACACCCTGCGCCGCACTACTCTTAAGAGGAAGGTTGAGACGAGTGCAATAGGCAACATCTCCCAGATCCACACCTTCAGCCAAGTCACACTTAGTTGAAATAGTTTCTCCTAAAGAATGAAGAATTTTCCACCACAAATGTTGGACAACCAACTTCATATCTTGAAAAATCCTATGATTCCTCTGCAGCCAGATATGCTAGATAATAAAGGTCGGTCCAAGAGCCCAAGTAACTTGAAGAAAAGAAGTCTTAATAGGGGCCTTCCCCCATCGAGAAAAGAACTCAACCAAAGAAGAGACATGCCAGGAAGCCTGATTCCACACACCCCACCATAAATGACATAGCTCCCTGGAGAAGGAACATTGGAAGAAGAGATGAGAGACACTCTCCTCACTATTACAACACAAAACACACATTGAGGGACCTTGGAACCCTCGCTTGCACAAGTTATCCCAAGTAAGACACCAGTTATGGACCACCAGCCACAAGAAAAAATTGCACTTAGGCCAAGAAAATTTGTTCCACACGTGCTTCTACCAAGGAACCTCAGTGTCCCCAAACATCTACCTAACCAACTCTCCATAACCCACTTAAACATAGTACTTACCAAATAATCATTGTTATTCCAAGCCAAGACATCCTGCCCCTCCAAGGTATTGCATTCACGTGATGTGATAATTTGAGCCAACTCTTGCCTATCCTCCTCCGACCCTCCTAGCGGCCAATCCAAGGAGTGCTTCCATCTAAGGCTAGTAGCCAACCCAAGATTTTGAACAGTCTTATAATGCTCAATTGTATTCCATCCTGTAGCAGTAAAAAGTTCACAAAGAGGCTAGAGGTGAGGGTAAGCATAAAGAATAGGAGGATGACCATCCCAAGAATCCCGCCAAAAATGAGCCTAAGAACCTATATGACAGATCCAAAATAGCCCCTTCTTAACCAACTGAGCCCTCGATTTCAAAGTATGTCAAATCATAAATCCCCTTCCTTCTAAAGGGAAACGAGGAATACCAAAAGTGCTAACATCCTTAAGATACTTGTGGGTGAGAATACGTGCCCAAAGCTGATGCTGACTAGTACGTCGACGCCAATATAACTTGGCTACAAGAGCTTGCCCATTCAAAACAACAAAACGTAGTTCAAGGCCCCCCTCTTTCTGCGGCCTGCACACAATTTCCCACTTAACAAGACTCCACTTAGCTATCAATTCTCAAATATTTTATTCATTAAAGTTTCTTAGATTTATGTCTTTAAATTTTTTAGATGAGAGATTCAAAACATTCAACATATTTTTTTCAAGATTTTTTTATGTTAATTTATTAGTAACAATTATATTTTATTTTAATTAATAAATTAAATGTATTCACTATTTGTTTAAGCTTTCACTGTAGTAGTTTACCTTGTTTCTCAACAATTGATATTAGATCTTTAGATTTGATAAGAGAGGGATGCCTTTTCTAGAAGTGTTACAAGTTTTTTAGCTATAGCAATAGCTCTCGACCTTGGGGTTTTGTAGTTTTGCCCATGGTGCAACCATGGGTAACACTTCATGCTAAAAGATTAAGAAATTCAATGGCTCTAGGTACAAGTAATGGAAATTGAAAATGAAAGATATCTTGGAATTAAAAGGGATTAATAGAGAGTTGTTGCAAAAGAAGGAAACCTACAAACATTTCTAATGAAGACTAGACAAAGTTTGACAAGAAGACATGATGAACCATTTAGTTGTGTCTTGTAGATTTCATTCTCTTTCATGGCTCATACAAGACTACCACATTTAGTTTGTGGAAGAGAATATGTAGTTTTCACTCTTTGTTAATAAGCTATAGTTTAAAATGAAGCTTTACTCATTAAAAATGGAGCAAGACTCAACTATAGAGCATCTTAATTCTTTTGATTTTATTTTGAGTCAACTAAGTTCTAATAATTTTTTAAGCTAGAGGGGGAAAATAAATATGTTTATTACTTTGTTCTTTGTCTAAATTTTTGAAAAATCTAATCATTGCTTTGAGTACTATTCTATATCAAAATATGGATGTGTGTGTTGCTACTTTTCTTATCAAACAAATAAGGAGAAAATCTAGGGATGGGGACTTGAAGGATGCATTACATGTTTAGGGAAGGCATAAGAACAAAGGTGATTAAAAAGGGAAATAAATATAAATATAAGGATAGATCCAAATCAAAAGGATAGAAGAAAATCTGTGGGAAGAGTAGAGTAAAGTGTTGGAACTATAGAAAGTGAGGCCATGTGAAGAAGGAATGTAAAAATAGAAGAAATTTGATGATTCCTCTATAGAGAAATCCTTTGATGATGATGCTAGTGATGCATTACACTTATTTCTACTAACTTAGCTAGTGGTGATTCTTGGATTATTGATTTAGGTGCCTTGTACTACATGACTCTTCATAAAAATTGATTATCATCTTACAAAGATTATGATGGTGGTGAGGTGTTCCTTGGTGAGAATAGTTCACATCAAACTATTAGCAGGGGGAAGGTAGAAGTATGTTTCAGTGGTGGAAGAGTGAAAACATTTTCTAATGTATTACATATTCTAGGTCTTGCAAGAAATTTACTTTTTATTTCCAAGATGAATAATTTTGGAGCACATGCATCTTTTGCTAGAATAGTTTCAAGATGAAAAGATCAAATTTATTGATGGTGAAGAGATCTTGATGTGAGACTTTGTTTAAGCTTGAAGCTACTACTTATTGTAACTATGCCAATTTCATTGACAAATTTAATAATCCATGTATGTTTTGGTACTAGAGATTAGGTCACATGAGTGACAAGGGTCTTTGGACCATGATTAATAAGAATATGGTTGATGGTATTTTCTAATTATTCTATTGAGTTTGATTTCTATGAGTACTATGTGTTTGGAAAATACAATAGAGTAAGTTTTCTCTCTGGAAGCACTAGACTTAAGAGATGTTTAGAATTTATTTATTCAAATGTTTTTAGTCTAGTGTATGTCTTATCCACTAGAAAATATTGATATTATATTACATTTATAGATGATTACTTAAGGTTTATTTGGATTTATTTTTTGAGACATAAATTTGAAGTTTTATTTAAGGATTTCAAAGCTTTAGTTGAAAAATTATCAAATAGGAAGATAAATGAATTGAGATTTGATAATGGAGGTGAATAATGCTCAAATAAATTTGATATTTTTTGTAGACATGCATGCATTGTACAACATAAAACTACCCCTTATACATCATAATAAAATGGGGTTAACAAATGGATAACCTAGACATTAATGAGTAGAGCTAGAAGTATGTTGAGTACCAATGCACAATTGGATTGATGTTTTTTGGGCTGATATTGTGAGAAGTTTCTATTATTTGATAAATGATATCCTTGTTCAACTATGGTTGATAAAACGCCATATGAGATGTAGACAAGTAAAAACTCTCTATAATTTTGCATCTAAGAGTATTTGGTTGTGAGGCTTTTATTCATATGCTAAAAGAGAAACAACATAAGTTGGATCCCAAGGCTCAAAAGTGTATATTTGTTGGATATGATGAAAACGTTAAGGGTTATAAGCTTTGGAATTTTGTAGCCCTTAAAATTTGTTATTCTAAGGGTGTGATTTTTATGGATCTTAGAGTATTTTTAAATCCAAGATAGTGAAAGGAAAAAGAAAGGAAGATAATGCACTTTGAAAAATATTAAGAAGTAGGAAGATACACATTTCTAAAAGCAACATGATGTATTTAAGGATGGAGGAAGAAAAAGACTTAGGAGAGGGTTCTTATGTGGATGATTATGTAGAGGTATCGAAAAAATTTCTTATTTCATCCTCAAGGAGATCCACAAGGCAACACAACCTAGTGGGCATGCATAGCCCATCTAGATTTTTTAAGGAATCTCTTTCTTCAAAAGAGCATGAGTTTTGGATGGTGGCCATGTAGGAGGATATAAGGGACTTGGACATATGTGACACTTAGGATCTTATGATTTTTCTTGAGGGAAGGGAATCCATTGGTTGCAAGAGGGTGTTTAACAAGAAATTTAAAGAAAATGGTAAGTTGGAATTGTAAAAGGAAATGTTAGTGGAAAAAGAGCACTCCTAGAAAGGGGGAGTTGATTTTGGTGAGATATTTTCTCCCTTGGATAAACTAGCTTCCATTAGATTCTTACTTTCTATTGTTGTTGCTTGTGATTTCAAATTAGAGAAAATGGATATTAAGATTACATTTTTGCATGGGTAGCTTGAAGAGGAATTTATATATGATAGCTTGATGGTTTTATAGTGAAGGAAAGAAAGTTTTTGATGTAGGAGCATTCGAGTCTACAAGCAATCCTGCATTGCCTAGAAATATTTATTTTCCTTTCATGTTTAATTTTTGCATTTTGGTGTGGGTTGGAGCTTCAAGAGAATCTTGTGGAGTGTTTGAAGGATAAAATATTCATTTACCAATACTTGAATTTGCATTTCAAAAATTAGAGGCAAACAACGTGTTTAATGTGATTTTAAAATTATTGTATTTTCAAGGCTTGAAGGGTTTAAGGGGTCCATTGGCATATTAGAGGGAACTTGAAAATAAGAATTAATATTTATTTTATCAATTTTTCTACCTATATTTTTTTTCATAAAGCAAGTGACCTTTGACATTCCATTCTTGTCTTATTGGGTGCTTAAAATGGAGGGAAAAGATAGAGATTTTTGAAAAAATAATAAATGACTCTTCAATTACCAAAGGAGTGCGACTTGGTTTTATATTTTATTCATTTTCTAAAGGCATATATAGAAGCAAGGAATTTGATGTGGTGAAGCAACGTTAACAACACATTTTGGAAGCAAAACTATGTCTTTATTTCATTATTTGTGAAGGAATTTTAGAGGTCAAGTTGAGGGAAATGAAAGGGCAGATTTGGGTGCCACTTTTTGGTGCTTGCAAGGGGTGTAAAAAAACATAAAATATAGCCTTTAATGGTGTAAAAATGTAGCAATCAACAACAAAACTTGTTTGGAGAAAGAACTTGTAGGTTTCTCTTGAGAGTTGCATAAGAAAGAGTGCAAGAAATCAACTTGTGAAGAGAAGAGGAATAGAAGAAGAGAAAAATGATCTTTCAGGTGTGTTGTAGGTGTTCAAGGCAGCCATGAGAGTTGAATAATGAAGAGAAAAATCAGGTTTCAGAAGATGAGTGAAGCCAAGAAGGTTTGAAGACATGAGGATTTGAAGACTTATAGACAAGATGTGTCTAGAAAAGCTTGTAAAAATTTCCGAGTTTTATTCAATGTTGAATCCTCCATATATGTAATTAATCTTGAGGAATTTTCATGTATGAATGTGTATGAACATTGAAATGAAGATATGTTTCAGATTTTTTTTTCATTTATATGTTAATGTGGATTCGATGACATGTTAAGGTTATAAGATTGGGTAGTTTGATAAGACCCCCCAATCTCATTCGCATCAATTGGTATCAAAGCTAGAAGACCTTGAGTGTGCAGAGTATGCACCAAGACCTGTGGGTAGAGGAAGCATGGTTGTGAAGAGCTTGTGTGGACTATTGTAGGTGTGAGAGAGAAGTCTTGAGTTGTGGGAGCTAAAGTTGCAAAGAAAAGTAAAATTACGGATTGCGAAGAGGTGATGCAAGTTATGAAAGATTGCAACAAGTAAGATGAAGATATATGTGTGGAAGCCTATGATATGGGAGGACTAGAGATAATATCAAGAGAAGAAAATTTTGAAGATGATGATGGATATAAATATGAGATTAGACAAGTTGGAAGCTATGCGGCGTGGAGAGATTGCGAGGGATGAGTTCACAACAAAGGTATGCCATGAGAAAGGCGTGAAAGAAAAGGATGAGGAATATGCAAAACTATGTGCAATAATTATTGAGGAAGTAAAAGACGTGAGAAGTGAAGAGAAGAATGTAGAAGAGGTTGTTGAAAATGAGAAGAAAGAGGATGTAGTTGTGGAAATTGAAGTTGCAGCGATGGAGTGCGAGGATGTTGCAGCGAAGGACGAAGAAAAGAATGTTGGGACAACGAAACAAAATGAAGTAAATTTAGAGTTTAATTTATTTACAAAGATGAAAGTAGAGGATGAAATTGCAAATTGGTGCATGGATAGTTCATATTTGCATGTAGAAGTCGTAGAGTATATTGCAAGTGAAACTTGGTGGAGGTGGTTGGTTTGTGGTGGGTCAAAACCCATGAAAGAGGAGAAGAGTAGAGGGATTTTTTGGTGGAGGAGGCCAGATAATGGTCTGTTGGATCCCACGAAGGAGGATAAAAGTGAAGAAATCCTTTGGCAAAGGAGGACAATTCATGGTGGACATGAGTCCACAAGAGGAAGAAAGAAGAGGATGTAGAGTTGTTGGAAGAGAATGGTGAATGTTCCAACAAGGTGCTGGAAAAAAAGAAAGAAGAAAAAAAATCAGTAGGGTACCTGTCTCAGCATTAGAGTATACTGCGAGTTGTTCATAACATGTGATTATAAAATTATTGTATTTTCAAGGCTTGAAGGGTTTAAGGGGTCCATTGACATGTTAGAGGGGACTTGAAAATCATAATTAATATTTCATTTTATCAAATTTTTTTCCTATGAAATATTAGATGTGTTGCATAGATGTTTTATGGGTCTTTTATAGGGTGAGTATTGTTATGTTACTAGAATGATATCAAACTAAACAAGCATAATGTTATTAAAATATATTAGTCCTAATTAAAACAAGCATAATGTTTCTTTGTTGGTGGATTTTTTTTGTTGAAATGGTTTCTCCACATACATTTTGTGTTATGAGTGTTTGTTCATATATGTTTCTACATGCTTCTTCATGTTAATTTAATGGTTAACCACAATGTGTTATCTTAATTACAAATCATATGTGTTCACTATTTTTATAAGCTTTCTTATAGTAGTTTACCCTACTTAATAAGAGCTTGTAGGGGAATTCCTAATCCACTTACGAGTGTCAAATCTCAAATGTCCTTTTTGTAAAAAAAAAGATAATAAAGTATTTTTTTACTCCTACAATAAAGTTTAGTTTGCTTGGTCATGGACTCATGACTTCTTCAAAACCTTTTGAACTAATTTATTTACTTATATTAATTTTATTCTAGGGTATTAGCCTATTCTTCCTTTAAATTTCACATATAAATTAATTACATATTATTTGAGTTGATATCCTTCGTTCCTATTTGGAAAGAATGATAAAATTATTCTATTATATTTATTTTTAATTAAGGGTAAAATATAGTAGTTTTGAAAGGGACCTAACCATTTTATATAAATCAAGATAAGATAGTTCAATAAAGTCCAACCAACATCTAGGATTAACATTAAGGGGCAAGTAGTACAAAGACTACAAAATGTCAATGGGCCCTCATCACCACTAACCAAGGCGTTGGATATATGAGACAAAGAGCATACAATCCATGGACCACAAAGGGCCTACATATCAAGGCGGTTTAAAATAAAAATGTTCCAAGGAGTATTGAACAATCCTTTCCATTAGTTCCTTACAACAAATTTATTTCCTAGTTGTAGTGTAGAAAAATATCGTCATTTACATTTTCACACTTAATTTGGGAATGATTAACATTAAAATGGACCTAATGTCGCCTTGATCTAGTGTTGTAATGTTTTTTTCACATTCACATTGGATTTAAGACCCTTTTAAGCTAAATGGACCTAATTTTGCCTTAATTTAATGTTGTAAAGTGTATTTATTTATACTTTCACATTGAGTTTTGGGCCCTCTTGCATTTATGACCTTCATATCATCATTAATAGGCCCCTAAGACCCTATATTGTGCATCCCAAGGCATATTTCAATCAAAATCTTGACAAGATCAACAAATATACTTAATTTTCCAACTCCCTGACATTTCCTCCACCTGAAAAATCTTAGTGGGACCCATACGCCAACTTAGGTGTATGAGTTCCATCTAGATGGTACCTATATGCCACAAGTGGCGAATGGATCCCATTTGGCCCCTTTTTAGAGTTTAGAGTAGGAAATCAGGGTTTTAAGTTCAAATTTCATGAATGTCGGCTTCTGGGATCTAATAAACGGTAAGTTGGATGAATTCCCTATATAAACAAGGTCTCAAATCATTATTTCAATTTAATCCTTCATGATATCAACATAACTTATCAAGAGATAAGCATTCCAAGACTTCACAAGAGTGTCAAGAGAGTTTACAAGATCATTTCTAAGGAATTCAAGAGAAAATTTCTTCATCATTTGTTGTAGCAATTCAAGATCCATTATCATGTCAAGGTCATCAAGCATCAAGCATGTTGTTGAGCTAGTATTGTGATGTAGCATTGAAGATCCATTTGCAAGAATTGTTCCATATCCAATCCAAGATCAAGATCTACATTCCACATGGCCACTTCATGTTAGATTGTTGATTTAGATCTCAAGACATCATTCAAGGTATCATTGTTCATTGTTTTATCACAAGGTTGAATTACCTAAATGGGGTTTGACCAAGGCAAACCATTATTTCCTAACAATCAACAAGTTTTTCTCTCTCTACATGTGTGATTGTGGATCTAGGTGTCTTGGAGCTTGAAGGATATTTGAAGATTAAATTACAAGGTTGAAGAAAGTCACCAAGTTGTCACAAGGTTGTTATCTTCACGAAAATTCACCTACAAGTTGCAAATTAGGGTTTCAGACCTGTAAACAAAGTGTGGAAGGAAGAGTAGAGATTGGAGACATAATTCAGATCTTGACCCTCCAAAAAAGTAGAGTGGGAATGATATGCCACTTATGGTGCATGAGTTTCATATAGCACATTTTCTAGATTTCAGGAGATCCAGATCATACACTGATAGATTCCAATTTTGGCACAGAAATCCTAATCTGGGACCAAATCACCCAGACTGGCGTATGTGTCCCAATGGGTATTAAACAACAATATTTTAGGTTTTTGAAGATTTTTTTGACCTCATGCTTCTTCCAAGTGCATCTCTACTCATTCTCAATTGGTTATTATGCATTTTAGTTCCATTTCCTAGGTCATTTAGTCAGGTTTTGCATAGTACTTTTCATGTTACATTCATTTCTTGTCTTTCCAAGCCCTAGCTTGGTGGTGAACCCTCTTATTGCCTTTAATCACACCCTAGGATACCTTATTGCAAGATCTCTTTTCCCCTTTCTATCTTTGGATTGAGATCTCTAAGGTTTCCTTGAGTATAACAAGTGTGAAATAGGAACCCTACCCTTGTGCTCCATCTCCTAAAAGGTGGGGCACCCTAGTTACATTCATTTCTTGTCTTTCCAAGCCCTAGCTTGGTGGTGAACCCTCTTATTTCCTTTAAACACACCCTAGGATACCTTATTGAAAGATCTCTTTCCCCTTTCTATCTTAAAATTTAGATCTCTAAGGTTTCCTTGAGTGTAACAAGTGTGAAATAGGATCCCTACCCTTGTGCTCCATCTCTTAAAAGGTGGGGCACCCTATTTCCTAACAATCAACAAGTTTTTCTCTTTGTACATGTGTGATTGTAGATCTAGGTGTCTTGGAGCTTGAAGGATCTTTGAAGATTAAATTACATGGTTGAAGAAATTCGCCAAGTTTTCACAAGGTTGCTATCTTCACGAAAAGCCACCTACAGGTTGCAAATCAGGGTTTTAGACTCGAAAACAAAGTGTGGAAGGAAGAGCAGAGATTGAAGACTTGATTCAGATCTTGACCCTCTGAAAAATCAGAGTGGGACTAATACACCACTTGTGGCGTATGAGTCCCAGTATAGCACATTTTCTATATTTTAGGAGATCTAGATCATACACTAACAGATTCTAGTTTTGGCACAAAAACCCAAGTCTGGGACTAAATTGCCCAGACTGGTGTATGAGTTCCAATGGGTATTAAACAACAATATTTTAGGGTTTTGAAGCTTTTTTTGACCTCATCCTTCTTCTAGGTGCATCTTTGCTGATAGGATAGGGCTGGATGGAACACTCACTGTCCCATGCTCTAGGTCTCACCTTGACAAAACCCTTGGTATCACTCTCCACCTTCTTAACCTAAAGGCCCTAATGCTTGTTAGGCGCCCCTGGTTCTCCTATCCAACCCTACTATCATCTCCATTTCCCTAACCAAGCCAATCTTGGTACTCTCTTTGTCATTCTCTCCTTAGCCCTTAATCTTCCTAAAGGCTAGCTAAACCTCCAACCTTCACTAATTCATTGCAGAGGTGTGTGATGTCTTCCATTGCTTCAAGACCATCCCTCTAGGGTTCTTGATCAACCACCAATCACCATTTCTCCATCGCTCTCACCAAACCCTATTCTAGGGTTTAAAAGGCTACTAGCCTTGAGCCCCAATTAGGCCTCCTAACCTGAGAAAAGTGGCTTAATCTCCAATATTTCTAAAGATAATTCCAAACTTCCTTTGGGGATCTTGGTTCATTTTCCTACCTCTCCAAGATTTTTGAGGTTATAGACCTTCACCGTTCGTACACAGGCGTATTCCTCATTTTCCAAGAATTAGGGCTTTTTAGGCCATTTCCTGACCACACAACGATCTGTCAACTTATTACAATCACCAAACAGACTGATGAAACCTCTTCCTTTATGCCAAGCCTTTGTAAGGCTTCCTGCATCCACCACACACCTAGGTTTGTCAGGGAATTGACACCCCTGCAACTTTAGTGCTTGTTTTCCACTGTCTTTCCTAACCGGGCATTGTCAAGCTCGCCTAGGAAAAGAATTTCACCATGATTCTTGGACTCCTACAGACCTCTACCTCTAACCTATGTACACACATGGAGCTTACCCACATTCCCTACAAACCCTTGCTTTAGGTACAGTGGAAATGCAAACTAAAACCCCATTTTTCATAGTTTACCAGTCAAAACTGCAATTTAAGAAAGAACAAAGAATATACAAGAACACTTGGAAGCGAGTAACCAAATATCTACTGTACCAAACAATGCTTCAAGAAAATTTCACTACATTCTAATCTATACAAAATGTCTTGATCAATCCATCTACCTATTGATTCAAAAACAGGAACAAAACAGGAAATGCACACTTGAAATTATCACTGTCTTCTTGATTTCATACTAATTACAATCTCCAATGATTCCAACCTCAATTCCAAATCAAGGCACACCTTTTAAAGTTTCATAAAGTGGTTACTTCTCCCCTTGGTCGGACATAACCACCATATTAGGCCAAAATTACACAAATGCAACATTTTGGGCTTTATTTCCAACTCCTAGTGAATCCTAGTGGAAACAAGTTGTGAAACTCATCCATTCTACCATGAGTTACTAATACACCTTCCTCCTAACATATTATAACACCTCTAACACAAAACTAAATGGTCAACATGACCTTAAAGCATTAAAACCACAAAATTTCATCCTAGGCTCACAAATTTTCCTAGTGCTACCTAATGCTTCCTAGGTGCTCCTGCACCATTCTACCCCTCTCTGCCCAAACACTAAGGAATGGAAGGAGAGATCAGTGACAGTTCAATACCAAACTTCTTGAACTGGTCTTCTTGTACCCATGTGGCTTATGATTCATGCTTGTTCTTCCACTTGATTAGGTGCTCCATGTACACCTTATGTCTTGTAGCCTTCTTCACTCTTGACTCCAAGATCTTCTCTGCCTGAGGCTTGTCTTGATTAGGTAAGGGTATATTGCTGATGTCCTTGAAGATATCCTTACTATTCTGATCCACATCATTGACTATCCCCTTATACTGGATCAAATCAGCTACATTGAACACTGGAGAGATCCCTAGATCGACAGGTAACTCCACCTTGTAGGCATTCTTCCCATACTTAGCCAATACCTTGCATGGTCCTACTCTTTTCATTTGCAACTTGGTTGACATTCCTTTCTGCAACCTTGACTTGTTAAGGTGGACCATGACATAGTTCCCTACTGCAAATTGCACATCCTTCCTTGACAAATCTGCTTTCTCCTTCAACTTTTGTGTAGCCTCGGTGACTGTCTTCTTCACCTACTCCTGAATCTCCTTCATGGTTTGACTGAATTCCTCTACATGTCCACTTCTATGTTCCATAGCTCCAAGATCTCTGAGCTCACATATGCCTCTTGGGTGCATCCCATACACAACTTCAAAAGGACTCTTCCCTGTGGTCCGGTTCACACTATCATTATAAGCATACTTAGCTTGTGAGATAACCATATCCCATGTCTGTCCATACTCCTTAGTTAGGCACCTTAGAAGGTTACCTAGCACCCTGTTAACCACCTCTGTTTGACCATCGATCTGAGGATGCTAAGCTGATCCAAAAGACAGGTTGGTACCTAATCTACTCCATAGAGTCTTCCAAAAGTGACTCATGAACTTCACATCCCTGTCTGAAACAATGCTCAAAGGCAATCCATGGATCCTTACAACTTCCTTGAAGAAGAGATGAGCTATGTAACTAGCATCATGAGTAGTTTTGCAAGGGATAAAATGACTCATTTTACTAAATCTGTCCACTACTACATAAACACTGTCAAAACCAGTCTTGGTCTTAGGAAGGCCTACCACAAAATCCATGCTTACACACTCCCATGGTCTGTTAGGAATGGGTAGGGGTTGATATAAACTAGCATTACTAGCTCCTCCCTTAGCTTTCATACACACAACACATTGTTCCACATACTTTCTAACATCTCTTGCCAACTTAGGCCAGTAATAGAATCTTTGCACTAGTTCTAAAGTCTTGTTGATGCCAAAATGTCCACTAAGACTTCCATTATGCTTTTCCTGAATGAGATTTTCCCTCATTGACCCTCTTGGAACACATAACTGATTTCCTTTAAACAATAACCCATTTTGCAATGTATACTCTGAGTATTGGCTATGGAAATGGTTCTCAAAGTTAGAACATACCTTATAGACCTCTGAAAAGTCTTCATCTTCCCCATAGAGATCTTTAAAACTGTCAATCCCTATGCTCTTCACTTGTATCTCCTGCACTGTCAACAACCTCCTGCTCAATGCATCTGCTACTTTGTTTAGTTGTCCCTTCTTGTGCTTGATGGTGAAGGTAAAAGCTTGGATGTATTCCATCCACTTCAAATGCCTATTACTCAACTTCTCTTGAGTGTTGATAAAGCTAAGTGCCTGATTGTCAGTAAAGACTACAAACTCCTTGGGTAGAAGGTAATGTCGCCATTTCCTAAGTGACTGAACCAAAGCATAAAGTTCTAATTCATAAGTTGAATACTTCTTCTTTGCTTCATTGAGCTTCTCACTAAGGAAGGCTATAGGCCTGCCCTCTTGACTTAACACTCCTCCTACTGCCACTCCACTTGCATCACATTCAACAGTGAACAATTTGTCAAAACTAGGTAACAAGAGAATAGGTTGAGTTGCCACTTCCTGTTTCAGTTTCTCAAACCCTTTCTCAGCTTCTTGAGTCCACTTAAACTTAGTTTTTAAGCCTCCTTTGATGGTATTTAGGATTGGTGCACATATGCCACTAAAGTTCCTTATAAATTTTCTATAAAATTGAGCCAATCCATGAAAACTTCTTACCTCTGTCCCTGTGGTTGGTGTAGGCCAGTTTAGGATGGCTTCCACCTTGCTTGGATCCATCTTCAATGATCCTTTGGACACTGCAAAACCCAAATATACAAGCTCTTGCTTAAAGAACTCACACTTCTCTATATTGATTGCCAACTTCTCCTCTTGCAACCTTCTAAGAACCAACTCCACATGTTTTAAATGCTCTTATGCTGTCTTACTGAATATGAGGATGTCATCAAGGTATACCACCACAAATATCCCTGTAAAGTCTTTAAGCACTTCATTCATGAGCCTCATGAATGTGCTAGGGGCATTAGAGAGGCCAAATGGCATCACTCTCCACTCATATAGCCCATCATTTGTCTTAAAGGTTGTTTTCCACTCATCTCCATCCTTGATTCTGATCTAATGGTATCCACTCTTGAGATCCAACTTGGTGAAGTACTGAGCTCCTCCAAGACAATCCATCAAGTCCTCAATTCTAGGAATAGGAAACATATACCTGATTGTGATTCTATTTATTTCTCTAGAAACAGTGCATAATCTCCACTTGCCTCCTTTCTTGGTTGCTAAAACCACTGGTACTGCACATGGGTTGATGCTCTTTTGAATCAATCCTTGATACAACAACTCTTGCACTTGCCTAGCTACCTCTAGATTCTGATCTGGTGTAAGCTTATAAGATACTTTGTTAGGCAATGAGGCTCCAGGTATGAAGTCAATTTGATGACTTATGGCTCTCTTAGGTGGTAGAGTTGCAGGTGCACCATCATTTACAATGTCTTTGAACTGATCCAACAACTTTAGGACTGCTCCGAGTATGACTGTCTTTTCAGCCTTGTCTTCTTCTCTAGATTGTAACATAACCACATATCCTTCTCCCCCTTGATGTAGGTTGTTAAGGAACTCCTTCCCACTACTCAACATGACACTTGGTGTCTTTGACTGTCCCTCTTCTTCTTCTGACAGTGACTACAACTTGAAAGTTTTCCCACCCTTCTTGAATGAGATGGTGTTCTCTTTCCCATCATATATGACACCTCCATCATATTGCCATGGTCTACCCAATAGTAGATGGTAGGCATCCATGGGTAACACATCACAAACTAACTTGTCCTTGTACCCTCCAATGGAAAACTCCACCGTTACTTGCTCATTTACTAAAACACTTTTCCCTTTGTTTAGCCATGTGACCTTGTAGGGGTTAGTGTGGGGTACCTTCTCCAATTTCAGTTTCATTACTGCTTCCTCTGAGATAATATTGTTTGTTGAACCTGAATCTACTATGACCTTGCATACTTTACCAAGTATCTTGCACCTTACTCTAAATAGAGCTCTCCTTTGTTTTGGTTCTTCCTTGACCGGTTGTCTGATCAAAACTCTACTGAACATCATATTCTCTCCCACCTCAGATTCAATGTGACTGACCTCAAATGACTTAGGACTCATGGTGTCCTCTTGTGCATAAGCCACTCTCTTCTCATTGCTTGATGAAGATGCTTTCTCCAGGCATCTATGAGGATGACTTACTTGTCCACAATGGTAGCATTTCATGTTTGCAAAGTATGAATTGATCCTGCCTGCTCCTCTTCCTCTATTTGAACCTCCTTAAGGTCCTCTACCTCTGTTATATCCTCCTCTAGAAGATGTTTCACCTCCATGCTCTGTGAGTTTAGACTCTCCTTGGTTTCTTTGGTCATTGCCTCTACCTTGGTAGCCACCTCACTGTCCTCTTTGATCTCTTTGATCTCTGCCTTTGCCTCTGCCCTTAGAAGCCTGGTCTTGCTTCCTCTTACTTCTTTCCTCAATCTTTATGGCCAATTGATATCATTGGTGTACTGTCTTGGGACTTAGAAGAGCCATCTCCTCTTGAATGTTCCATTTCAAGCCATTAAGATACCTAGCCACCTTGAGACTTTCATCTTCTAAAACATTAGACCTCATACAAAGTTTTTGGAACTCCTCTTGTGTAGGTATTCACATCTTGGTCTTTCTACCTTAGGCTTTGTCTCTTCTTGTGTAACTGAATCTCATAGTCATCTGGCATGTATGCTTCTTTTACTTTGGCAACCATTCCCTTCCAAGTAGATATAGGTTGCTTACCTTCTTTTCCCTCTCTGTCTGAATGAATTTCCACCATGTCAAGGTAGAACCTCTTAGTCTTGATTTGGCCACCTTCACCTTCTGTGCCTCGGTGACTCCATCACATTCAAAATGGTTTTTCATTCCCTCTATCCAATCCATGACTAGATCAGCTTCCATTTTTCCACTAAATAGTGGTATGCCTTCAAGTACTTTTCCACTCAAAGCCTTCAATGCCTTCAAGAAAGGCTCTTCTTTCAAACAGGGTCAAGTTCAGGGGTCTTGTCTTCCTCTGCAACCTCTTCTTCCTTTGGTATCCTTCCTTCAAATTGCACGCTCCTCACTGCTTGTTCAAGTTGGGCTATTCTTTCCCTTAGTAGTTTATTGTCTTCCTCCTGCTCTTCAACCATCTTGGCCAGTTCTGCATTTGTCACCATGATGGAAGAATCACTGGACTCAACCTCTGACATATATTATTCTATCCCAAATCTTTAACTTGCTCTGATACCAATCTGATAGGATAGGGCTGGATGGAACACTCACTGTCCCATGCTCTAGGTCTCACCTTGGCAAAACCCTTGGTGTCACTGTCCACCTTCTTAACCTATAGGTGCTAATACTTGTTAGGAACCCCTGGTTCTCCTAGCCAACCCTACTATCATCTCCATTTCCCTAACCAAGCCAATCTTGGTACTCTCTTTGTCATTCTCTCCTTAGCCCTTAATCTTCCTAAAGGCTAGCTAAACCTCCAACCTTCACTAATTCGTTGCAGAGGTGTGTGATGTCTTCCATTGCTTCAAGACCATCCCTCTAGGGTTCTTGATCAACCACCAATCACCATTTCTCCATCTCTATCACCAAACCCTATTCTAGGGTTTAAAAGGCTACTAGCCTTGAGCCCCAATTAGGCCTCCTAACCTGAGAAAAGTGGCTTAATCTTCAATCTTTCTAAAGATCATTCCAAACTTCCTTTGGGGATCCTGGTTCATTTTCCTACCTCTCCAATATTTTTGAGGTTATAGACCTTCACCATCCGTACACAGGCATATTCCTCATTTTCCAAGAATTAGGGCTTTTTAGGCCATTTCCTGACCACACAGCGATCTGTCAACTTATTTCAATCACCAAACGGACTGATGAAACCTCTTCCTTTATGCCAAGCCTTTGTAAGGCTTCCCGCATCCACCGCACACCTAGGTTTGCCAGGGAATTGACACTCCTGCAACTTTAGTGCTTGTTTTCCACTGTCTTTCCTAACTGGGCATTGTCAAGCTCACCTAGGAAAATACTTTCACCATGATTCTTGGACTCCTACAGAAATGTACCTCTAACCTATGTACATACATGGAGCTTAGCCACATTCCCTGCAAACCCGTGCTTTAGGTACAATGGAAATGTAAACTAAAACCCCATTTTTCATAGTTTACCAGTCAAAACTGCAATTTAAGAAAGAACAAAGAATATACAAGAACACTTGGAAGTGAGTAACCAACTATCTACTATACCAAACAATGCTTCAAGACAATTTCACTACATTCTAATCTATACAAAATGTCTTGATCAATCCATCTACCCACTGATTCAAAAATAGGAACAAAACAGGAAATGCACACTTGAAATTATCACTGTCTTCTTGATTTCATACTAATTACAATCTCCAATGATTCCAACCTCAATTCCAAATCGAGGCACACCTTTTAAAGGTTCATAAAGTGGTTACTTCTCCCCTTGGTTGGACATAACCACCATATTAGGCCAAAATTGCACAAATGCAACATTTTGGGCTTTATTTCCAACTCCTAGTGAATCCTAGTGGAAACAAGTTGTGAAACTCATCCATTCTACCATGAGTTATTGATCCACCTTCCTCCTAACATATTCTAACACCTCTAACAAAAAACTAAATGGTCAACATGACCTTAAAGCATTAAAACCACAAAATTTCATCCTAGGCTCACAAATTTTCCTAGTGCTACCTAATGCTTCCTAGGTGCTCCTACACCATCTACTCATTCTCATTTTGTTATTCTACATTTTAGTTCCATTTCCTATGTCATTTAGTTAGGTTTTACATAGTACTTTGCATGTTACATTCATTTCTTGTCTTTCCAAGCCCTAGCTTGGTGGTGAACCCTATTATTGCCTTAAATCACAGCCTAGGATACCTTATTGCAAGATCTCTTTCCCCCTTTCTATCTTTAGATTGAGATCTCTAAGTTTTACTTGAGTGTAACAAGGGTGAAATAGGAACCCTACCCTTATGCTCCTTCTCCTAAAAGGTGGGGCACCCTATTTATGTTGTTACATAGCTTGACTCCCAATTTTAATAACCTCCCTTAAGGAGGTATGACAAAGAAGGTTTCATTGTGAATGACCATCTTGAGGTTTATAGACACTTTGTAGTAACAAGTCAATGAAAATTAAAAATACAACAAGTCAATTGTCTGTATTGTGACTATTAAAGATGATTTTTGATGTATTTATTAATTGTAATGGATGGGAGCATTTTTAATTGATAGAAAATTGGTTCCTTCATTCACATGGGTAGAAAATTTTAATGTTCTCTAGTTCAAAGAATATTAATTTCACCCACAAAAGATGACATGGATTATAATGCTCAATAGTTTCACATATAAGATGGGATATGTATGTAGAATTAAAAAATAGAACATATTGCAGACATTCGTATGAATATATCTTACACATGCACAAGTATCCCATATATATTTTACAATGTATTGAAATGAAACCTCATAAATATTTACAAGGGGTTTCAAATCCTTTACAAAATCAAACCAATCAACAACACTTAAGTCAACAAATGTGACTAGGATAGATTGTCAAGCTATTAAAATGTGCAAACACTCATGGAGACATTTGAATTACTAAAGTTGCACTTTTATTCACTCATCAAGTGATTTACATGAATAATGAAGTATTGACATGATGAAGGTTATACATACACATTCAAAGGCCCACTTGACCCATATGAAGTATAAGGAAAAAAATATCTCTTTATCTTATCTCTCTATTCTATGCTAATATATCAACATCCCAACCTACAACCACCCCCATTTCACAATCAAATATAATTTAGATTTAGATGTGGGAGGGAAATTTTATTTTTCTATCATGTCACCACCAATTGGATACAAATATTAATCATCATGAAAGATCATTTAGGATCACACAAGATCATACCATTTAGAAGACCTTGGGATATGGCACCATGAATTTTAACTGCTAGGACACCAATCAATAGATGGGAACCAGGAAAACCCTAAAGAAATTAACTCCTCAAACTTCACTTACCATGCCACTCAACATTAAGCACACCAGTAGGATAGGGAATGAGATTTCAAATAAATAATCGAGCAAGTACATGCATAAGGCTAAAGAACATAAAATATGATTTGCACCCTCCAACCAAAAACTAACTCCCAAGAAAGATCAGAGATAAACCAATAAATGATGAGGAGATCACCAACCACCAACTAGGATGACAATAAATTTTTGAAATTTTGATATTAACCCACAAACTTGGAGCATTGACATTGGTAAGTGAAACTCATAGTGGATGACACTATAGGTAAATATTTTGAATCTCATTTAAATAGTGATAATCCATGTGGAGATAAGGAACATCAACTATCAACAAGCATCAAAAATAATGAAACATGTCATATAACTACTAGCTACCTTTGATGATCAAATAATTAAGGAACTATGGAGTTTCCATTACCATGTTGCTATAAAATAGAACAAACCTACTATAAAACAAGAATCATCACAACACACATTGTGACAAAAATAGGATCAACTAAGCACAATACTGATCACCGTGCTCTTAAAAGGATTTCCATAGATGGAGGATGCACCACCACAAAGAAAGAATGCACTGCCAAAGGAAGAAGAAACCACTACAAGAAGAACCAAAGTATTTATTGTGACAAAAAAGTAGACTAACCACCCAAGGAGACCAAATCCACTGCAAATCTAGAAATATTACCAAAACATTATGGGTATCCACCATAAAATTGAAACAATCACCACACCTCACTGCAAAAAGGAAGATAACATAATAACAAGACTTGTAGTGAACAACCAAACAAAATAGGGCATGGATTATATATCTAGGTTAAAATAGGGATGGTACAACAAATTAAAAAATCCTTATTCAAACATTTGGGTACAAGCCAATATTGGTTACAGGTAGGGAAGTGCATCCAAAATGGATGAAAAAAGAGTCATAGCCAAATCTCTGAGACTAGACCAAAATATTCATATAATGAGAATGTCAAAACTCAAAATTGACCAAAGGAGACATAGGATGACAATTCTCATGGATTGTAAATTTTGGATCCATTGTTTCTTTATATTGTAGTCTAAAATATCTCATATACTCATCCCACAACTCTACATTGATATCTAGAAGGATTTTGTACCATTCTTTAACACTCTCTTCTAGTGAGTGCACAAAGAGCTTCATCTTCTATGCGATACTCATATGTGACATTGATGAAATGCCTCAAGTGGTCCTCACAACCAAAAACATTATTACCTTAGAATTTAGGCACTTTTCCTCTAATCTCATTTGGAATGGGATTAGGATAACCTAGAATACAATAATATTTGAGTTGTGTGTATCTCTCCAATCCTAATGGGGGTCTTACCGGAGCATATCACTAATCATATATTCTAGGTTTGACACCTATATTTTTTGCCACATTTTGTTGCTAGGGGTTTTTTTGATTTTATTTCACATTGTGCACCTACTGATTTGGAACATTTTGTGTGTCATTCTAATTTTTATCATGTTATTGAGAAAAAAAATATTTTTTGTTCATTTGTAGGGCCTGCTGAAAGTTGAGCTTGTTGTAAATTGATTTGTGCTTCTATTTCATGATATATTTGTCTAAGTTGGTCAAGTAGTAAATCTATATGTTAATCTAAATCCCTTTCCCTATGTTTATTTTATGGTTGAGTAGTTGGATCTACATCATGGAATAGAGTTTACACCTCTTGTTCAATTTCTCGAGATGAGGTAGGAGATTATCACAGTGGTTTCCCCTTGGATTCCTTAGACATGGAGGTAGAGGAAAATTAATGTCTACATATTTTGTATAAAAATTCTAATATGCATCTCTATTTATTATATCAACATTTGCCTCATTTCCATGCCTACCATAATCGTACCTAAGGGTTTTTCTACTAGTCCTAGTCCTATTGTAAGTTGAATCATCTAAGTTATATTGATCATAATCTTTTGATCCACATTTTCTACCTGAAGTGTCTATCTTTTTAATACTTTGAGATTTATGCAAAGATGACATGCCTAGATTTTTAGCTCTCCAATATTGATCATGTCGTTTCCTCATATGGGGGAAATCACATCAGGAATTTCTTGACCTTTAGATCATTTTTCTCTCTCCATATATCTCCTCATATTCTTGCAAATGATTTCTAAGTCTATCCTTGAAAAAGTCACCACTCGTTAAATCAAGAGAGATTAACCTTTATATGAACAAGGTTTTGATTTTGTATCAACCAAGGACCAATTTTCTTGGTTGGACTATGGTTATTGATTAACTTGGGTCTTTAAATTAAATACTTATTTAAGATTTCCCTAGCAATAGCACCAATTTTTTGGTGATATAAACTATGAGCATGAAATCCCTAAGGATGGATAGTCTCCCAAGTTTTTAGGGTGTCAAACCTAGGAAGAGTACCATAAATCCTATGTTCAGGTTGGGTAGTTGAAGACCAAATACTGAGGTGGGTCAGACCTCCTCCGCTTTTGGTTTTGCAAGACCAAATGGGTTTCCCTATGATTCTTAATGAAATACTATTACAAGGATTAAACAGTTATCTTGTTACAAACCATACCTACTACAAAGTGTATTCCTATACTGGTCACAATATACCTATGTGTCAATTTTAAAAAATGAGTCTATACACCTTTATATGGTAGAAAATATTACCAAGAACAAATTTTCATGATATGGATATAATAACCCTTATTGTTGTTATACACTTACACCTAAAAGTTGGAAAAACTAATAGATCACAACTAAAATAAAGTGATTATAATGGATTTTTTTAGTGTGTTAGAGTGATAAAAATGGATTCAATAGAAGACAAATATCAATTCTAGAAAGGAAATAGAGTCATGAATTTATTCAAAATAGATAATGATTGAAATCTTAGTGTAACACCTTAATCAAGATTCCACTTAAGACACTATCCCTTAGAATACATAAGCAAACTAGGTTCTTCACATGCATTCAAAAAAATAATTAAATTTATAGAATATTAGATGAGTCTACTTAGTAATCTATAGAAAAACCTCAACATTTACTTTATTATTGTGAAAAGACACCATGCAAAAGCTTTGCATGGTTTTTATAATCATCTAGTTGGCCAACTAATCACATATATATCCAAAAATGAACATAATGTGAATGGAGACACTCAATCAAAGTTAATTCCATACTTTAAATTTGTTCTTCAAATATTACAATACATTCATTACACATTTGGAACAAACCCATATCATTAAAATGAAAAAATATGCCTTATCACTTCACTAGAGATGAAACCCTAACTATTTTAATGATATGAATTTGTTCCAAATATACCCTAATTAAATTCTATATACCCTACTGCAACTTGTGCCAAAATGGGAAACGTGCAAACTTGCATGAAAACCCTGAAAATCTACAATCTCAACACTTGCAAGGGCATCCTTACCTCCACCTCAATTTTTTCATCATTTTTGTACCTTAAAATTGACTCTATCAAACCCTCATGTACCATGGAGTATGGGGATCCATCATCTTTTCATCTACAATAGTTATTGCTATTAATAGATTCCACAAAGGGTAGGAGATTAGGTGGAGTAAATGCAAGGTCATATCATGAAAACTAGATGCTCTAGTGCCCAATGGATTTCAAGTTCTAGGACAAACCTAGAACAATAAATTACAAAGAATGGAAAGAATGAGAGGTGAGATGAAACAAGGAACTTAGGATGTAAAGTTTCAAATCCAAATCAAGGTTTGAAGACTGCTAGATGTTTCAGAGGTTGAGAGTGGTGAGGGAACAACAACTTGGAACATTAAGTTCTTGGTTCCAAATTAGAATTAGAATTTCATGAGGGAAATGAGAAGCACTTGACAAGAAGTGAATTTCAAGAGGGAACATGAACTAAGAACACAGTTCTAGGCTCCTTTTGAGACTTGGGGTCTAACAGGGAATAAGTGACATATATAAGCTTTAGGGAGTAGAATATAGAACACGGGGGGAACTTCAAACATAGAACCTAAGGTTCCAAGTCCTAAGTGGGTCCAAACGTCTACAAGGAACATTGAGCCACAATCATACAAGGAGTGGGAAGCAAAGATGAAAGGGGGCAAGGAAACCCAAAACACAAGTCTAGAGTTTTAATTGGAACTTAAGGTTTGAGAGGGAACTTAAAAGCAATTGTTGGGAGGAAATTTGTGAGAGGAGGAGAAGCCAAAAATGGGACTCTAGGAGAAGTAGGGAATTATGGATAAATTATAAAGTTTGTGAAATTTTTGAAAACTTGAAAAGCCATAAAAACAATCACCAAACTTAGAAAATATCAACATCATTTGTCATGCAAGAAACTTTGCCATTGTCATGAACCTTACCAAGAGTTCTTGCAATTCTAGAGCCAAATTACATCTACTAGCATATTACATAGTGTCATCCTTTTTTCGGGTCATTTGGTCATCCTTGACCAACATACGAAGGGATTGGGGAAGACAATACCACAATACTCCAAAGAACATAACATTTTTTCTTATAAAAATTGGGAGGGGAGGTGATGACTTATCATCCCGACACTCAAACCAAACACTTGAAAGAGATTTGTTGTTAGACCTCATCCATTGGAGATCCCTCATAGAGCATCCTCAAAAGCATTAAACTTGGTGGCTCCTTGATATTGAGGATCTAGGAACATGAAGAACTTTGATACTTTGCCAAATACACTTATGGTTCTTTATATAATTTATATCCTTCTAACATCAAACATGTGATGGGAGCAAGGAATGCCCAAAAATTTTGGCAAACCAAAAAATTAAAATATATTGAGAACAAAATATTAGGGTCGAGGAAACACGAGAATAGGTACTAAAGTAAGGAAAACCCCAAAATCCAACAAAACCTATAAAAGGACGGGAAATTTTTAAAAAGGGTTAAAGTGGGTTTCAAGATCAACATGAATGGTAGGCAAGTATCTAGATACCCTCGAAACCCTGAAACTTTTCCAACACATGAAAGATCAAGGAAAAAAATAGAGAAATCCCCAAACTTAGGCTTTTTTCATTGGTTTTGCACTTCATGACACTCTAGAGACCCATCTATAATTTCTTAGATCAATTATCAGTAAAGGGTAGGTAAGGTTGAATGCACAACATTTTGGTAGGACACATATAAAATGAGACACATCAAATTGGGTTGTCAAAAAAAAGATCATGGTAAGGTTAGTAAACTCTATGATACACAAATAGATTCTTCCCTCACTTTCTCCATCTTCGTATATATTGCTACTAGAGGAGAGTTCTAATGATGAGAAGAAAGTGTAAGGTCATCAATTAGATAATCTAGAATTGAAGATTGTTGGCATGGAAGAAGTGATCGTTACTATTGAGAAACAACTAACTAATATAAAGTATTTTCATGGATTTAACTCTATTTATGAATGACTTGAGGGTGATATTATGTAATAGTAATCTGCATATATCAATTTTGTTTAAAATCCCCTCTCTTTCTAAAAGATGCACTTGTTTATTTGATACAAAATTAATTTATAGAGCCTAGGGTAGTGATAGTGGATAGAGATTAAGGGGAATTACAATCCCAATGTCTTTTTATTGGTTTGTATTGGTTTCATGTTTTTAGGCATCTTTTTTATTAGTGAATATACATTGTAAATTTTGGCATTATATGATAGAGTACCTCTATATATAGTAAGAGACACAATATATTTAGTTCCTACCATTGATTAGTTTGTGTATTTAGTAGAGATAAAGATTGTGAAATAGTAATTATTTTTGTCAAGTAGGACAATAAAGTTGTTAGAATACATCTAGTTGTAAACATAAATAGCTCCAAATTAAAGTCATAGAAAAAATGTAATCACATTCTATTTAATTCATACCTGAAGATTTGATAGTTTAAATTGTAGTTGAAGTGAAAGTTAGCGGCTATTAGATTGCATAAATATTGCTCTATTGTAGTAATGTGAGCCATTAAGTGTAGCTGACTTAAATTCATGCTAGTCAATGTTTGCATTGAAATAATAAAATGATATTAGATAATAGCCTACTATTATTTCAATAAGTGCAAATCAATTTTTACAATATATTGAGTTAATAATTATATTTAGTGTAAGTCTTTTTTCAAAAAACCAATAATTTAAAAGTCAACAATGCATTTTAGAAAAGAGGATTTTATTGAAGACATAATAAATTTCCGTATCTGCCACCTCACAATACAAAAAGACTATTATGATAGTTATAATAGTGTTCAATTCAAGCAATAACAAAATATCAATAGAGTTGAAATTTGAAACTCAAATTAATATTTGAATAACTTATTGATATAGTTGAAATTTTATCACATGAATTCAATGTATTGAAAATAAAAAAAAATTTGAATAGTAATTTGATTTATACATTAACTGTTCCTAACATAAGCTAATAAAAAATAGATAAATAATATTTTAAAAATATTTAAATAAAAATTTAATTATAGACTATAGAGTTGATGCTCAATTTTTAATTCTATATAAATTTTTTTACTGGAAAAAGCATAAAGAATTACAACAGAAGAACAGTTAAAGAGCTGTTACAGAACAACAACAACACAAATTCTATATAATTGACTAATAAGTAATAGAAATTGCATAGGAGAAGAGCACCAGCAGTAGTTATAGTTCCAATCACTGTTATATCATACGTGCTAATTAAAAGTCCATTAAAAAATTCTTAATATATCAATAGTTATCCACTTTATAACCAGTAGTTACAAAATCGTATTTAAGAATTGATCTTATAAAATCGTATCTTTACTGCGATTAATATTAAATGAACCAACACACCCAATACCAATGAATGAAAGGATTTAAGAAATTGTAGATTCTTCAAAGTACCTCAACTTTCTGAAGAATGTTAGACATTCTGATGGGACTGAGGAAGCTTTAGGTAACCGACAATGTTGGGTAGAGGCTAAAAACTGTCATAAATCTTTTGCAGCAGTATACTGTCTCATTATCGATGCCTACTGGAGTCTGAGACTCAGTCTTAACTCATATTCATTAATCAGGTACAAGTACAGCTCAGCTTAGGATCCTTTGGGGTGACCTGCTGCACTCCTCATGCTTTCAGACGTGCCTTGTTTTATTGCAATAAAATTAAATAGTCTCAGTCGGTAGGCAGGTTTTCTGTTTCATAGGACATTTATGATGTTATAGATCATAGGACATTTATGATCTTGTGGATTATAGGATATTTATGATCTTGTGGACGTTAAAAGTTATTCTATTGATCTAATAAATAGATCGAATAAACTTTGTATGTTTCATGTGCAATACTATTATTGTTTATTGCACTGGACAAAGTATCGTAGGTAAGTGGATATCTTGCCATTTAACTTCAAGACCGTGGTTGTAGGATATGTACATTCAATATTTTTGGGATGTATACAGTTATGTAACAGTGTAGATGACATAAGTCATTTTTTTTTTGGCGCACTAGGGGAGAGGACCCGGTACGTGAGCATGTTCCAATAGTTGTTATAGCATATGTTGATTTAATGCTCAATATTTTTAACAATATTGGATCAATAATTGTGACTTTAAAGTTGTTAGTGTTGATGATGACCACCCATATTTTGAATGAAATGTATTCCTTAGATCTAAAAGCAACAAATCATTTGATGCCACATCAGCGCACCAATAAAACATGACTTAGTACACAACTATCAGTCTCACTTTTTTTGGGCCTTTGTGGATACCTGACAAAAAGCATGCTGATGTGGCATCATATTTGATGATCTGGCTTTGAAATCTTAGTTATAAGTAGGAGACTTGCCAAATAAGCTGTTGTAAAAAATTGAGAGTGATTTGAAATTACCATGTAAGATTTTGAGAATCGTGAAATTAAAGTGCTCAACTACTAAGTTCTCTCCCCTGTTAAAGTGGGGACTACAAAAAACCTACAACTAATAAGCAGAGGTAAGAAAAGTGCCCTAGTTTATCTAGGGCAAATGCCTCATTAAGGTAGGTCTAGCTAACATAGCCATTTGATGGTTGTATGTACCCATTTGTTTAGATCGGGCATATCTTAATGTTTATATATCCATTTGATGTGAGTGTTGGCTATTAATGTCTTGAATTCTTAAGCAATGTTTGGACAGCATGATGTCATATGAAAACGACAGCAATTGGGTCTGCAGTTCTGTCCTGTTGTTAGGTCTCCCTGTAATAATATGTAAGTTCCAACAATTGTCTATGTTTTCATTAGAGTGACAGTCACTGCCATAGCTATTGTGTGAGGGGCCATTTAGGCATTCATTTATATTAGCCCAAGAGTAATATTGGTAGTTGTAATGATAAGTTGATTATTTTTATGGCCTTCTACATAATTGTCAATAATTCATTTATTGATTTAGGATTCTTTGGGAAGTACTTTTCTACGTAGGTTCATAGAGGTTTGCACTTAATTTTTAAATTGATGACAGACATTGGAGAAAGAGACTGGATGGTAACCAATGAAGGCACTGTCAAACATGTAAGGTACAGATTCATTCCAGAAAGCTTGGTGTACATTCCACAGAGTTCAGACTACATCTCATACAATAAGTTTGACAGGAAATTTGAGCCACTGAAAGCCAATTCTAGCGGGGAATATTTGAGACGGTCTGATATTATAGGTAGTTGGTGTAAAGATTTAGTAGTACGCGAGGAAGCTGCTCATTAAAGTGTGAGTTGTCATTCATGAGATGTTACGTGGGATCTTGGCAGCCATTGTTTTCCAACGTAATTGCCTGGATTGATCTGTGTAGCAACCAACAGTCTTCTTGCAAAATTACATGGAAGTTTTCCCCATCCCCATCAACCAGCAAGTTAGATCCTTACAAAAGATGTTTTTTTTTTCTGATTCTATTAACTGATTGCTATGTAACAAGATCAGATCTTTCTTTCTCTAAAGATGGCCCAAACATTTCTATTCCTCAGGAATTCTATACAGGTGTAAAACATAATGGGACTTGTTTAGCCAATGGTACAAGAAAACACAAGAAAAGAAAGATGTGCAATTTTATTCCTCGTATTTTTAAACCAATGTAGATTGACATTTATTTATATGGAAAATGGTAGTTGTTGTATATAACTATCAATTTTTTTTATGTTCAATTATTCTCTTTGTCATCTCAATATTTAATTTCAATTATTTTTATATTGAATCAAAGCATTACAAGAATAAAGCTATCAATAGATAGTTGGAAAAAACTATACAGAAAAACAGTTATAGATGTTACAAGAAACAACAATTACATGAACTGTAAAATAGTTTTGTATTGGCTAAGCTTGTTGTCGAGCTGAAACTTAAAGACTTGTTTCTAGCAATTGACATTGGCGCTCTAAGGCTTTACTCTACATATTTCTTCAGGTAGTAATCTCAATTATTTGACTATTATATTTTTAATCATTCTACTGTTGACTATTTTATTTAAATTAGTAAGTAATATTTTAATTTTGATTAGACCTATCTTGTACAAAAGTAAGTATTGTAGTATTGTTTATACTTATATTTAAGGACATGAGCTAAGAAAAATACATATTTCTAACAATCTGTGTGGGAAACAAGTCCTAATTTTCTTTGTAGCCACATTTTCCTTATTTTTGGGATTCATCCATACAAAAATGCCCTTAGTTGTAAATATATAGATGTAGAAAAGTTTATACTTATATTTAAGGACTTGAGCTAAGACAAATACATATTTCTAACAATTTGTGTGGGAAACAACTCCTAATTTTCTTTGTAGCCACCTTTTCCTTATTTTTTGGATTCATCCATACAAAAATGCCCCTAGTGGTAAATATATAGATATAAAAAAGAACAAAATTCACAAAAAAGAATTGACTTGGGATCTAGATTCCCTATTGGAAATGTATTGTTGCCTCAATAAATAAATAAATATGAACTCACATAATACTTAGAACAATAAGAAGCCATTCATGGTAAAGACATACACGACTCCATAAGCTAAGCTAGTACCCTCATAAAGAGGCATGACACAACTCCTAATTCTGAAACATATGGCCATATTCCAATCATGAGTGAATAATTGATATTAGATGATGTAGTAGAAAGTGAAACTTGAAGATGACACCTCATCATGCAAACTATAACACTTCTCTGTCCAACCACTATAGCCTTCATTCTATGCCTTTCACTAATTATAGTGCAATTCATTTTCTCTCACTAATTAGAGTGTTGTCTTATGACATATTACTAATTCTATAATGAATACTTTTCTTTTGACAACTAATTTGAGTTATTAAGATTGAATTTGATTCAATGCACTAAAATTTATAACTCATTAGAAAATGAATTTATTATTATTTACAAACTAAAAAAAAAATTAAACTCAAGGGGGTAAAAATTTATTCAATCCAAAAAGAGCAGTACAAAGCAAGGGAATTACACATCCCTATCAATCTCCACTAATTGGTCCAACGTTTGTGACAAATCCGGGGGTAATTGGCCCCTGTCCACAATATTCCAATCATGCAAATGATCATAAGCCCATTTAGCCAAACAATCTACAACCCCATTCCAATCACGCGGACTATGACAGAAAGAAACATAATCAAAAGAAGCACACAGATTAAGAATTTGTTTTATAATAACAGCCAAATGCCTAACATCCTCTACTTGTTGCCTCTTCAGCAAAGTCACTACCACTTGAGAATTCGATTCACAAATGATCCATCTCCACCCAAGAGCACAACCACACTCCATAGCGTAGAATGGCAAGAGCCTCCATCACATTGTTAGTATACCAACCCTTATAAACATATAAGATAAATTCAATAGTCCCAGAACTATTCCTCCCAACACCACCAATACCAGCATGGCCAGGATTTCCACGAGAAGAACCATCCGTGTTGATTTTCAACACACCCTGAGGGGGAGGGCACCAGCGCCCCTCCCTATTTATCTTCCAAAGGGGATGACGACATCTATTTCACTTGATCTGGCCAACACTCTAAGCAGCCCCCCTCTGAAGAGGAAGATTGAGATGAATACAAAAGGTAACCTATCCTAGATCCACACCCTCAACCAAGTCACACTTAGTCACAATAGTTTCTCCCACCGAATGAAGAATCCTCCACCACGAGTGTTGAACAACCAGCTTCACATCTTGAAAAATCTTGTGATTCCTCTCCAGCCAGATATGCCAGAGAATAAAAGTTGGTCCCAGAGCCAAGTAACTTGAAGAAAAGAGAATAAAAGTTGGTCCATATATATATATATATAATCTAGAATTTGACTAATATATATGTTTATGAAGTGGTTTCCAATACAAAATGATAATTTTGTTCATATAAATTGTCCCCAATTTTACTTTACAAACAAATTTTTTTAAAGAGATGTATAGAAAAACGTTTGTTATAATTATAGACCATATATGAAAGTAAAGTACTTGAAATTATAGTATGTTTTAGACCTATAGTAGTTTATTTCTCCAAACTAGGGCTTATGTACCCATCAAATGCACCCTCTTGCGCAAGCTAGTAGAAAGTTGTTGAATCAAACCATAACGGTTTCTCTACAAACGTAAACTATATATTATTTTATCTCTCCTTATTTTCAACCTTTGTTACAATATTTTCATCTCAAAACAACTTAAACAGATCAAATATAACATGTATTCCTTGCATCAAATGTATAGTTAACAACTTGAATAGAGATTGCTTGTTTAAATGGCAACAAATTCAAAGGATATTCATCAAAATTGAATGGAATCCAAGAGTTTTAGTCTTAACATCCATGTGCATTTCATAAATTCTATGAGCACCTTATATTAATTTCATTCTTAGTTTTAATATTTCAATTCCAACACACCCTCTTAGGTACATTCATGTTGAGAACAACTATGATACTATAAGTGCCCAAAGTTGCACAACCTGACATGGTAATCTAAATATTTGGTAGTCCATCTCTTGATCTATGATATGTGAATTACACATCCTCTCAACATTTTCCATCTTGATGATATCTCCCTCATCTCTCTTAGCCTCTTATCTTTCTTAACATTTAAACTGGGTTCCAAATACTTACATAACGCCAAAAAATTTATAGACGGTACCTTTAACTAATGTGTAGCTTAAGAGATTGTAGGGTCACCCCTTTTGCGGGTTTGGATCAACCATTTTGCTAAAGTTGGTTGCCTAGGAGACTAAGCCTTCACTCCCCCTAATTAATTATCCTCTCATTTTGACTCTCAATAGCTCTTCATTCCTCTATCCATCAACTCTCAAGTCTTCTCCCACTCACTTGCCCATGATTAAGAAGCTTCTAGCTTATTTATAGTTAAGTCTTACCTTTGACATCCAAGAGGTTGATTATTTATAAATTTATGCCAAGTTCTTGTGACTAGCTCATATTCCCTAATCCCTTGAATCCAACACAAGAATAGTGAATCACCTATATAGCATCAAGCCATTTTACATTGCAATGTTCACCTAGACAACATCCATATGATCTTATAAGACTTTGTAAGCTTTTTTCCTTTTTGCATAAAAGCTTTAAATACTTCTATGCTTTCCAAGTAATCTCCAATTCCTATATTCAAAGCTTCCCTATGTCATTGTCATCAAGAGGATATTCCGATTGTTACAGAGGAATAAGAAGAAAAACTAGTTGTAAGAACATGGCCCAACACAAGATCGAAAAAAAGTTTCTTTGAAGCTTTCATAAATTCTTTGTTTTATTTTGAAAAACTTTCGGTAGCAATTAGAAAATTCAAGTTGCCTAAGAAAAGTAATACTATGTTGCCTCTTTGTGGTTAGTATAGGATTTGTACTTCCATATATTATAATTTTGTTTGTTTCTTTAAATTAAAACAAATTAGATTATTTTTATTTGCATCATTTTGAAACCCTCAATACCAACACGAGGTAGCCCAAATCAAAACATAAAAACAAAACATAGAAATTGCATTTAGCAAAAATTCATTAAGTTGCATACATTTAGATAAAGATTTTTATTTTTGCAAAGTAGTCTAATTAAGCAATATTTGACTTTCCAACAAAATACAAAAACATAAAGTAAAATTGTATTAGTACAAAATTCCTCAGGCACTAAACAAATCTTCAAACAAATGAAAACAAGCTTGTCTCTCTCTCATTTCCTTCCTCCTCACACAACTTTCACATTTTTTGTGTCATCCAATGAAAGAATACTAGATTGAAGCAATTTTAAATGAAACCGAAGATAATTTTCCTTTTTTTTGTTTCTCTTGAAGAACAAGTCAACAAACAAACAAAGATTTAATAAGAAATAGAGCATAATAGGATAAGAGCACACATAACAAAATTATTTCAAATACAAGACCAACTCATAAACCACACTCTTGCAAACCTTAAAGAAAAGGTAAACATCATTTGTGAAATTGTAATACAAATTGTAACTTACTGTAAGAGATGACATCACAACTTTGCAAAATCAATATTGACAACAACAACAACAACAATCAAACCATCTATAAACTTATCACTCCACCCCATCACAAAAACATAATAGACCACAACTGTTATGGAAGCGGAAGCATAAACCCAGAAGATTAAAATATTGCAGCACAAATTAGTTGCAAAGAAATAATACAAAGAATTAAATGAAAAAAAGAACAACACATAAGAAGCTGATTTACGTGGTAAAACCTTGACAAAACATCAAGGAAACATCGACGGGGCAAGGTATCGGTAATTTTATTGCTCGGAGAAAACAATTACAAGCTTCACAGCTGCTGCTATCATAATTGCTCTTGCAATTTAACAAATCTCAACAATTGCTCTTGCAATTTACAATAACATCAAACTTACAATCACTCTTGCAATCTACAATTCAAAAACTGCTCTTGCAATCTGTAATCCTCAACTCTTACTTTGCCTTCAAGGCAACCAAGATATATATAATATCTTCAAGATAACAATCATCACTTAACATAGAAAAAAACTTGTTTTATTCCTTTCAAGAAATTAGAAATTTGCTTTTAAAAGATAAAACTGTTTTCTTTATAAAAAACTGAGATATGATTTGTTTTCTTGTTTTTTTTCCTTGCTTTATTGTTTTATTGTTGTCACAATCCAACAACAACAACTCCACTATCATTTATGATATTCTACTTCTGCAGGAAGTGAACAACCCCTCAATCTCACCCTCATTCAATTAGCTCTTTCCACACGAACATGTGTGATTCAGAGGACATCCTTAGGCAAAGGTCCAATGTGTGTACTATTTGAAATCTCACCAACTTGAATGATGCTTGATATGATACTATCCTTCACAAATATCAAATTCAAATTTCAAACATGATATAATTTAGTTTTAATAAATTTGAAACATAATAGAATGTCAACTATACTACATGTTTTTTAATTTTAATCATTTTTCTAATACTTCATTGATTTCTATCATAAACAATGCATTTAATAAACTGCATACTTTTTGTGTCATCTTCCTTATTATTATAGATATAAATATAGAAAACTTATCTATAAAATGCTCATCAAACCTAAATATCTAATTGCTAATACATCATATATAATAAATTTAACTTTTAACCTCTTCTTTTTTAAAAAAAAAAAAACTGAAATACAAGATAAATAATAAACAGTCCAACAGAAAACTGCAAGAGAATGAAAAATAATAGAACAAGAGGACGTATGTACTTAAGAGTTAGCCTTATAAATTATATGTACTTGGGAGTTGGCCTTATAAAACCCACAACTAAATTATTGAAAAGCAATAAAAGAAATAGTAAATGAGCCATTTAATATTTAATAAATTTATTGTCAGCAAGTGCTCTACATGCACTGTACAGTTGTCACCAATAAATGAGGGAATTTTAGCAATTGTAGATTCTTCAAAGTACCTCAACTTTCTCAATAGTGTTCTCAACTGATGAAGCTGCAGGTAACCGACAATGTTCAGCACAAGCTCAAAAATGTGATAAATCTTCTGCACAACTAATTCATTAAGCAGGTACTTTGCTTGCTCATTTCTTCTGATCTTGCAATCAATTGGGGTAATTTTTCCTGATCTAGTGCAGGTACAAACAACTCAGCTTAGGATCTTTTGGGGTAATCTACTGCCCTCTTTATGCTTTTCATTTGGTTTCTCAAATATATTAGAGAAACAGCCATAGCCATCATAGACAGGAACAGTAGAAAAAAGCAAGAGCTCAAGTGAAGTTGTTCCGCAGTCTGTCCTTTCCTGTCAACACCAAATTTATAGACTATGCTATCATGTGGACAATATAACATTTGCCTCAGGAGGAGAACAAACACTTGGCATAGAAAGAGGGTTGTAGATGCTGAGAAAATGTAGCATATGGCTGGATATTATTACACCAGAACTTTACCCATTGTTAGCTTGCATGGTCAGTCATTTTATATTGTCCTTCATTTCATCACTGCATACACAAATAATAGAATGCGAATTTGTATGGTTTTTGTTTTAAATGTGTATATTTTTCAATCAATTTTTTGGATCATATTAATGATCTATCGTATGGAAAGTAGAGTGATAGATTGAATTGCAGAAAGAGTCTTAAAAAGAGGTAGAGGGACGAAGTGATGTGATGACTAGAAATCGAGGAGCATGGCAAGAGGTGAAAGAGGGATAAAGCAGCGTGGATCCAAAGGATAGCTTAAGTAAATAGGTTTTAATCAGGCCTCGAATTTGATGGCCACTCTACCTATCTTATGAAAATTTCATGGTGGTCATTTAGCTACTTTTTAATTGATGCTTAAAGAAATATATAAATGGCCCAAAAATTTTAATTTATAAAAATAAATAAAAATAATCACACACTGAATTTGATGGTCATTGTGCCTATCATATGAAAATTTCATGACAGTTTGGTCATTTAGTTGCTTTTTAATTGATGTTTTAAGAAAAATACAAACAGTTAAATAAAATAAATAGATTTATAATTTTTAAAAAATGAAATAATTTATAGTAAATTATTTTTATCATGTCTTAGTAATTATATAATAGTAAATATGTAAAAATAATATTAGTAGTATAGATATCTTAAATATATTTATATAAAAAATGTGGAGAATTGTTTTTTTGTTTATCTAAGAGTTATTTGTTTACTTAAGAATTATGTTATTTTACTTTAAATTATTTAAGAACTATTTTATTATATTTATATTTTTTACTTCAGTTTTATTTGAAGAGTTATTTTTATTTACTTAAGAGTTATTTTATAGTTTTAGTTTTTTTAAATATATGCTTGTCCTTCTCTCTAATTTTCATTCCTCCTCACTTGGCTTTCACATCTAATATGTCTTTGAGACGAAGAAGACTAGGTTGAAGTAATTTTAAGTGAAATCAAGGAGAAGTTGTCTCAACCAAAAAATAAGTCAACAAATAAATATAAGATTTTACGAGAAATGGATCATAATAGAGTATGAGCACACATAACAAGGATATTTTAGATACAAGGTCATCTCATAAAGTACACTCTCGTAGACACTAGAAAGGATGTAAACATCATCCACAAAACAAGTAATACAAACTGCAACTTATTGCAACAGCTTACAACATAACTTCATCAAATCAATATCAACAACAACAATTAATCATTCAATCAAACCATCCATTAACATCATATTCAACCCCATTAGGAAAACATAATAGACCAACAACAACCCCACTACCATCCATGACAATCTACTTTTGCATGAAGTGATCAAGCCCTTAGTCCCACCCTAACTTGACTGGCTCTTGGCACAAGAGTAAGAGTGACTCGACAAGCACCTATTAACAACAATGCAACATGTGTGTTGTTTAAAATCTTACTCACTTATATGGTGTTTGTCTTTTTTTTACCACCACATATTTTGGTGAACTCAATGTGAATTAGTAAATCCTTCTAGGTGATCTTGTTGTTTTTTGTGCTTCTTTTCATTTCACCTAGATGTTTCTTTTTCTTCACACACGTTTTATTATTCTACAAGGGAATGTGCAGAAATATGGGGGACCAAAAAGTGGGCATAATCACTTTTTAGTCTATCTGAGACCACATTTTTGTAGCATTCTCACATTATAATACACTCATGTTATGGCTTGGTAGTGACCTAGCTTAGGTCAGGCACTACTGAGCCATTATGTGAGTGTGTTACAACATGTTTGTGTTATGTCTATCATAAAGAGAGAGAGGGGGGGAGGGTTGGGGGTAAGGAGATTGAGATAGGGGAGAGAGATAGAGAGGGAGAGGGAGAGCTCATCCACTACAACCTCCTCTTCACTCTTAGTCATAATGCCTATCATAAACGGTTATTGAGATCAAAGATCGGAGAGATCGCTCGGTCGAGAGATAAGAGTCGAGAAGTCGAAAAAGAGATCAAAGAACAACCGAGATCCGAAGATCAGCGAGATCGTCCGATCGAGACAAGATCAAGATCAATCAGATCGATCAGATCAGATCAGGATCAAGGTCAGGACGATCAAATCAAACTATCGGATCATATCATCGGATCTCAAATCCGATCGATCGAATCGACGCAGCGCGCGTCGATCGGATCAAAAAATCAATCGGTCGAAACCGATCGAGACAAGGATCAAATCGACAAAGTCGATCATCGAAGAGATCACGCAAATCGATAAGACGTCAGTCAGTCAGGAGCAAGAAGGCAGGGATCAATATCAAAGATCGAGGGAGGCCAAAGAATAAAAGACGGCAAATGGGTCAAGCTTGATCGAAAAAATCTTGGAGCTTCAGGTGGAGGAGGCAGTGCCCCCTAAATTTTTAAAATTAAATTGTCTATCTATCGTGAGAGAGTATTGTGTGTTTGAGAATGAAGAGGTCACAATGGATGTGATATATGTATTTTTATATTAATGAAGCGATATTTTTTCCTCTCAAAAATGCATGTGTGTTATAACCCTTCCTAAAAATTAAGTGATATATATATATATATATAACAGTATGAATCACATAATTTTAGACTATTTTTATCTTTTCCAAGATAGTCTAAAATTATGTGATCTTTTTTAATTTTCTCACAACGCTAACACGTTATAACACAAGTGCATTATAACTTTCCTTGAAAACTACCAACCCTTTGGGTTGGACTTGCATGTCTATGCCCAAAGATGTGTTTTCTGTTATATATAAAAAACACCTGAATGTTGAGTGTGCTCTCCATAAAGTTTGATGTCTTTCAATGTTGATCTAAAAAATACCACAATGATATCAAGCTCTCTCTTACCTTTCTAACCATGTAGTTTTTGAACTACATTTCTAATATGTTAAGATTTTGATCTTTAATTTCTTAACTTTGTTAATGTCTCATTTTTTTGTTGAAAACCTATGTATAGTATTTTTTGTGTCATTTTTAATTTTTTTCATCCAAATTTGAAATAAATTACATTTTTACATTCTAGACTCTATTTTATACACATTCAAAAAAATTGAGTTTCAATTAGTTTCCAAAAAATTAGGATGGAGCATGCTCAATTTTTCATTTTTCAAGATGTATCCACCTTGAAAATTAGTAAAAAATTATATATTCATTAAAAACATAGTTAAAAATCAAACATAAGCTACATGGTGTTAGCTAATTTTCCACTAAAGTAAATTTTTGAAATACTAAAAAAGTTAACATTTTAGGGGGGAGCACACCAAATGCTATGTTATATTTTTTTGAAAAATTAGGAGCACTTTGTGTGCTCCCCCTATTTGAACCCCTTAATCTCCACTATTTTTTTAAAAAATAGTAGATTTGAAATTAGATTCAAAGCACTACAATTCTTTTTTTTGTTGCATCTTCAAATTTTGAGCATAATTATCTTCAAATTCTCCTCCAAGGTTAGTTTTTACTATTTCAAAAAAAGCCACTTAAGACCCATTTTTAGTCCCCATTTCCATGCACATACCCATAATATCTTTGGTACCACCAAAATATGTCAAAATCAAATAGGCCTAGGGGTAGATTCCCTCTAATGAGCCTTCTACCCCGACATTTGATAAATATCTTCTATCACACCTACTAGTGCCAATTTCTAATCACTTTGATTACAAAGATACTACTTGAATGTTGGAAGACTAGAACCACATAAGTTTGTGAATTTTAAAAAATTGTCTTGGATTTGAGATATTTCACTCCAACCATATCCAAACCAAGGCAGAGCATGCTAAGTTCCCATTTAATCTAAAATCCACCAACAAGATAATACTATCATGAATTTTAGAGACACAGGCACCCAATTAGACAATGAGGTGGGATGCCTAGAAAAAAAATTACAAGAGGTTTAGGAGGCTTGAGCATACCTCCATGTAGCCTACCATGATGAACAATCTACAACACACAAAGTGTTTCCAAAAAAAAATCTAGAGGAATAAATTAATGAGGCCAACAACCCTCGTCTCAAGATAACCAACTTCAAGGTGGTGAGAATAAATAATAGAGGGTGAAACACCCATAGAACTTACAACCATCTTGGTCCAATAGGCCAAGATGATTGAGGGTAGAGGTGTTGAACAACCTCTTCAAGATAAAGTCAAATAAAGGCCAAGATCACCAAAGTGGTGATCATATGTTAATCCTTTTATCACCACTAGAATTAATCAAAGCCAAGGATAACTCAGCTACCCCCTCACATAAATTTATATTCCCAAAATGTGAGTAATGAGGAATTTCTACCTCCCTATGTAACCCTCAACCCGATGAGATTCCCACAAAGTGGAAGACTTGTTACCCAAATAACAACTGCACATTTGTAATGACAATAGCATAAATAACCCATCTACAATGATATGTTGAAGAATAATTAAAGTGCAAAAATGAATGGGATCACAAATGTACCCCCACTAAAGAATAATAGGGGGTATTATAATAAGTATGATGAGAATGGCTAGCCCTACTCAACAAATCCAATATTCAATGTTGTTGACTATCCCCAAAGTAACAAAAAAAATTACTAAAGGGATAATCAACAAGGAAAATTTTAGTTTTAAGACAACAAGAAAGACCCATATAGTCACCCTTATTGCCCTAATACATATTTTCTATATCATAAAACAAAGGGACACAATACAAAGAAATGTTATAATTACACCAAAACCATATCAAAAAAATAGGACTAATGACAAATATTTATGGATGCACTCATATGCCCATAAGACAAAGAGTATAGGTCAAATAATCATCAAAAAAATAACTCATATTTGATAAAAACATGTCAAATCATGTGAAATTAGACAAAGAACAAGAAATTTGTTCTACCCAAGACCAAAGCATTCAAACCCCATTACTACCAATCCAAATTTTTCTCATGTATTAGAACTTTTCAAAATTTCCCCCATTCATAACAATGCTTTTCTCGATGCCCTATATTTGGGGCATCTACCTCAAACTACATCAAACAAAAAGCATGGTGTTTTCACATTTGACCTCAAAAAATGACCCACATATAATGACATAGCTAAACAAGGTTCTTCCCCTCTACCTACAACTTCAAGTTCTTAATAACTACATTAAATTCCTTATGATTGATGATGGGGTTGTAATAAATATAGTCTCCTTATCCTTGCTTCATGAAATGAGTTACTATAAATCACACATTACTCATTATTTTAGAACCTTCAAAATTCATGATGATCCAAATATTCAAAGCATCAAAAAATTGATCTTCTTATCACATTAGGTCCAAAAGCCCTACCACCAATAGTCTACATCATAAACAAAGAAACCACATACAACATATAATCCTAGGGAGACCCTAGATTCATAGGATGAGGGTCATTTTCTCCACCTAATTTTAAGAAATCCATTTCCTTCACATGGATCAAGCACACATCATCAAACGAGACCCAAATCCCTTTAGTATTTATAATATTCAACAAAAGAACAAAAAAGGATTTGATCCAAACCACCAATTTTTTTAAAAGATTAAACTTTCTGAAAAAGGAGTGGAAACCAAATAGGTCACAAATGTCTCTAGAGATTTAAATTTTGCAAAGGTAGGAATGACAAGAGAACTCCCCTTTGATATTTTCTTGATGAAATCGTATGCATCCTCTAGCTTGGTAGTTATCCCTTGCAAAGATGATACAAATATCCATATAGTTTAATTACATAAAAAGGACTAGGAGGAAGCATCCACATGGTTAATATCATTACAAGAGAAAAGGGAAAATAAAAAGAGAAAGAACCAAAATCTACATATGAGCCAAGAGAATCATTGATCATACAAACACCTAGCAACCTTTAGGTTCTTCATTTTGATGAAGCTAGATGTAAGATAGGATCTAAGCCTAGAGATTTGTCACAACTTTTCAAGAGGGGAGGATTCTCCCTTTTAATTTTTGGATTGAATTTTTTGCACCAATACTATTGTTGAATATGAAGCTCTATCCTTAGGGATCATGTTGGTCATGAAATTAGAAGCTAAAATCATATTGGTCTTCAGTGAATATCAATTGATAATCAATCAAGTTTTGGAAAACTATGAGATAAAATCAAAATGTTTACAGCCTAATTATAGGGATGCCATTCAAGAATTAATGCATCGCTTTGACTATTTTGTAATGCAATCCATCCCAAGAGAAGAAAACTAATGGTCAATTTCATGGTGACTTTAGCTTCAATATTATCACCCATACACATTTTTGAAATTTTGAGTTTATTATCTCAATTAGGGGTGGGCCATTGTTTTAGATCAATGACTTACCAAACATCCCTAGCTATGTGGAAGATAGGACATAAATGCCCACTAGGGATTATGTAGAAAACAATGTCATTTTGGAATATCTTCATGCATATCATGGTCTTCTGTGAGGTTACCATAAAAGGTGTACATGCTCTTGCCTCATCTGTATGATAAGTTTGGAGGTGAATTAGACATCTTATAGGCTAATCAAAACATTAACCTACCTCATGATTTGCATAAATTTTAAGTTCATCCATCATTGACAAGTGATACTATAGACCTCAATATAGGTATGTTATAAAATTGAAAAATGTTGAAGTTAGGAGTAGAGTTATCATATAAAGAATTGGAATATTGGAACAAATTTATTACTAAACCCCCTAATGTATTTGTATGCATATATGCAAGCATGCCTAGTCCATATCTTGACACACTTGTACACAACTTGATCACTAAGATCAAGGAAAAACCAATCAAATAAAAGTTTAAGACCAATCAAACCACAAGTGGCCAAATTGGTAATTGAGGAGCTAATGAAACTCCTTGTTTGGATATCAAATATAGTCCCTATGCTCAAAAGAATAGACAAGTTAGGGTATGTCTCAATTTCAGGGATATCAACAAGATATGTCTAGAGGATGATTTTCTTCTTCCTTCTACAAATCAACACCAAATATGAGATTCTATCCTTATGGAGAAAGTTTCAAGTTATAAAGAAAGTTCAAATGGAAAAAACTAGCCAAAATAAAACTACATTTACCAAAATGTCACTCTTAAAACCCTTACAATAAAAAAATGACACTTATTACAATATTGCATTTGCTCCCACCATAAGAAATTCATTAGGAGCTAGGAGAAATTGAGAGAATTTTATAGATTGACCAAATGTCCAACTATGGATTTAGATAGAATAATTATCATGGTTTGAGAGAATAGTTGTGTCAAACTTTGGCACTTTTTCAATATCAGACATCTCAAGAGACTTTATTAAACTGTTGTAGTCTAAAAAGATTAGGATACATGGGTAAATAAATAATGTCTCTAGTAGTATTAACCATCCCACTTGGGAGTGTTGTTGTGTATTCAGTGCCACAAGGTGTAGAAATACAAATATATCTCTTAGCACCCTTACACTGAACAAAACTGAAGCATTTTAAAACATTACGATTGTCACCACTATGAGAAAACCATCAAGAGTTGGGGGAAAATATGAGAGGATTTTGTAGATTGGAAATACTCAACTGTAGACTCAAAAAAACTATAGATGTCATGGTTTAAAAGAATAATCATGTCAAAGTTGGAAACATTTTTATCTCAGGGCTCTTAAGAGACCTTGTCAAATTGATGTACCCTAGAAGGATTAGGATGAATAGGTAATGAAATGACACCTCTACTAGTATCATCTAACCTAGAAAAATGTGGTGGTATTATCCTTTAGATGTCATGAGGTGTAGAATGCAAATTATTTCTCTTAACAATATATATCTTGATATCTCTTTCTCTCTTCTCTTTTTCTCTTTCTCAATAGTGAACTGAGGCCTCCCTCTCTCTCTTTCACACACACACAAAATGAGGCCTCTTTCTCTTTATACTCTATCTATATCTCTTTCTTTTCCCCTCTCTCTATCTATATTTATCTCTTCTCTTCTCCTCTTATATGTATCTTTCTCTTCATTTATCTTCCTCTCCCTCTCCCTCCCTATCTCTTTAGGTCTTTGTCTCTCCTTCTCACTTCATCTATCTTTGTTTCTCTCATCCTCTCTCTTTCTCTTTCTCTACCTTGATATATCTCTACAACAAAATGTGGTTTATCTCTCTTTCTATATATCTCCATATTCCTCTCTATTTCTCTTGCTCTTTCTCTATATTCCTTCTCTCTTTCTCTCTTCCCACTCTATTTCTTTCTTCTCTCTTTATCTTCCTCTTTCTCTTTCTCTTTCTCTTTCTCTTTCTCTTTCTCTTTCTCTTTCTCTTTCTCTTTCTCTTTCTCTTTCTCTTTCTCTTTATTGGTCTTTCTTTTTCTATCCATAGTGAAACAAGACTTCTTTATTTCTCCATCGCTCTCTTTTCTATATCTCTCTTCCACCAACTATCCCTATCCCTATCCCTATCTCTATCTTTGTGTCTATCTCTTCCTCTATATCTCTCTTTCTATCTCTCTATCTCGTTGGCTCTAACTTCCTCAATTTCTCTCTCACATCTCTCATCCTCTATAATAAAATGAGGCCTCTTTCTTTATATATTTATTGTTGCCTGATTTTCACCTACAGGCTCAATCAGGTAGGGGTCTATTTTCAAGTATTCATAATGGCCAAATGGATTAACTTTTTCCTCAGGTCGCCAAGACATCTCGGTCATTGTAAAGTTTTATATCTTTCTCCACTTGGGATGTTTCACCGACAGTTGTAAAAGGTTGGAGTCAGGGAAGGAATCTGCGCCTAGGGAGATGTCATGTCGACCACTAGTGGTCTCCCTGAAATGATCCGAGCTCGCCGAGAGATGAAGGCTTCGGCATGAAGTTTTACCAACCTGTGGTGGTCTCACCGAAACAGCTGGCATCGGGGAAAGGTCTTGCCAAATGGATATTTGGAATCGGTAAGACTCCTGGCCGCAGAGTTTGAGTTTGACATGATGTCTCGCTGAAAGCCGATGGTCTCGCCGAAGAAATAGGAGCCCAGGGAGACATCCTGCCAACACAAGGTGGTCTCGCCGAGAGAGTTTTCCTTCAACATAAAGTCTGGCCGAATGAGGAAGTCCTACCGATAGAGGGGTTCCTTTGGTATAATATTTTGAGTTCAGGGAGAAGTCTCCCCAACCCGATAGTCTCGCTAACTGTTGTGCACAAGTGTTCTAAGCTCACCAAAATGTTTTGAGCTCGGCGAGATGTCTCACCGATGCTTGTTTGTCTCACCGAAGGTTATGCCTTCAGTGTAATGTCTGGCTGATAGCGCGAGGTCTCGGCGAAGGAGGTTTTCTTCAGGGAGATGTCTCGCCGACCCGATGGTGTCTTGCTGAAGGGAGTTAGTGTCGGTGAAATTTTTTGAGCTCGGGGAGATGTCTTCCCAACTGGGTGGAGTCCTGCCGAAAGATGGAATGCTTGGGGAGATGTCTTACCGAACCGATAGGGTCTCGGTGAAAGTTGATGCCTTCGGTATGAAGTCTTCCCAACTGATGTTTGTCTTGCTGATAGCTGTTGTGAAGTGTACTCACATCGGGGAGACACGATTAGTGTCTCACCAACATGCGATTTTGTTTGAACGACCTTCGACTGCCCAAGAATCTTATGTGGAGTGTGTTTGCCCAATTAGAGAGAACTAAAGGTGAACCCTGGGCGGCTTGACTAGTTGACTACCCCTATGAAGAAGATCAACAGAATGTGAGTGGTATGGATCTGCTCTGTGATCAAGGGTGATCAATCGGTCCGGTGAGCGGTGGTGTCATCTGGGGAGATCTAACAGGAAAGTTAGATGCTGCTTATCGGAGAGGTCAACATGCAGAAAGATCTGGAGCAAGAAGAGGAAGTTGTGTGTCTCAGTGATAGCTGTGGTGTCTACTGGCAGGAGTGGATCAACATTTATGATAGCACTCAAAAAATTCAAAGCAACTCTGATGGAAGTTCGAGGGTGGACACGGGGGGCCAGAAGTTAATGCGATTGTTGCAAAAGATCAAGGAGGCCATTCTTGGAGTGACCCTTCACTGACATGAACAGCAAGGATACACATTTAATGCAGCATTAACTTCATTAAAAAGATCTAGGGGTGGATCTTTTTGGAGGCTGATATTTTTGTAAGCCCTAGGGGCTGGGACTTTTCTATATATGGATTTTTTGCCTCTTTGTAAAGCAGTTCAGATTATGCATTCTAGAGAGTTAGTGATTTTTTTTAAATCCTTTCTCAGCTGATGTATGTTTTGTAACTCATTTGGATTTTGGAATATGAAATATAGGGATTACCTTGGAAACCAGTATTAGTATTCATGCTACTTTCATTTTGTCTTTCAGATTATGCAAGTTTTGAACTGTGTTTTTTCTAAGTCTGCATTTGAACTTTAACGTTGTGAAATTCATCTTTCCTTCTTAAAATATATATGCAGATTAAGCCTTTTCAAGCATGATACATAAGTTCACAAAGTTTATGTTGAGTAAATGAAATAGCTATCATTAGTTTTCCAGTGTATGTTCATCTTGTTTTCATTTCATGATTTCTGTCAGTTCGATGTATCACCATAGGGTTTAGTTTTCATTTTCATGCACTCCTTCTCCCTTTTCCTTACAAAGATCAGTAGTTAGGTGATAACACAAAGGAAGCCAACCTTCTCCAGAGGTTGACCTCTGTTTACAAGAAACCCACAGCTTTAGAGGTCTTCCCATGTTACACTGGATTGTTGAATTTTACATTCAACAGGGTACAAAATACAAGTGCTAACAGCTCTGGCACGCCCAGTAGGACAAGTTCCACATTATATTGTTGGTTTGGTATGCAACCAACAAATTTTAGACTTTGCAGAAGTTATTTTAGCATACTTGGCGACTCCATAAAGAGAAAAAACTTCAGAATCAGCGCTTTTATAGTTTATGAGAAGAGTTCAGACAAGGAGCAGCTCAATTCCTTTTGAATATTTACAGTTGTCACTACCCAAAAGATAAGGCAAAGCAACAAAAGGGGCACCTCCTTCTAAGAGAGCACAGTCTACACCACCTAGTGTTAGACCAGAAATTGTGTTTTCACCATCAAGAAGGAGAGGAAGACCATCTAAAAAAAAAATTGAGAATCGTTTAGCCTCACCTAGCCTTGGAACAGAAAGGTCTCCTTTAAGTAGTCCAACTACTTTTGCTAGTTATATATTTTCAAGTTCTGTTGTTGCAACAAGTTCATCAACTACAATTTTTACAAATCCAAATCCACCTCTAATGGTTGCTCCCAGAAATCAGCCTTTTGTGCCATTTAATGGAGGTAGTCCATTAAATTTGACGCAGCACAATGACATTCCAATGGCAGCTTTGAAAAGCTTGCCAATTTTCACTGGGGAAGATCAGACTACCCCGATTGAACATATACGAGATGTTGCTTCCTTATGTGGTGTGCACCATATCACACAAGAAGACGTAGTTGTAATTCTACTTGCAGCATCATTCAAAGGAAGAGCATTACAGTGGTTCAGAAGTCTTGGAGTAGGTTCAGTTGCCACCTGGGATGAGTTGGGTGACAAATTACACATGCAGTTTCAAGACAAGTCTAATAATTTATCTTTGTTGGAGCAATTAACTACGCTTAAGAGGGCTCCTCAGGAGCAAATGAATGATTTCAATTTCAGATTTCAAAGAACCTAGGATAGAATTCCTGCAACAGTGAGACCACCTCCAGAATATGCATTTTTGTACTTTTTGAAGGCCCTTAATAGCGATATAGCTGTTATGATACAATCAATGGGGGGTGTTTCCCTACTAGATGCATTTGAAGTAGCAATCAGAGCTAAAAACAGCCTAATACAAGCTGGTAAACTTGCTCCTAGGCCACCAATGCCTATATTTCTAGATATTCATTCGAATATCCCTTTGCAGATACCACCTTTTGCACCTTTGTCACATGTTCCAGCAATATCAGCTGTTGTAACACAAGAAACTACTGTTCCAAGATCTTCAAATGAGTTACAGGAGATCAAAAGTTTATTACAAACTTTTGGTAATAAGCTTGTGAGCTTGGAAAAGCAGCAATCATATAGCAAGCCTTATCAACAACAGAATTCAGGTCAGCCACAGCAATATCAAGGTAATAGACAGGCTTATCAAGGCAACTACTAGGGTCCAAGACAAAGTGTAAATACTAGACCTTTTTAGGCTTATGCTCCAGCACCTGTTAGTGCAGTTAAGGATCTTGTCCCTATTCAAAACAACCTAGCAGCAGATTATGAGTGGTGCTACCCTTATAACCAACCTCACAATCAGGTCACTTGCTCAAATGGACTCATTAATCAAGCACTTATGGTACAGAATGCCTCGAGTTCATAGCAGAATGAACTCAATGATGTATCTCCACAACACCAAGATCAGCTTACCAATGATACTACCCTACTTAACTGGCAAGGTGAAGAATTCTATGGATTGAACGAAGATAATTCTCTAGTTGCAGCTAACACAAGGGTGAAGAAAAGAGATTTTGAGCTTGATCAAGTAGCTGATAAAGGGAAAGAAATAGCTACAAAACCATCTACATCTCAAGTGACTCATGGTTTGCAAAGAAATCAGCAACTCCTAGTTAAGGAGCGGCCACACTTGCAAGTTGATCATGCTAGCATAAAGGTACATCATAAAGTGAACCCAGCTGTACCCTATAATATTCTTGATAGTATGAAAAAGATGAATGTAATGATGTATATGTGGGATTCATTGGCTATCCTAGGTCAAAAAGATATGTTACATTCAGTCTTGTCAAATTTTAAAGTCTCTAATAAATCTGAGTCTCCAATAGGTCAAGTCAAAACTGTGTTGACAAATAATCCTCAAGAAAATGATAAACCACCCATCAAAG
>VDFB02000013.1:242751905-243007185 GCA_007258455.2 Sequoia sempervirens
CTTCTTACCCTCATCTTCCATTGCCCCCACTCAACCATGAGACTCCCACTCAGCCGCGAGACCTTCCTACAGACGATAATTGAAACACAACTCGCTCTGATACCACTTGTTAGGGTTAGAGATGGAAGATATCTAACAATTAAATGCAGATTTAAATAATAAATAGAGAAACTAAAACATACACAGAATAAATCATAACACAGAGAATTTAACGTGGTTCACCCAATCTGGGCTACATCCACCAAACCACAGCCATCCAATACTTTTATTATCCAGTGCAAAACCTATTATAATCTTGCGAATAATCGCGTTTTTATCATCATAATGTAACCCCCATCCCAACCCCTTTTAACAAACTTTTAGAAGCTTCCAGAATTAGGGTTTTACAAAGTTGGTTTTCTTTCTTTTTCAGAGATTTTTCTTTTTTTGCTGACGAAACAAAAAAAATGGCAAAAAAAAAATTTCTCGGGGGCTGCGCCCCCGAACCCTCACCCGGGGCCTAGCCCGGCCCCGGACCTCGACGAGGACAGGGGGCCGAGGTGTATAGTATACCATGGGCTATACAGTATAGCATGATCAGTCGCCACATACCAACACAAAATGGATGAAAAAAGACTCATAGCCAAATCTCTAAGACTAGACCAAAATATGCATATAATGAGAATGTCAAAACTCAAAATTTACCAAAGGAGACATAGGATGACAATTCGTATGGATTGTAAATTTTGAATCCACTGTTTCTTTATATTGTAGTCTAAAATATCTCATATACTCATCCCACAATTCTACATTGATATCTGGAAGGATTTTGTACCATTCTTTAGCACTATCTTCTAGTGAGTGGACAAAGAGCTTCATATTCTATTTGATACTCATATGTGACATTGATGAAATGCCTCAAGTGGTCCTCACCAGTGAAAACATTATTACCTTAGAATTTAGGCACTTTTCCTCTAATCTCATTTGGAATGGGATTAGGCTAACCTAGAATACAATAATATTTGAGTTGTGTGTATCTCTCCAATCCTAATGGGGGTCTTACTGGAGCATATCACTAATCATATCTTCTAGGTTTGACACCTATATTTTTTCCTACATTTTGTTGCTAGGGGTTTTGTTGATTTTATTTCACATTGTGCACCTACTAATTTGGAACATTTTGTGTGTCATTCTAATTTCTATCATGTTGTTGAGCAAAAAATTATTTTTTGTTCGTTTGTAGGGCCTTTTGAAAGTTGAGCTTGTTGTAACTTGATTTGTGCTTCTATTTCATGATATATTTGTCTAAGTTGGTCAAGTAAATCTATATGTTGATCTAAATCCCTTTCCCTATGTTTATTTTATGGTCGAGTAGTTGGATCTACATCATGGAATAGAGTTTACACCTCTTGTTCAATTTCTCGAGATGAGGTAGGAGAGTATCACGGCGGTTTCCCCTTGGATTCCTTAGACATGGAGGTAGAGGAAAATTCATGTCTACATATTTTGTATATAAATTCTAATATGCATCTCTATGCAGTATATCAACATTTTCCTCATTTCCATGCCTACCATAATCGTACCTAAGGGTTCTTCTACTAGTCCTAATCCTATTGTAAGTTAAGTCATCTACGTTATATTGATCATAATCTTTTGATCCACATTTTCTACCTAAAGTGTCTATATTTTTAATACTTTGATAATTATGCAAAGATGGCATGCCTAGATTTTTAGCTCTCCACTATTGATCATGTCGTGTCCTCATATGGGGGAAATCATATCAAGAATTTCTTGACCTTTAGATCATTTTTCTCTCTCCATATATCTCCTTATATTCTTGCAAATGATTTCTAAGTCTATCCTTGAAAAAGTCACCACTCATTAAATCAAGAGAGATTAACCTTTATATGAAAAAGGTTTTGATTTTGTATCAACCAAGGACCAATTTTCATGGTTGCACTATGGTTATTGATTAACTTGGGTCTTTAAATTAAATACTTATTTAATATTTCCCTAGCAATAGCACCAATTTTGTGGTGATATAAACTATGAGCATGAAATCCCTAAGGATGGATAGTCTCCCAAGTTTTTAGGGTGTCAAAGCTAGGAAGAGTACCATAAATCCTATGTTCAGGTTGGGTAGTTGAAGACCAAATACTGAGGTGGGTAAGACCTCCTCCACTTTTGGTTTTTCAAGACCAAAGGGGTTTCCCTAAGATTCTTAATGAAATACTATTACAAGGATTAAACAATTATCTTGTTACAAACCATACCTACTACAAAGTGTATCCCTATACTAGTCACAATATACCTATCTGTCGATTTTAAAAAATGAAGCTATACACCTTTATATGGTAGAAAATATTACCAAGAACAAATTTTCATGATATGGATATAATAACCCTTATTGTTGTTATACACTTACACCTAAAAGTTGGAAAAACTAATAGATCACAACTAAAAGAAAGTGATTATAATGGATTTTTTTAGTGTGTTAGAGTGATAAAAATGGATTCAATAGAAGACTAATATCAATTCTAAAAAGGAAATAGAGTCATGAATTTATTCAAAATAGATAATGATTGAAATCTTAGTGTAACACCTTAATCAAGATTGCACTTAAGACACTATCCCTTAGAATACATAAGCAAACTAGGTTCTTCACATGCATTCAAAACAATAATTAAATTTATAGAATATTAGATGAGTCTACTTAGTAATCTATAGAAAAACCTCAACATTTACTTTATTATTGTGAAAAGACACCATGCAAAAGCTTTGCATGGTTTTTATAATCATCTAGTAGGCCAACTAATCACATATATATCCAAAAATGAACATAATGTGAATGGAAACACTCAATCAAGGTTAATTCCATACTTTAAATTTGTTCTTCAAATATTACAATACATTCATTACACATTTGGAACAAACCCATATCATTAAAATGAAAAAATATGCCTTATCACTTCACTAGAGATGAAACCCTAACTATTTTACTGATATGGATTTGTTCCAAATATACCCTAATTAAATTCTATATACCCTACTGCAACTCGTGCCAAAATGGGAAACGTGCAAACTTGCATGAAAACCCTAAAAATATACAATCTCAACACTTGTAGGGGCATCCTTACCTCCACCTCAATTTTTTCATCATTTTTGTACCTTAAAATTGACTCTATCAAACCCTCATGTACCATGGAGTATGGGGATCCATCATCTTTTCATCTACAATAGTTATTGTTATTAATAGATTCCACAGAGGGTAGGAGATTAGGTGGAGTAAATGTAAGATCATATCATGAAAAACTAGATGCTCTAGTGCCCAATGGATTTCAAGTTCTAGGACAAACCTAGAACAATAAATTACAAAGAATGGAAAGAATGAGAGGTGAGATGAAACAAGGAACTTGGGATGTAAAGTTTCAAATCCAAATCAAGGTTTGAAGACTACTAGATGTTTCAGAGGTTGAGAGTGGTGAGGGAACAAGAACTTGGAACATTAAGTTCTTGGTTCCAAGTTAGAATTTGAATTTCATGAGGGAAATGAGAAGCACTTAACAAGAAGTGAATTTCAAGAGGGAACATGAACTAAGAACATAGTTCTAGATTCCTTTTGAGACTTGGGGTCTAACAGGGAATAAGTGACATATATAAGCTTTAGGGAGTAGAATATAGAACACGGGGGGAACTTCAAACCTAGAACCTAAGGTTCCAAATCCTAAGTGGGTCCAAATGTCTACAAGGAACATTGAGCCACAATCATGCAAGGAGTGGGAAGCAAAGTGGAAAGGGGACAAGGGAACCCAAAACACAAGTCTAGAGTTTTAATTGGAACTTAAGGTTTGAGAGGGAACTTAAAAGCAATTGTTGGGAGGAAATTTGTGAGAGGAGGAGGAGAAGCCAAAAATGGGACCCTAGGAGAAGTAGGGAATTATGGATAAATTCTAAAGTTTGTGAAATTTTTGAAAACTTGAAAAGGCATAAAAACAATCACCAAACTTAGAAAATATCAACATCATTTGTCATGCAAGAAACTTTGGCATTGTCATGAACCTTACCAAGAGTTCTTGCAATTCTAGAGCCAAATTACATCTACCAACATATTACATAGTGTCATCCTTTTTTAGGGCCATTTGGTCATCCTTGACCAACATACCAAGGGATTGGGGAAGACAATACCACAATACTCCAAAGAACATAACATTTTTTCTAATAAAAATTGGGAGGGGAGGTGATGACTTATCACCCCGACACTCAGACCAAACACTTGAAAGAGATTTGTTGTTAGACCTCATCCATTGGAGATCCCTCATAGAGCATCCTCAAAAGCGTTAAACTTGGTGGCTCCTTGATATTGAGGATCTAGGAACATGAAGAACTTTGATACTTTGCCAAATACACTTATGGTTCTTTATATAACTGATATCCTTCTAACATCAAACATGTGATGGGAGCAAGGAATGCCCAAAAATTATGGCAAACCAAAAAAATAAAATATATTGAGAACAAAATATTAGGGTCGAGGAAACACGAGAATAGGTACTAAAGTAAGGAAAACCCCAAAATCGAACAAAACCTATAAAAGGACAGGAAATTTTAAAAAGGGTTAAAGTGGATTTCAAGATCAACATGAATGGTAGGAAAGTATATAGATACCCTCAAAACCTTGAAAATTTGCCAACACATGAAAGATCAAGGGAAAAAATAGAGAAATCCCCAAACTTAGGCTTTTTTCATTGGTTTTGCACTTCATGACACTCTAGAGACCCATCTATGATTTCTTAGATCAATTATCAGTAAAGGGTAGGTAAGGTTGAATGCAAAAAAATTTGGTAGGACACATATAAAATGAGACACATCAAATTGGGGTGTCAACAAAAAGATCATGGTAAGGTTAGTAAACTCTATGATACACCAATAGATTCTTCCCTCAATTTCTCCATCTTCGTATATATTGCTACTTGAGGAGAGTTCTAATGATGAGAAGAAAGTGTAAGGTCATCAATTAGATAATCTAGAATTGAAGATTGTTGGCATGGAAGAAGTGATCATTATTATTGAGAAACAACTAACTAATATAAAGTATTTTCATGGATTTAACTCTATTTATGAACGACTTGAGGGTGATATTATGTAATAGTAATCTACATATATTAATTTTGTTTAAAATCCCCTCTCTTTCTAAAAGATGCACTTGTTTATTTGATACAAAATGAATTTATAAAGCCTAGGGTAGTGATAGTGGATAGAGATTAAGGGGAATTACAATCCCAATGTCTTTTTATTGGTTTGTATTGGTTTCATATTTTTAGGCATCTTTTTTATTAGTGAATATACATTGTAAATTTTTGCATTATATGATAGAGTACCTCTATATATAGCAAGAGACACAATATATTTAGTTCCTACCATTGATTAGTTTGTGTATTTAGTAGATATAAAGATTGTGAAATAGTAATTATTTGTGTCAAGCAAGACAATAAAGTTTTTAGAATACATCTAGTTGTAAACATAAATAGCTCTAAATTAAAGTCATAGTGGCATGGTCTTTGGATAAAAAATATACTTGACCACATTCTATTCAATTCATACCCGAAGATTTGATAGTTTAAATTGTAGTTGAAGTGAAAGTTAGTGGTTGACAGAGTCAAAACCATAATATCAGAAGGTGTATGAGCTCCGCTAGGGTTTTGTGTTTTTTGTGGTCACCCTTGGCCCCTCTTGCGTCATACTGCACATCCTACGCAGGAAGCCCCTCTTTTCTTGTGTGTAATGTCACATTTACTGCAGATTTTTTGTTTTAATATGCCTTCAACCGGCTCTAACCCAACAGTTCTTGCTGGTGTTAGCAGTTCGACGGCATTGATCAATAGCTCCTTTGAACAAACGTCCCCAAAAATTTGTTCTGAGAGTCTTTCACGAGGTAAGTGCTCTGATTCACTAGCTGATGTGGTTTTTCCTTTACCAGATTTTGATACTGCCTGTCAATGGCTTGAGCAATACACCCTTGTTGGGTATTTTGTTGGAAGAAATCCCCCTAAAAATGTCCTTAAAGAATGGGTTAACAAGGCTTGGGTCCCTCATGGGGTCCGCCTTGATATGGTCCAAAATTTAACCACTGAGGGTTTCTTTTTGTTCCGCTTTGCGGAGGTCAATCATGTGCAAGCTATCTTAGCCCATGGGCCCTCGTATGTCCAGTCTTCTTTGTTAGTTTTCCAGGAATGGACTTGTGATTTTGTTGTCTTGGACGACACCAAGTTGTGGGTCTCGGTCTGGCTTGAGTTCCCTGGTCTACCCTTGCCTTGTGTGCCTTTTTTGAATAATATAGCTTCCTCACTAGGGAGGGTTATTTGCATTGAGCCAGATAGGTTCTTTTAGGCCCGACCCCAAAAGAGGGTTTGTGTGGAAGTGGACCTTTCTAAAGATTTGAAAGACTCCATTGATATCCAAATTGGAGCTCTTCGCCACACCCAGAAGGTCACATATTTTAATTTTCCCAACACATGCTATAGGTGTTAGTTAGCGGACCACAAGATTAAGGACCTCCCTTTAGCAGTGCCTCATACACCTTCTCCACCATGAGATGCTAAAAAGCCTCATTCGAGGGCTACATCTGTTGCCAAACCTGATACGGAATGGACTACGATTACAAACTGAAAGAATAATTCCACTGGTTCTAGTTTGAGTCTCGTGACCTCTGAACCGGTGAAAGATGTTTCAAACCCTTTTGTGAAGGGGAAATAAGCTCTGGTTGGAGTTGATTATGTTCCATAGCAGCCTAGGCCAAAGGCTACGCCTCAACTAGTTGTTGTCATGTTAACACAACCGAATGTTTCTTCTCCTGTGACAGGAGCTCAAAAGTGATCTTGTAGCCCTTCTCCTCCTAGAGAAGAAGGGGAATATGTTCATAAAAAGCGGATGATTTACTCTCCATCCATCTAGATTGGATCAGTCCCGCCAGAATTTTTGCAGAATCGTTTCTCTTCTCTGAATGAAGAGGAATCAAGTTTCGAAAACATGAAGGAGTTTCACTCATGAAGTTCCTCTCATGGAATGTTTGAGGTCTAATAGACCTCTCCATAAAGTATTATGTTAGGGATACCTTGTGTAAGTACTCTAGTATTGAAGTGCTTTGTCTCCAAGAAATTAAAATTTCTAGTTTTTTTCTTGCTGCGGCTTGTCACTCTATTTGGCCAACCAGTAAAATGTTTTGTACTACTCATGATGTTGGGTGTGGCGGAGCTGTCACCCTTTTGGCCCCATGGTGGCACTCTTCTGCGTTCGACCACAGGTTTGATCCCACTCATCGGCTCGTCTGGATCCTTCTCAACATTGATAATCATTCCTTTAGGATTATTAATGTCTATGCTTCTAATGATGTTGTGGAACGCTCTTTACTCTAGCGTTGGATTGTTGATTCTTTACCAGTTGCTACTTGGTTACTATGTGGGGACTTCAATATAGTAGAGATGGCGTCTAAAAAAGATGGCACTTTTCCATTCAGATGGACAACTGGGGAAAGAGAGGCGTGGTTTTATATGCACAATAAATTGGGGCTTTTTTATCCCAATATTGGCCGCTGCCATTCTCATTCTCTCTGGCACACTTGGTGTAATTACAGAGCTGGTTCTGATAGAATATTTAAGCACCTTGATCATGCCATGATCTCGACACAATCTTTTTTCTCTTTTGACAGCTCCTCTCTTCCGGCTAAACCGTTAGTGGATGTGACCTTGTTAGACCACTTCCCCATTTCTTTTTGCATTGAATGGAAGACTCGACAACCTCGTACGTGTAAAACTCAATTTTTTTAAACACGTCTTTACTCTGCCACAAGCCTACCCTGGCCCACATTCACAGAGTCTAGAATTTGGAGTGCAGACCAGCTCATCATACAAGCTGGATTAATTGGTGGAATGAGGCTATCATTCACATAGCTAGATTATGTGCATTTATGGGAGCCAACTAGTTATTTTTCATCGGCAGTCTTATGAGGCTACCACCACTGACCTCTGTGCTGCTACTAAGTCTTTGGCGGCCAACCATTTTTCTCCATCATTGCAAGTCAGAGTGGCGGAATTAAGGCACAAGAAACAAATTGCTGACAGCTATGCTGCTAGAGGTGTGCAAATCAAAGCCTAGTTACATTGGTAAAAGTTGGTGATCGTGCCTCCAAAGAGTTTTTTTTGGCTCTACGTGCCAGGCACTCATCCCCAAGCATTAAAAAAATCAAAGATGGCATTCAGGTTCTTTCTGAGCTGCCTGATATTCTCCAAGCCTTTGTGCGTCATTATGAGCAAGTCTTCACTGTGCAGGAACTCATGCTATTGTGCCAAATAAGCTTTCTTCAACTCAATTTTTTTTTTGTGATCAACTATTATCAATTGATGATCTCAAAGAGGCTGTCTATTCCATAGCTGATGACAAAACCCTAGGAATTGATGGGTTCCCTTGTGAATTCTACAAAGCCATGTGGTATTATATTGGGCACGATCTGCATCAAGTTTACTTAGAAGCTTTTCATTCTAATTCTCTAGGTAACTTAATTAATAAAGGTAACATAAAATTCATACCTAAGTTGGGTGACCCAGAAGACATTTGCAACTGGAGACCTATCATGCTTCTTAATGTCTCCTACAAGATTATCCCCAAGGCTTTGGCTCTTAAAATCTTCCATCTTTTACCTCAGATTGTGCGGCTGGAACAAACTGGGTTTATCAAATTCAGATTTATTTTGGATAATATTATTGTTGTTTGGGAAGGCATGGAATGGGCCAAACATTGAAACTAGAAATCCGTGTTCATTAAAATTGACTTTTCCAAGGCCTATGACTGCATTGAATGGCCTTTTATTCTTGTTATGCTGCAAGCTTTGGGTTTTGGGCCCAATTTCATTCAATCTGTTCAAATGCTCTTTGTGGATGCCTCAACCTCTATCACCATCAATGGTCGTCAATCCTCTGCCTTTGGACTCTTTCGTTCCATTCGGCAAGGGTGTCTGCTGGTCCCCTCTTTGTATGTGCTTGCAACTGAGGGCTTTGGCTACCTCTTGGCCAACGTGATTTCCCAACAGCGGGTCAAGGGAATTTCTCTTCCCAACTCTCAGGCTCAACTTGTTAATGGTCATTTTGTTGATGACTCATTCCTCACCCTTCTAGAGGAAGAAGACTCCATTGCGGCAACTCTTGAGTGTCTTAATACCTTTTGTCTTGCTTTCGGCTCTGCCATCCAATGGCATAAAACTTTGTGTTACCGACAGTCTATCTTTCCTTTTCCACCTTGGAGCTACAACAGTATGGATGGAAGTGGATTGGGCCTGGAGAAATTTTTTAGTTTCTGGGAATTCCCTTTGCCTTTCAAGTGTCCCCGGCTGAGCTTTGGCAAGTTGTGCTCTCCAGGGTTGAACAAAAGCTTACTTATTGGGTTACCAAGCCCCTCTCTTTGGTAGGGAAATTCCAGGTGTGTTCCAAAATTCTAGCGGCCACCCATGTTTATTATTCTTCTTGTTGGGCCCCTTCCAAAGCTGCCTATGGCAAGCTTGAGAAATTGCTTAGAGACTTTCTTTGGGCCTCCTCTGAGTCTCACAAATGGTTTCACTGTGTGGCTTGGGAATTATGCTACCTTCCTAGAGACTCGAGAGGTCTCGGGTTGTTGTCTACTCAATGGCAAGGGGCTGCTCTATGTGTTAAATGGATTATTCGTGCCTTTACTGGGGACGAGGCCTGGAAAATTATTCTTAGGCATAGTATTCAATTCGGCTTCCCTGTCCATAGACCTGCCTGGAAGGGGATTGGCTTTCAAACCCTTTTGGTCATGGAAGAACCAATCCAGATTATTGGGACATTTGTGGCCAAAAGTATCTGGCGAGCCTGGCAGGTTGTCAAACCCTGGCTCTAGTTTTCGAGATGGGCTTTCTCTCAACCAGTAAAATATTTGGCGGTCGCCTCTTTTTGCTTGCAATGGTCAATCGTTGGCTGAGTCGCTTGGGCTTAAGGCGCTCAGGTTTCACAAAAAGGGTATCCAGACCCTACGACAGATATTTCATAGACCCACCATGTGTATTATGTCGTGGGAAGTTTTTGTGCCCAGTACAGGCTTCATAACCAAGACCATGCTACTTATGATGGTCTAGTGAATGCTATTCATGTTGAAATGCTTCATAAGGTTGGAATTTGTGGGACCAAACCTTGGTGGAAAGACCAGAAGTGGTATCCAAACACCCCTTTCAGGAATTACAAGCCTCGGCTTGGTTACAGGTGGATTTCACCATATTTTTCTATGATTTAGAGTTTGAACCAGAGGTGGCTTCTTCAATCTACCGCTCGTGTCTGGTGTAAAAGATTTGCTACCACTTAGTCTGCAAGTGCTGAGCCAAAACTTGCCCACTTTGTCTGGTGCATTCTTTTCCAAGGCTTGCTTGTGGGTTCTCGGTTGGTTCACCTAGGGGTCTGAGACCCTCGTTGCCCTTTTTGTGGGAAAGCTGAGAATTTTAAGCATCTTTTTTGGTTTTGTCCCAAAACCCAACAGCTTTGAACTTGGATTTATGACTTTTTTCAGCCCTTTAGGCCAAAGCCTTTCTCCTGGCATATGGTGTTGCTAGGAGATTCTCCCAGATTTCCTATAAAATTCACCCAATTTTGGCACACTTTTAGGGTGGAAATTCTCTTCAATATTTGGAAAGACAAAAATAGCTTGCATTTTTTCACATACTCAAATGCATATTCATGTATTTTTATATGCTAAAGCTATGATTTGCTCTAATGTGCTTTTATAGGTTCAAGTGCAAGCTAACAAAGTTGCACTTGAGGTTGCTCACCTTCAAGTTCTCCTAGATCACTGGGGTAATGCCCCTTGTACTGTTTCTTGGGTCCCCGCTTTGCCCACCTCTTCTCGTAGTTGGTCGCCCTCCAAGGGCCAGCATCAAAGTGGCTTTGCACGTCCTTGTTCCTAGCCTCCGTCTCGGCGAGATTCTCGCACTCCTCGGCGAAACTGCTCTCCTCCGCCGCGGACTAGCCAGGGGTGGCCTTCTGGCGGTGCTTCGGGGAGTGGCGATGGCGGTTCCGAGTGGCCCTCTGATGACCCTCCTGCTTTTGGCTCTGGTTGGCCAGCCACTAGTAAAACTTTTCTGCGTCTAGCGCTTGCAATCTTGCCCCGGCATGAGGAAGAAGATAAAGAGAAAAAATATGTTGATGACGGTTGGGGTCTTCCTCCTAATGTCACTCCAGACCTCGCTGATGTATGAAAAATTTTGGATGACAGAGACCCTCCTAGCTCTATTGGCACTGCTCTAGCCGCTTAATGGCCTTTTTATTTACTTTGTAATTTTGGACTTCTAGGCTTCGCCCATGTGGTTTGTTGGTTTTTTTGGGCGCTGTCCATTTGACTCTCGGGGTGTGCCTTTTTACCACCCACCCTTTTTTTGTGAATATGTATCTTTATATTTGAATTAATATAGATAGCTCCCTATTCATCAAAAAAAGTTAGCAGCTATTAGATTGCATAAATATTGCTCTATTGCAATAATGTGAGCCATTAACTGTAGATGACTTAAATTCATGCCAGTCAATGTTTGCATTGAAATAATAAAATGATATTAGATAATAGCCTACTATTATTTCAATAAGTACAAATCAATTTTTACAATATATTTAGTTCATAATTATATTTAGTGTAAGTCTTTTTCAAAAAACCAATAATTTAAAAGCCAACAATGCATTTTAGAAAAGAGGATTTTATTGAAGACATAATAAATTTTCGTATCTACCACCTCACAATACAAAAAGACTATTATGATAGTTATAATAGTGTTCAATTCAAGCAACAACAAAATATTAATAGAGTTGAAATTTGAACCTCAAATTAATATTTGAATAAGACTTATGTTATTGATATAGTTGAAATTTTATCACACGAATTCAATGTATTGAAAATAAAATAAAATTTGAATAGTAATTTTATTTATACATTAACTGTTCCTAACATAAGCTAATAAAAAATAGATAAATAATATTTTAAAAATATTTAAATAAAAATTTAATTATAGACTATAGAGTTGATGCTCAATTTTTAATTCTATATAAAAAAATTTACTGGAAAAAGCATAAAGAATTACAACAGAAGAACAGTTAAAGAGCTGTTACAGAACAACAACAACAACACAAATTCTATATAATTGACTAATAAGTAATAGAAATTGCATAGGAGAAGAGCACCAGCAGTAGTTATAGTTCCAATCACTGTTATATCATACGTGCTAATTAAAAGTCCACTAAAAAATTCTTAATATATCAATAGTTATCCACTTTATATCCAGTAGTTACAAAATCGTATTTAAGAATTGATCTTATAAAATCGTATCTTTACTGCGATTAATATTAAATGAACCAACACACCCAATACCAATGAATGAAAGGATTTAAGAAATTGTAGATTCTTCAAAGTACCTCAACTTTCTGAAGAATGTTAGACATTCTGATGGGACTGAGGAAGCTTTAGGTAACCGACAATGTTGGGTAGAGGCTAAAAAATGTCATAAATCTTGTGCAGAAGTATACTGTCTCATTATCGATGCCTACTGGAGTCTGAGACTCAGTCTTAACTCATATTCATTAAGCAGGTACAAGTACAGCTCAGCTTAGGATCCTTTGGGGTGACCTGCTGCACTCCTCATGCTTTCAGACGTGCCTTGTTTTATTGCAATAAAATTAAATAGTCTCAGTCGGTAGGCAGGTTTTCTGTTTCATAGGACATTTATGATGTTATAGATCATAGGACATTTATGATCTTGTGGATTATAGGATATTTATGATCTTGTGGACGTTAAAAGTTATTCTATTGATCTAATAAATAGATCGAATAAATTTTGTATGTTTCATGTGCAATACTATTATTGTTTATTGCACTGGACAAAGTATCCTAGGTAAGTGGATATCTTGCCATTTAACTTCAAGACAGTGGTTGTAGGATATGTACATTCAATATTTTTGGGATGTATACAGTTATGTAACAGTGTAGATGACATAAGTCATTTTTTTTTTGGCGTACTAGGGGAGAGGACCCAGTACCTGAGCATGTTCCAATAGTTGTTATAACATATGTTGATTTAATGCTCAATATTTTTAACAATATTGGATCAATAATTGTGACTTTAAAGTTGTTAGTGTTGATGATGACCACCCATATTTTGAATGAAATGTATTCCTTAGATCTAAAAGCAACAAATCATTTGATGCCACATCAGCGCACCAATAAAACATGACTTAGTACACAACTATCAGTCTCACTTTTTTTTGGGCCTTTGTGGATAATTGACAAAAAGCATGTTGATGTGGCATCATATTTGATGATCTGGCCTTGAAATCTTAGTTATAAGTAGGAGACTTGCCAAATAAGCTGTTGTAAAAAATTGGGAGTGATTTGAAATTACCATGTAAGATTTTGAGAAGCGTGAAATTAAAGTGCTCAACTACTAAGTTCTCTCCCCTGTTAAAGTGGGGACTACAAAAGACCTACAACTAATAAGCAGAGGTAAGAACAGTGCCCCAGTTTATCTAGGGCAAATGCCTCGTTAAGGTGGGTCTAGCTAACATAGCCATTTGATGGTTGTATGTACCCATTTGTTTAGATCGGGCATATCTTAATGTTTATATATCCATTTGATGTGAGTGTTGGCTATTAATGTCTTGAATTCTTAAGCAATGTTTGGACAGCATGATGTCATATGATAACGACAGCAATTGGATCTGCAGTTCTGTCCTGTTCTGTTAGGCCTTTCTGTAATAATATGTAAGTTCCAACAATTGTCTATGTTATGATATTGTTATCAGGATTCAACCGTGTAGTTTCGAGTCAAACTCATTGACCCATATTATATTGTCTATGTTTTCATTAGAGTGACAGACACTGCCATAGCTATTGTGTGTGGGGCCATTTAGGCATTCATTTATATTAGCCCAAGAGTAATATTGGTATTTGTAATGATAAGTTGATTATTTTTATGGCCTTCTACATAATTGTCAATAATTCATTTATTGATTTAGGATTCTTTGGGAATTACTTTTCTACGTAGGTTCATAGAGGTTTGCACTTAATTTTTAAATTGATGACAGACATTGGAGAAAGAGACTGGATGGTAACCAATGAAGGCACTGTCAAACATGTAAGGTACAGATTCATTCCAGAAAGCTTGGTGTACATCCCACAGAGTTCAGACTACATCTCATACAATAAGTTTGACAGGAAATTTGAGCCACTGAAAGCCAATTCTAGCGGGGAATATTTGAGACGGTCTGATATTATAGGTAGTTGGTGTAAAGATTTAGTAGTACGCGAGGAAGCTGCTAATTAAAGTGTGAGTTGTCATTCATGTGATGTTACGTGGGATCTTGGCAGCCATTGTTTTCCAACGTAATTGCCTGGATTGATCTGTGTAGCAACCAACAGTCTTCTTGCAAAATTACATGGAAGTTTTCCCCATCCCCATCAACCAGCAAGTTAGATCCTTACAAAAGATGTTTTTTTTTCTGATTCTATTAACTGATTGCTATGTAACAAGATCAGATCTTTCTTTCTCTAAAGATGGCCCAAACATTTCTATTCCTCAGGAATTCTATACAGGTGTAAAACATAATGGGACTTGTTTAGCCAATGGTACAAGAACACACAAGAAAAGAAAGCTGTGCAATTTTATTCCTCGTATTTTTAAACCAATGTAGATTGACATTTATTTATATGGAAAATGGTAGTTGTTGTATATAACTATCAATTTTTTTATGTTTAATTATTCTCTTTGTCATCTCAATATTTAATTTCAATTATTTTTATATTGAATCAAAGCATTACAAGAATGAAGCTATCAACAGATAGTTGGAAAAAACTATACAGAAAAACAGTTATAGATGCTACAAGAAACAACAATTACATGAACTGTAAAATAGTTTTGTATTGGCTAAGCTTGTTGTCGAGCTGAAACTTAAAGACTTGTTTCTAGCAATTGACATTGGCGCTCTAAGGCTTTACTCTACATATTTCTTTAGGTGGTAATCTCAATTATTTGACTATTATATTTTTAATCATTCTACTGTTGACTATTTTATTTAAATTAATAAGTAATATTTTAATTTTGATTAGACCTATCTTGTACAAAAGTAAGTATTGTAGTATTGTTTATACTTATATTTAAGGACATGAGCTAAGAAAAATACATATTTCTAACAATCTGTGTGGGAAACAAGTCCTAATTTTCTTTGTAGCCACATTTTCCTTATTTTTGGGATTCATCCATACAAAAATGCCCTTAGTTGTAAATATATAGATGTAGAAAAGTTTATACTTATATTTAAGGACTTGAGCTAAGACAAATACATATTTCTAACAATTTGTGTGGGAAACAACTCCTAATTTTCTTTGTAGCCACCTTTTCCTTATTTTTTGGATTCATCCATACAAAAATGCCCCTAGTGGTAAATATATAGATATAAAAAAGAACAAAATTCACAAAAAAGAATTGACTTGGGATCTAGATTCCCTATTGGAAATGTATTGTTGCCTCAATAAATAAATAAATATGAACTCACATAATACTTAGAACAATAAGAAGCCATTCATGGTAAAGACATACACGACTCCATAAGCTAAGCTAGTACCCTCATAAAGAGGCATGACACAACTCCTAATTCTGAAACATATGGCCATATTCCAATCATGAGTGAATAATTGATATTAGATGATGTAGTAGAAAGTGAAACTTGAAGATGACACCTCATCATGCAAACTATAACACTTCTCTGTCCAACCACTATAGCCTTCATTCTATGCCTTTCACTAATTATAGTGCAATTCATTTTCTCTCACTAATTAGAGTGTTGTCTTATGACATATTACTAATTCTATAATGAATACTTTTCTTTTGACAACTAATTTGAGTTATTAAGATTGAATTTGATTCAATGCACTAAAATTTATAACTCATTAGAAAATGAATTTATTATTATTTACAAACTAAAAAAAAAATTAAACTAAAGGGGGTAAAAATTTATTCAATCCAAAAAGAGCAATACAAAGTAAGGGAATTACACATCCCTATCAATCTCCACTAATTGGTCCAACGTTTGTGACAAATCCAGGGGTAATTGGCTGTTATCCACAATATTCCAATCATGCAAATGATCATAAGCCCATTTAGCCAAACAATCTGCAACCCCATTCCAATCACGTGGACTGTGACAGAAAGAAACATAATCAAAAGAAGAACATAGATTAAGAATTTGTTTTATAATAACAAACAAATGCCTAACATCCTCTACTTGTTGCCTCTTCAGCAAAGTCACTACCACTTGAGAATTTGATTCACAAATGATCCATCTCCACCCAAGAGCACAACCACACTCCATAGCGCAGAATGACAAGAGCCTCCATCACATTGTTAGTATACCAACCCTTATAAACAGATAAGATAAATTCAACAATCCCATAACTATTCCTCCCAACACCACTAATACCAGCATGGCCAAGATTTCCACAAGAAGAAGCATCCGTGTTGATTTTCAACACACCCTGAGGGGGAGGGCACCAGCGCCCCTCCCTATTTATCTTCCGAAGGGGATGGCGACATCTATTTCTCTTGATCTGGCCAACACTCTAAGCAGCCCCCCTCTGAAGAGGAAGATTGAGACAAATACAAAAGGTAACCTATCCTGGATCCACACCCTCAACCAAGTCACACTTAGTCACAGTAGTTTCTCCCACCAAATGAAGAATCCTCCACCACAAGTGTTGAACAACCAGCTTCACATCTTGAAAAATCGTGTGATTCCTCTCCAACCAAATATGCCAGAGAATAAAAGTTGGTCCCAGAGCCAAGTAACTTGAAGAAAAGAGAATAAAAATTGGTCCATATATATATATATATATATATATATATATATATATTATCTAGACTTTGACTAATGTATATGTTTATGAAGTGGTTTCCAATACAAAATGATAATTTTGTTCATATAAATTGCCCCCAATTTTACTTTACAAACAAATTTGTATAAAGAGATGTATAGAAAAACGTTTGTTATAATTATAGACCATATATGAAAGTAAAGTACTTGAAATTATAGTATGTTTTAGACCTAGAGTAGTTTATTTCTCCAAACTAGGGCTTATGTACCCATCAAATGCACCCTCTTGTGCAAGCTAGTAGAAAGTTGTTGAATCAAGCCATAACGGTTTCTCTACAAACGTAAACTATATATTATTTTATTTCTCCTTATTTTCAACCTTTGTTACAATATTTTCATCTCAAAACAACTTAAACAGATCAAATATAACATGTATTCCTTGCATCAAATGTATAGTTAACAACTTGAATAGAGATTGCTTGTTTAAATGGCAACAAATTCAAAGGATATTCATCAAAATTGAATGGAATCCAAGAGTTTTAGTCTTAACATCCATGTGCATTTCATAAATTCTATGAGCACCTTATATTAATTTCATTCTTAGTTTTAATATTTCAATTCCAACACACCCTCTTAGGTACATTCATGTTGAGAACAACTATGATACTATAAGTGCCCAAAGTTGCACAACCTGACATGGTAATATAAATATTTGGTAGTCCATCTCTTGATCTATGATATGTGAATTACACATCCTCTCAACATTTTCCATCTTGATGATATCTCCCTCATCTCTCTTAGCCTCTTATCTTTCTTAACATTTAACTGGGTTCCAAATACTTGCATAACGCCAAAAAATTTATAGATGGTACCTTTAACTAATGTGTAGCTTAAGAGATTGTAGGGTCGCCCCTTTTGAGGGTTTGGATCAACCATTTTGCTAAAGTTGGTTGCCTAGGAGACTAAGCCTTCACTCCCCCTAATTAATTATCCTCTCATTTTGACTCTCAATAGCTCTTCATTCCTCTATCCATCAACTCTCAAGTCTTCTCCCACTCACTTGCCCATGATTAAGAAGCTTCTAGCTTATTTATACTTAAGTCTTGCCTTTGACATCCAAGAGGTTGATTATTTCTAAATTTATGCCAAGTTCTTGTGACTAGCTCATATTCCCTAATCCCTTGAATCCAACACAAGAATAATGAATCACCTATATAGCATCAAGCCATTTTACATTGCAACGTTCACCTAGACAACATCCATATGATCTTATAATACTCTGTAAACTTTTTTCCTTTTTGCATAAAAGTTTTAAATATTTCTATGCTTTCCAAGTAATCTCCAATTCCTATATTCAAAGCTTCCCTATGTCATTGTCATAAAGAGGATATTCCAATTGTTGCAGAGGAATAAGAAGGAAAACTAGTTGTAAGAACATGGCCCAACACAAGATCGAAAAAAAGTTTCTTTGAAGCTTTCATAAATTCTTTATTTTATTTTGAAAAACTTTCGGTAGCAATTAGAAAAATTCAAATTGCCTAAGAAAGTAACACTATGTTGCCTCTTTGTGGTTAGTATAGGATTTGTACTTCCATATATTATAATTTTGTTTGTTTCTTTAAATTAAAACAAATTAGATTATTTTTATTTGCGTCATTTTGAAACCCTCAATACCAACACGAGGTAGCCCAAATCAAAACATAGAAATTGCATTTAGCAAAAAGTCATTAAGTTGCATACATTTAGATAAAGATTTTTATTTTTGCAAAGTAGTCTAATTAAGCAATATTTGACTTTCCAACAAAATACAAAAACATAAAGTAAAATTGTACTATTACAAAATTCCTCAGGCACTAAACAAATCTTCAAACAAATGAAAACAAGCTTGTCTCTCTCTCATTTCCTTCCTCCTCACACAACTTTCACATTTTTTGTGTCATACAATGAAAGAATACTAGATTGAAGCAATTTTAAATGAAACCGAAGATAATTTTCCTTTTTTTTGTTTCTCTGGAAGAACAAGTCAACAAACAAACAAAGATTTAATAAGAAATAGAGCATAATAGGATAAGAGCACACATAACAAAATTATTTCAAATACAAGACCAACTCATAAACCACACTCTTGCAAACCTTAAAGAAAAGGTAAACATCATTTGTGAAATTGTAATACAAATTGTAACTTACTGTAAGAGATGACATCACAACTTTGCCAAATCAATATTGACAACAACAACAACAACAACAACAACAACAATCAAACCATCTATAAACTTATCACTCCACCCCATCACAAAAATATAATAGATCACAACCGTTATGGAAGTGGAAGCATAAACAATTACAAGCTTCACAGCGGCTGCTATCATAATTGCTCTTGCAATTTAACAACTCTCAACAATTGCTCTTGCAATTTACAATAACATCAAACTTACAATCACTCTTGCAATCTACAATTCAAAAACTGCTCTTGCAATCTGCAATCCTCAACTCTTACTTTGCCTTCAAGGCAACCAAGATATATATAATATCTTCAAGCTAACAATCATCACTTGACATAGAAAAAACTTGTTTTATTCCTTTAAAGAAATTAGAAATTTCCTTTTAAAAGATAAAACTGTTTTCTTTCTAAAAAACTGAGATATGATTTGTTTTCTTGTTTTTTTTCCTTGTTTTATTGTTTTATTGTTGTCACAATCCAACAACAGCAACTCCACTATCATTTATGATATTCTACTTCTGCATGAAGTGAACAACCCCTCAATCTCACCCTCATTCAACTAGCTCTTTCCACACGAGCATGTGTGACTAGAGGACATCCTTAGGCAAAGGTCCAATGTGTGTACTATTTGAAATCTCACCAACTTGAATGATGCTTGATATGATACTATCCTTCACAAATATCAAATTCAAATTTAAAACATGATATAATTTAGTTTTAATAAATTTGAAACATAATAGAATGTCAACTATGCTACATGTTTTTTAATTTTAATCATTTTTCTAATACTTCATTGATTTCTATCATAAACAATGCATTTAATAAACTGCATACTTTTTGTGTCATCTTCCTTATTATTATAGATTTAAATATAGAAAACTTATCTATAAAATGCCCATCAAACCTAAATATCTAATTGCTAATACATCATATATAATAAATTTAACTTTTAACCATATGTTTTTTTTTTTTTTTAACAAAGCTGAAACACAAGATAAATAATAAACAGTCCAACAGAAAACTGCAAGAGAATGAAAAATAATAGAACAAGAGGACGTATGTACTTAAGAGTTAGCCTTATAAATTATATGTACTTGGGAGTTGGCCTTATAAAACCCACAACTAAATTATTGAAAAGCAATAAAAGAAATAGTAAATGAGCCATTTAATATTTAATAAATTTATTGTCAGCAAGTGCTCTACATGCACTGTACAGTTGTCACCAATAAATGAGGGAATTTTAGCAATTGTAGATTCTTCAAAGTACCTCAACTTTCTCAATAGTGTTCTCAACTGATGAAGCTGCAGGTAACCGACAATGTTCAGCACAAGCTCAAAGATGTGATAAATCTTCTGCACAACTATACTGCTCCATTATCCAAACCTACTGGATAATTCATTAAGCAGGTACTTTGCTTGCTCATTTCTTCTGATCTTGCAATCAATTTGGGTAATTTTTCCTGATCTACTGCAGGTACAAACAACTCAGCTTAGGATCTTTTGGGGTAATCTACTGCCCTCTTTATGCTTTCATTTGGTTTCTCAAATATATTAGAGAAACAGCCATAGCCATCATAGACAGGAACAGTAGAAAAAAGCAAGAGCTCAAGTGAAGTTGTTCCGCAGTCTGTCCTTTCCTGTCAACACCAAATTTATAGACTATGCTATCATGTGGACAATATAACATTTGCCTCAGGAGTAGAACAAACACTTGGCATAGAAAGAGGGTTGTAGATGCTGAGAAAATGTAACATATGGCTGGATATTATTACACCAGAACTTTACCCATTGTTAGCTTGCATGGTCAGTCATTTTATATTGTCCTTCATTTCATCACTGCATACACAAATAATAGAATGCGAATTTGTATGGTTTTTGTTTTAAATGTGTATATTTTTCAATCAATTTTTTGGATCATATTAATGATCTATCGTATGGAAAGTAGAGTGATAGATTGAATTGCAGAAAGAGTCTTAAAAAGAGGTAGAGGGACGAAGTGATGTGATGACTAGAAATCGAGGAGCATGGCAAGAGGTGAAAGAGGGATAAAGCAGCGTGGATCCAAAGGATAGCTTAAGTAAATAGGTTTTAATCAGGCCTCGAATTTGATGGCCACTCTACCTATCTTATGAAAATTTCATGGTGGTCATTTAGCTACTTTTTAATTGATGCTTAAAGAAATATATAAATGGCCCAAAAATTTTAATTTATAAAAATAAATAAAAATAATCACACACTGAATTTGATGGTCATTGTGCCTATCATATGAAAATTTCATGACAGTTTGGTCATTTAGTTGCTTTTTAATTGATGTTTTAAGAAAAATACAAACAGTTAAATAAAATAAATAGATTTATAATTTTTAAAAAATGAAATAATTTATAGTAAATTATTTTTATCATGTCTTAGTAATTATATAATAGTAAATATGTAAAAATAATATTAGTAGTATAGATATCTTAAATATATTTATATAAAAAATGTGGAGAATTGTTTTTTTGTTTATCTAAGAGTTATTTGTTTACTTAAAAATTATGTTATTTTACTTTAAATTATTTAAGAACTATTTTATTATATTTATATTTTTTACTTCAGTTTTATTTGAAGAGTTATTTTTATTTACTTAAGAGTTATTTTATAGTTTTAGTTTTTTTAAATATATGCTTGTCCTTCTCTCTAATTTTCATTCCTCCTCACTTGGCTTTCACATCTAATATGTCTTTGAGACGAAGAAGACTAGGTTGAAGTAATTTTAAGTGAAATCAAGGAGAAGTTGTCTCAACCAAAAAATAAGTCAACAAATAAATATAAGATTTTACAAGAAATGGATCATAATAGAGTATGAGCACACATAACAAGGATATTTTAGATACAAGGTCATCTCATAAAGTACACTCTCGTAGACACTAGAAAGGATGTAAACATCATCCACAAAACAAGTAATACAAACTGCAACTTATTGCAAGAGCTTACAACATAACTTCATCAAATCAATATCAACAACAACAATTAATCATTCAATCAAACCATCCATTAACATCATATTCAACCCCATTAGGAAAACATAATAGACCAACAACAACCCCACTACCATCCATGACAATCTACTTTTGCATGAAGTGATCAAGCCCTTAGTCCCACCCTAACTTGACTGGCTCTTGGCACAAGAGTAAGAGTGACTCGACAAGCACCTATTAACAACAATGCAACATGTGTGTTGTTTAAAATCTTACTCACTTATATGGTGTTTGTCTTTTTTTTACCACCACATATTTTGGTGAACTCAATGTGAATTAGTAAATCCTTCTAGGTGATCTTGTTGTTTTTTGTGCTTCTTTTCATTTCACCTAGATGTTTCTTTTTCTTCACACACGTTTTATTATTCTACAAGGGAATGTGCAGAAATATGGGGGACCAAAAAGTGGGCATAATCACTTTTTAGTCTATCTGAGACCACATTTTTGTAGCATTCTCACATTATAATACACTCATGTTATGGCTTGGTAGTGACCTAGCTTAGGTCAGGCACTACTGAGCCATTATGTGAGTGTGTTACAACATGTTTGTGTTATGTCTATCATAAAGAGAGAGAGGGGGGGAGGGTTGGGGGTAAGGAGATTGAGATAGGGGAGAGAGATAGAGAGGGAGAGGGAGAGCTCATCCACTACAACCTCCTCTTCACTCTTAGTCATACAATGCTTTATCATCATAGACAGTTGTTATTCAATCCCCCACACACACCCCATCAAGAACTAGGATATAAAAACAATTGAAACAAACAAGAAGATAATCAGGCTACACTACCAATAATGAGATATAGATAAAGAAATGGAGAGATAGAAGGATAAATGTGGAGAAATAGATATAGGGGAAGAGAGATAGAGAGGCAAATGAATATATAGATATAGAGTTCTAGGAAGAGGGAGAGGGAGAGAGAGAGATGGATAGAAAGGGAGAGACAAAGAGACAGAGAGGGAGAGATAAACATAGATAGAGATAGGGAGGTAAGAATAGAGAGAGGGAGATAGAGAGGGAGAGACAAAGAGATATAGAGGAAGAGGGAGAGGGAGATATATATATAGAGAGAGAGAGAGAGAGGGAAAGATAAAGTGATAAAGAGATAGAGATATAAGGAGATATATATATAGAGAGAGAGAGAGGGGGGAGAGATATAGAGAGAAAGATAGAGATTGATATGGAGAGGGAGAGGGAAAGAATGAGAGAGAGAGAGAGAGATCTCAGAGGTAGATGGAGAGATAAAAAATAAATATAGAGATAATAAGTGATATATGGAGAGAGGTAGAGAGGAATAGAGAGAGAGGGATAAAGCGATAGAGGTCAAGATAGAGTGATAGAGAGATATAGATATAAGGAAATATAGAGAGAGGGGGATAGGGGGAGAGAGAGAGAGAGAGAGGAGAGGGGGATAGAGGAAGAGATAACTCAATATAGAGAGAGGGAGTTGGGAGAGGGAGATATAGAGGGATAGGAAGATAGAGGTAGGAAAATATACAGTTAGAGAGAGAGCATAACATATAGAGAAAGGGAGATGGAGGGAGGGAGAGATATAGAGAGGGATAGTAATAAAGGGCGAGATAGAGAGAAGTGGAGATAGAAAAATAGATATAGAGAGAGGAAGAGAGAAATGAGAGAAGGAAATATGGAAAGAGAGAGGGGTAGATAGGTCTAGAGAGGGAGAGCAATCTAGGGAAAGGGAGTGATATAGAAATATATCAAGGGAAAGAGAGAGGAAGGGAGGGAGGGGGAGAGATAAGTATATAGATAGATATATAGAGGGAGGGAGGGAAGGAGAGGAGAGGAGGGAGATGAGAGATAGATTAAAATATAAAGAGGGAGAGGGAGAGAGGGGGGGAGATGAGGGAGGGAGGGAGAGAGGGAGAGATGGCAAGATAGAGAAATAGAGGTAGAGAAAGGAGAGAGATAGGTAGAGTGGGAGGGATGACTCGATATAGAGAGAGGGAAATAGGAGAGGGAGAGGGAGAGGGAGATAGGGAAATATAGGAAGAGAAAGATATGGATAGAAAGAGATAGAGGGGAACGAGAGGCAGATAGAGAAAGAACTATAGAGATAGATATATAGATTAGGAGAGATGGAGTGAGGAAGAAAGAGGTATAGATAATGAGATATAGATAGAGTGAAAAGGAGAGATAGGGAGATAGAGATAGAGGGGAAAGAGAGAAAATATGTGATAAAAATGAGTAATAAAGAGAGATTTAGAGAGAGAGAGATAAAGGGATAGAGATGGAGATAGAGATAGGGGAGAAATAGGGAATGTGTGTATGAGTGAGAGAGAGAGAAGTAGAGATATGGAAAGAGGGAGTGATAGGGAGAGATATGGATAGAAAGAGGGAGATATAGAGATATAGAAAGAGGGAAAGATAGAGGGGGAAGAGAGAGAGGGAGAGGGAGAGGGAGAGGGAGAGGGAGAGGGAGAGGGAGAGAGGGAAGGAAATAGGAAGAGGGAAAGGGATAAATAGAGATAGAAAGAGGGAGATGGTGGTGGAGCTTGATTATCTTCCTACTTATTTTAGTCATGTTTGGATCCTAGTTTCTAACAAGGTGTGTGGGGGGGCTTGCCCCCAACTTTTGTTGCTAGGGGTCCAGGGTGAGTGGCAATAAATTTTAGAGCCCCCCTAGTGGAGCTTTGGAGGCAGTGCCCCTAAAGAGATTTTTTTAAATTGCCTTGTAAATTAGAATAACAGTTGTCTATCGTGAGAGAGTATTGTGTGTTTGAGAATGAAGAGGTCACAATGGATGTGATATATGTATTTTTATATTAATGAAGCGATATTTTTTCCTCTCAAAAATGCATGTGTGTTATAACCCTTCCTAAAAATTAAGTGATATATATATATATATATAACAGTATGAATCACATAATTTTAGACTATTTTTATCTTTTCCAAGATAGTCTAAAATTATGTGATCTTTTTTAATTTTCTCACAACGCTAACACGTTATAACACAAGTGCATTATAACTTTCCTTGAAAACTACCAACCCTTTGGGTTGGACTTGCATGTCTATGCCCAAAGATGTGTTTTCTGTTATATATAAAAAACACCTGAATGTTGAGTGTGCTCTCCATAAAGTTTGATGTCTTTCAATGTTGATCTAAAAAATACCACAATGATATCAAGCTCTCTCTTACCTTTCTAACCATGTAGTTTTTGAACTACATTTCTAATATGTTAAGATTTTGATCTTTAATTTCTTAACTTTGTTAATGTCTCATTTTTTTGTTGAAAACCTATGTATAGTATTTTTTGTGTCATTTTTAATTTTTTTCATCCAAATTTGAAATAAATTACATTTTTACATTCTAGACTCTATTTTATACACATTCAAAAAAATTGAGTTTCAATTAGTTTCCAAAAAATTAGGATGGAGCATGCTCAATTTTTCATTTTTCAAGATGTATCCACCTTGAAAATTAGTAAAAAATTATATATTCATTAAAAACATAGTTAAAAATCAAACATAAGCTACATGGTGTTAGCTAATTTTCCACTAAAGTAAATTTTTGAAATACTAAAAAAGTTAACATTTTAGGGGGGAGCACACCAAATGCTATGTTATATTTTTTTGAAAAATTAGGAGCACTTTGTGTGCTCCCCCTATTTGAACCCCTTAATCTCCACTATTTTTTTAAAAAATAGTAGATTTGAAATTAGATTCAAAGCACTACAATTCTTGTTTTTGTTGCATCTTCAAATTTTGAGCATAATTATCTTCAAATTCTCCTCCAAGGTTAGTTTTTACTATTTCAAAAAAAGCCACTTAAGACCCATTTTTAGTCCCCATTTCCATGCACATACCCATAATATCTTTGGTACCACCAAAATATGTCAAAATCAAATAGGTCTAGGGGTAGATTCCCTCTAATGAGCCTTCTACCCCGACATTTGATAAATATCTTCTATCACACCTACTAGTGCCAATTTCTAATCACTTTGATTACAAAGATACTACTTGAATGTTGGAAGACTAGAACCACATAAGTTTGTGACTTTTAAAAACTTGTCTTGGATTTGAGATATTTCACTCCAACCATATCCAAACCAAGGCAGAGCATGCTAAGTTCCCATTTAATCTAAAATCCACCAACAAGATAATACTATCATGAATTTTAGAGACACAGGCACCCAATTAGACAATGAGGTGGGATGCCTAGAAAAAAAATTACAAGAGGTTTAGGAGGCTTGAGCATACCTCCATGTAGCCTACCATGATGAACAATCTACAACACACAAAGTGTTTCCAAAAAAAAATCTAGAGGAATAAATTAATGAGGCCAACAACCCTCGTCTCAAGATAACCAACTTCAAGGTGGTGAGAATAAATAATAGAGGGTGAAACACCCATAGAACTTACAACCATCTTGGTCCAATAGGCCAAGATGATTGAGGGTAGAGGTGTTGAACAACCTCTTCAAGATAAAGTCAAATAAAGGCCAAGATCACCAAAGTGGTGATCATATGTTAATCCTTTTATCACCACTAGAATTAATCAAAGCCAAGGATAACTCAGCTACCCCCTCACATAAATTTATATTCCCAAAATGTGAGTAATGAGGAATTTCTACCTCCCTATGTAACCCTCAACCCGATGAGATTCCCACAAAGTGGAAGACTTGTTACCCAAATAACAACTGCACATTTGTAATGACAATAGCATAAATAACCCATCTACAATGATATGTTGAAGAATAATTAAAGTGCAAAAATGAATGGGATCACAAATGTACCCCCACTAAAGAATAATAGGGGGTATTATAATAAGTATGATGAGAATGGCTAGCCCTACTCAACAAATCCAATATTCAATGTTGTTGACTATCCCCAAAGTAACAAAAAAAATTACTAAAGGGATAATCAACAAGGAAAATTTTAGTTTTAAGACAACAAGAAAGACCCATATAGTCACCCTTATTGCCCTAATACATATTTTCTATATCATAAAACAAAGGGACACAATACAAAGAAATGTTATAATTACACCAAAACCATATCAAAAAAATAGGACTAATGACAAATATTTATGGATGCACTCATATGCCCATAAGACAAAGAGTATAGGTCAAATAATCATCAAAAAAATAACTCATATTTGATAAAAACATGTCAAATCATGTGAAATTAGACAAAGAACAAGAAATTTGTTCTACCCAAGACCAAAGCATTCAAACCCCATTACTACCAATCCAAATTTTTCTCATGTATTAGAACTTTTCAAAATTTCCCCCATTCATAACAATGCTTTTCTCGATGCCCTATATTTGGGGCATCTACCTCAAACTACATCAAACAAAAAGCATGGTGTTTTCACATTTGACCTCAAAAAATGACCCACATATAATGACATAGCTAAACAAGGTTCTTCCCCTCTACCTACAACTTCAAGTTCTTAATAACTACATTAAATTCCTTATGATTGATGATGGGGTTGTAATAAATATAGTCTCCTTATCCTTGCTTCATGAAATGAGTTACTATAAATCACACATTACTCATTATTTTAGAATCTTCAAAATTCATGATGATCCAAATATTCAAAGCATCAAAAAATTGATCTTCTTATCACATTAGGTCCAAAAGCCCTACCACCAATAGTCTACATCATAAACAAAGAAACCACATACAACATAATCCTAGGGAGACCCTAGATTCATAGGATGAGGGTCATTTTCTCCACCTAATTTTAAGAAATCCATTTCCTTCACATGGATCAAGCACACATCATCAAACAAGACCCAAATCCCTTTAGTATTTATAATATTCAACAAGAGAACAAAAAAGGATTTGATCCAAACCACCAATTTTTTTAAAAGATTAAACTTTCTGAAAAAGGAGTGGCAACCAAATAGGTCACAAATGTCTCTAGAGATTTAAATTATGTAAAGGTAGGAATGACAAGAGAAATCCCCTTTGATATTTTCTTGATGAAATCGTATGCATCCTCTAGCTTGGTAGTTATCCCTTGCAAAGATGATACAAATATCCATATAGTTTAATTACATAAAAAGGACTAGGAGGAAGCATCCACATGGTTAATATCATTACAAGGGAAAAGGGAAAATAAAAAGAGAAAGAACCAAAATCTACATATGAGCCAAGAGAATCATTGATCATACAAACACCTAGCAACCTTTAGGTTCTTCATTTTGATGAAGCTAGATGTAAGATAGGATCTAAGCCTAGAGATTTGTCACAACTTTTCAAGAGGGGAGGATTCTCCCTTTTAATTTTTGGATTGAATTTTTTGCACCAATACTGTTGTTGAATATGAAGCTCTATCCTTAGGGATCATGTTGGTCATGAAATTAGAAGCTAAAATCATATTGGTCTTTAGTGAATATCAATTGATAATCAATCAAGTTGAAAACTATGTATAAAAAATCAAAATGTTTACACTAATTAGACTTATTCATCATCCCAGAACCACAATTTTATTATCTCAATTAGGGGTGGGCCATTGTTTTAGATCAATGACTTACCAAACATCCCTAGCTATGTGGAAGATAGGACATAAATGCCCACTAGGGATTATGTAGAAAACAATGTCATTTTGGAATATCTTCATGCATATCATGGTCTTCTGTGAGGTTACCATAAAAGGTGTACATGCTCTTGCCTCATCTGTATGATAAGTTTGGAGGTGAATTAGATATCTTATAGGCTAATCAAAACATTAACCTACCTCATGATTTGCATAAATTTTAAGTTCATCCATCATTGACAAGTGATACTATAGACCTCAATATAGGTATGTTATAAAATTGAAAAATGTTGAAGTTAGGAGTAGAGTTATCATATAAAGAATTGGAAGATTGGAAAAAAATTATTACTAAACCCCCTAATGTATTTGTATGCATATATGCAAGCATGCCTAGTCCATATCTTGACACACTTGTACACAACTTGATCACTAAGATCAAGAAAAAACCAATCAAATAAAATTTTAAGACCAATCAAACCACAAGTGGCCAAATTGGTAATTGAGGAGCTAATGAAACTCCTTTTTTGGATATCAAATATAGTCCCTATGCTCAAAAGAATAGACAAGTTAGGGTATGTCTCAATTTCAAGGATATCAACAAGATATGTCTAGAGGATGATTTTCTTCTTCCTTCTACAAATCAACACCAAATATGAGATTCTATCCTTATGGAGAAAGTTTCAAGTTATAAAGAAAGTTCATATGGAAAAAACTAACCAAAATAAAACTACATTTACCAAAAAGTCACTCTTAAAACCCTTACAGTAAAAAAATGACACTTATTACAATATTGCATTTGCTCCCACCATAAGAAATTCATTAGGAGCTAGGAGAAATTGAGAGAATTTTATAGATTGACCAAATGTCCAACTATGGATTTAGATAGAATAATTATCATGGTTTGAGAGAATAGTTGTGTCAAACTTTGGCACTTTTTCAATATCAGACATCTCAAGAGACTTTATTAAACTGTTGTAGTCTAAAAAGATTAGGATACATGGGTAAATAAATAATGTCTCTAGTAGTATTAACCATCCCACTTGGGAGTGTTGTTGTGTATTCAGTGCCACAAGGTGTAGAAATACAAATATATCTCTTAGCACCCTTACACTGAACAAAACTGAAGCATTTTAAAACATTACGATTGTCACCACTATGAGAAAACCATCAAGAGTTGGGGGAAAATATGAGAGGATTTTGTAGATTGGAAATACTCAACTGTAGACTCAAAAAAACTATAGATGTCATGGTTTAAAAGAATAATCATGTCAAAGTTGGAAACATTTTTATCTCAGGGCTCTTAAGAGACCTTGTCAAATTGATGTAGCCTAGAAGGATTAGGATGAATAGGTAATGAAATGACACCTCTACTAGTATCATCTAACCTAGAAAAATGTGGTGGTATTATCCTTTAGATGTCATGAGGTGTAGAATGCAAATTATTTCTCTTAACAATATATATCTTGATATCTCTTTCTCTCTTCTCTTTTTCTCTTTCTCGATAGTGAATCGAGGCCTCCCTCTCTCTCTTTCACACACACACAAAATGAGGCCTCTTTCTCTTTATACTCTATCTATATCTCTTTCTTTTCCCCTCTCTCTATCTATATTTATCTCTTCTCTTCTCCTCTTATATGTATCTTTCTCTTCATTTATCTTCCTCTCCCTCTCCCTCCCTATCTCTTTAGGTCTCTGTCTCTCCTTCTCACTTCATCTATCTTTGTTTCTCTCATCCTCTCTCTTTCTCTTTCTCTACCTCGATATATCTCTACAAAAAAATGTGGTTTATCTCTCTTTCTATATATCTCCATATTCCTCTCTATTTCTCTTGCTCTTTCTCTATATTCCTTCTCTCTTTCTCTCTTCCCACTCTATTTCTTTCTTCTCTCTTTATCTTCCTCTTTCTCTTTCTCTTTCTCTTTCTCTTTCTCTTTCTCTTTCTCTTTCTCTTTCTCTCTCTTTCTCTTTCTCTTTATTGGTCTTTCTTTTTCTATCCATAGTGAAACAAGACTTATTTATTTCTCCATCGCTCTCTTTTCTATATCTCTCTTCCACCAACTATCCCTATCCCTATCCCTATCTCTATCTTTGTGTCTATCTCTTCCCCTATTTCTCTCTTTCTATCTCTCTATCTCATTGGCTCTAACTTCCTCAATTTCTCTCTCACATCTCTCATCCTCTATGATAAAATGAGGCCTCTTTCTTTATATATTTATTGTTGCCCGATTTTCACCTACAGGCTCAATCAGGTAGGGGTCTATTTTCAAGTATTCATAATGGCCAAATGGATTAACTTTTTCCTCAGGTCGCCAAGACATCTCGGTCATTGTAAAGTTTTATATCTCTCTCCACTTGGGATGTTTCACCGATAGTTGTAAAAGGTTGGAGTCAGGGAAGGAATCTGTGCTTAGGGAGATGTCATGTCGACTGCTGGTGGTCTCCCCGAAATGATCCGAGCTCGCCGAGAGATGAAGGCTTCAGCATGAAGTTTTACCGACCTGTGGTGGTCTCACCGAAACTACTCTACGGAAGGTCTTGGTTTAATCTGGAGCAGGGTCTCACCGAATGGATATTCGAATCAAAAGACTCCATGGCCTAGGGGTTTGAGTTCAACATCATGTCTCACCAAAAGTCGCTGGGTCTCGCTTAAAGAAATAGAGCTCAAGCGAGATTTCACGACAAGGTGGTCGCGGCCGAGTTTTCCTTCGGCATAAAGTCTAGCCGAATGAGGGAAGTCCTACCGATAGAGGGGTTCCTTTGGTATAATATTTTGAGTTTGGGGAGAAGTCTCCCTGACCCGATAGTCTCGCCAACCATTGTGCACAAGTGGTCTAAGCTCGCTGAAAGGTTTTGAGCTCCTAAGCGAGATGTCTTATTTATGTTATTTTGTCCTAATCGGCTGTTGCGCTCGCGGTAACGTAGCTCCCGGCCGAGTAGTGCGCAGGTCTCTACGAAGGAGGTTTGCTTCGTGGAGATGTCTTGTCGACCCTCGATGGTGTCTTGTCGTAAGGATTTAGCGTTGGTGAAATGTTTTGAGCTCGTGGAGACAAGTCTTCCTCAATCGGGTGGAGTCCCGGCCTAAATATGGGTCAGAGATGTCCCACAACCGATAGTGGTCTCTACTTTAAAGTTGATTCCTTCGGTATGAAGTCTTCCCAACTGATGTTTGTCTTGCCGATAGCTGTTGTGAGGTGTACTCACATTGGGGAGACACGATTAGTGTCTCACCGACATGCGATTTTGTTTGAATGACCTTTGACCGCCCGGGAATCTTATGTGGAGTGTGTTCACCCAATTAGAGAGAACTAAAGGTGAACCTTGGGCGGCTTGACTGGTTGACTACCCCTGTGAAGAAGATCAATAGAATGTGAGTGGTGTGGATATGCTCTGTGATCAAGGGTGATCAATCGGTCTGGTGAGCGGTGGTGTCGTTTGGGGAGATCTAACAGGAAAGTCGGATGTTGCTTATCGGAGAGGTCAACATGCAAAAAGATCTGGAGCAAGAAGAGGAAGCTGCGTGTCTCAACGACAGTTGTGGTGTCTACTAGTAGGAGTGGATCAACATTTATGATAGCACTCAGAAACATTCAAAGCAGCTCTGATGGAAGTTTGAGGGTGGACACGGGGGGCCAGAAGTTAATGCGATTGTTGCAAAAGATCAAGAAGGCCATTCTTGGAGCGACCCTTCACCGACATGAACAACAAGGATACACATTTAATGCAGCATTAACTTCATTAAAAAGATCTAGGGGCGGATCTTTCTGGAGGCTGATATTTTTGTAAGCCCTAGGGGTTGGGACTTTTCTATATATGGCTTTTTTGCCTCTTTGTAAAGCAGTTCAGATTATGCATTCTGGAGAGTTAGTGATTTTTCTTAAATCCTTTCTCAGCTGATGTATGTTTTGTAACTCATTTGGATTTTGGAATATGAAATATAGAGATTACCTTGGAAACTAGTGTTAGTATTCATGCTACTTTCATTTTTTTCTTTCAGATTGTGCAATTTTTGAACTGTGCTTTTTCTAAGTCTACATTTGAACTTTAACATTGTGAAATTCATCTTTCCTTCTTAAAATATATATGCAGATTAAGCCTTTTCAAGAATGATGCATAAGTTCACAAAGTTTATGTTGAGTAAATGAAATAGCTATCATTAGTTTTCCAGAGTATATTCATCTTGTTTTCATTTCATGATTTCTGTCAGTTCAGTGTATCACCATAGGGTTTAGTTTTCATTTTCATGCACTCTTTCTCCCTTTTCCTTACAAAGATCAGTAGCTAGGTGATAACACAAAGGAAGCCAGCCTTCTTCGGAGGTTGACCTCTGTTTACAAGAAACCCATAGCTTTAGAGGTCTTCCCATGTTACACTGGATTGTTGAATTTTACATTCAACAAGGTGCAAAATCCAAGTGCTAACATTTATCTCTCTATGTCTCTAACATAATATCTTCCTCTCAATTTCTTTTTCTACATTTCTCTCTCACTAATAGTAATTTGATTTTTATATTATACTTTATCATAGTAATATGTATTTGAGAAAACAATGGTATATGGTAGCTTAGGTACCCTATGTACCATTTTTATAATGTAATTAGTGCTTAATTCGTGGTGGCACCAAAATTTCTAATTGTGATACCAACAATCCTAGTTAAATATCATGATATAATGACCCCACAACCTTGTGCCACATCATAGTCAAGTGGCCTTTTCACATGTTGTGGCATGGGATGCAATCAACACCTAGTTATTCTACTCAGTCACTACATAGTTAATATTAACATCAACCATGATGTCAACTCTTTAAGCATGCATAGAAAGACCCCTCCAAAGGAGTTTTTCATTTTGGAGCTTAACTTTTAAGGCCCATAACTTCACCATACAAAGTTATTTTTCAATGGTTTTTTGAAATGAGCTATTTTTGTCAACTTTTCAATGGTGTAAAGTGTATTTTTTGTTTTGATGTCATTTTTGCTCAAAATTATAGTTTCTTGTCCAAGGGGTTGAGCTTAATTGGTTAAAGCATTGGGCTCTCAATGTGGAGACCAAAGTTCCAATCCCAATAGGATATCTAATATGAAATTCTAAATTGTGACTCTTGGCCTTCCATAGTTGGCTTCTAATGTGGAGGTGGTTTCTAAATATGTGGATTTCTAAGTTGTGACTCTTGTTCTTTTATAGGTGGTTTCTAGTGTGGCTACTTGAAAGAAGCTAATATTAGTCTCATGGTTGCACTAGAAAGATCTTGTATTGGTCTCATGTTAATTCTAGTATGAGCAATATATTTGTAAATGATTGGCAATATAAAAATATATATAGTTTCTTTATAAAATTATTGTCTAATCCTTATTTTGTAACTTATTTATGAGGCTCTTGATATTAAAACCATTAAAATAAGGTTCCAAATTTTAAGGGATTTTTTATACTAAGTACTCTAGGGGTTGTATAGTAATCTCTCAAGGATGTGTTTCATGGTCTTTTATGTGTTCAACATCAAGAAAATTTATTTTAGTTTGCACTAATTATTTGTGACTACAATGACACTCTTCTATTGAAATTCAATTGGATGGAACTTTGCCTTATGGTGAGTGCATATGGATACTTTCTTTTAAAAGTGGGTTATTTTTCTCTATCTTTTGTGATAGGTTTTCTAGATAACCAACTCATCTAAATACTTTGAGTGCCTTAGTAATCATGAAATTGTTTTTGGGAGCCTATTGTTCTCACTTTTCATTGATTTTAAATATCATATTCAGGATGTTGATTGTACTCTTATTACTTGGCAGATCCTTTTGTAATTATTTGGTGACATCTTGTCTAATTTTTCCTTGGATGTCATATTTCTATTTGATAATACTTATCTCTTGAGATATGATGAAAAAATATCAACATTGTTAGCTTGTGGTACATATTTTGACATGGTTATGTATAAAATCTCTCCCTCATTAGAGAGTCACTCTTTAGGATTCTTTTTATGTGATATTAGTTGCATGTTTATTGAGTGGCATTGATTATCATCCTCCCTTCTTGAAGGGCCTTATTTTTTGTAAGAGTTCCCCCTATGTATTTTTGGAACTTCTTCATCACATATTGAACCACCTTGTCCTATGGTCCTTCTCTTTTTGTTGATCCATTTTATCATGTTGATCCTCTATTAGATATTTTGAGGGTGCCTCTTGATGCCCCTCCTATTCTGGTGAGCATTCATCTTGTTAGTAATCCATCTTTCTATTGGATTTTCATTTACTATTTCTATTTTAATGATGATTATTCCACAACTTGTTTCCAAAACCCTTGACACCAACTTTAGTGAACATCGATCCAATACTAGATTTTTTTCCTCTTGTATATCTTTTTTGGAGTGGGAAGAATCTTGACATGCACATTTTTCATATATCTTCCTAAGGGATTACATGTAATTCAATGCAAGTGTACCTTCTTCAAACTTTTTTGCAAGTCCACCTTTATTGATTTGTAAATATTTGGTATTATCTTTCATCTTTTTCAAGAAAAATAACAATGCTTATTTTTAACATATTTAGTGGGGGTTTCCAAGTCCTATCTCTCTCTCTCTTGGGGGAATTATATTATTATATATGGGTACTTGATTAGGCATTATTTTCAAGACCCATATTTGAGGATTTTCCTCATTTATTTTATATTTACTCTCCTTATAAGTTATATTTAAGGGGGTGTTAGAGTGTTAACATTGTTCACACTAGGCTACTATTACTCTCATTTATATTTATTTATTCTCTATTTTCTTAAGCACACTTAGAGAGCTTATGTTATTTAGTCATTTGTCCATGTATTAGTGTCCATCTATTTGTTAGATTAGCTTTAATTAACTTTCACCTATTGTGCTAATTCAACTTTAGTTAGCTTACATCTATCATGTATTGATTAGCTTCATCATTGTTTTAAAAAAGCATTGGCTCATTTGTGCTATGTAATTGATTAAATTAATCAATCAATCAAGTCATTTATCATATTACTCCGATATTTTTATTGCATTCTTATTTTCTTGTGCATAAATTTAAGTGGAAGGATATGATCACTTAAAAAAATTTAGTATATTAGAATGTTTTATTTTCCATGCTATGTTCCTCTTTCTACGTCTACTATAGTTGAACCAATTTGAGGAACTTCCTCAAAGTATTTTGAGGATGATGAGTGCCTATATGAGAAACAATTTGGTTATATATATATAGTTATTTGTTACTTCACCCTCTTTTTAGAGGATTCATGGTACCATTGTATGTAGATACTAGTTCACAAAGAAAGGGACACATATTTTAATATTATATACATTATTTGATGCTTCTATTTATTTCCCAAATCTTTTGTGTCTTCCCTATTTCTTGTTATACCTCCTTATATCTTTTTATTTTAGGAGATGATGCAAAGCATTGAGGTGACAATACCTCCTTCATGTTGACCCATAAGTATATACTTTTGCTATCACAACATTTTTTTTTTATATTAAATATGTGCAACTTTTTTATGTCATTATCTCCATTTAAGTTTTTCTTTTCATGTGGTATGTTGAGAATGATGCAAAGTACTAAGGCCTTACATTTTTCATGTTGACCAAAATATGGCATGCTCGTCCATCTTAATTGTTGTATCCTACTTCTTACTCTAATTTCCTCTTTTTTATTTGTTGTAGTATGAAAATGGGGGATCTCGTATGGTACTTACATTTATCGTGCTTATTATGCTTCCCATGACTTTCTTTTCAACTACTTACAATATCCTTATTCTTGTTACTTGATCATATAAAAATTATGGATGTACCTTGCTTCATATCATCTTATAGCCATGTGCTATAACAAAATTTAATCTATTTATTTCTTTGGGTCCATGATATGCCACCATTTAATAGTACATTATTTCTTTTATTAATTCAATCTTTTGCCTCCAACATCTATTATGCAAACAATATTTATTACTCTATGTTCCTCTCTACTAATTTTATAGAATGATTCATATATTCCTCTTGCTATACATATACCTATTCCTAAGTCTCTAATTTTCCTCTAGACTATATACCTGTCATTCCTTCTTACATTAATTTTATCATTTTTTGTCTTATCTTGATCCTCTACATAGTATAACACATTTTCACAAGCACGTCATGCTTCTATTCTCTATTGTCCAAAAAAATGGAACATTCTTTCTCATTTTTTCCTTCTCCAAGACATAAATTTATCTCTTTCTAATAGCACCCCCTATGCTTATGTTCCTCTCTACTAATTTTATATAAGAATAATTCTTAAGTTTCAAATGTTCTATCACATGTACGTATCATTGCTCTCTTATGTTCATTTATCAATTTTTGTATTATCTTGCTCCTCTTTCTAAGAGCACCTCCTATGCTCCTGTTCCTCTCTCATGCTATTTTTTTATTTGCTTTTCTATATATTATTATGTTAATACACACATTCTCTACTTCTCTTTCGATTATTCTTTCCTATAAGGAAAGTTGAGTACAAAAACGCCTTCCTAATGCTAGTTCTTAGAAGAGAAATGCAGATATGACACTCAATTTCAAGTTATAGCTCATTAAGATGCACATTTACAAGTAATAGAATAGACAATTAAAACAACACACACAAATAATTGAACACCAGTTTTACATGGGAAAACCCTTACGAGAGAAAAAACCCACACACCAAGAAAAATCTCTTTGTATTGCAGCAAATAATGATTACATACAAAGTTACAAACTATGCTTCTAGATGTTAATTCACAGTATCTACTTCAACAGCATTACATTTCCCTGATCAACCTCACTTCAGTTCAATTTGAACACCACTTGTTAATGTTACAAAACATTCAATGTTGATACAACATTCATTCCATTTCTCATCACATTTTCTCTACATTCCAAGCAACACTAGGAACCAATCGATTCAATTCCCAAATGGTCTCAACACCGTTCAACTGTCAATGACATGTCAAACCATCGAAGAGACAACATCCAAACTCTCCCCGATCCTTCAAAGTCACTTTGATGAGGATCATACTGCTCCATGTGGTCCCCACTACCATGTCACACCATAGAACACTGACTTATCGGCCTGTCGAAGAGACTTTAGTTAAGTTCTCATCGATGTCATGAAGTCCTACCGATGAGAGCCCTTTACACCTTGCTCACACTATTTTTTTGGTCCATCGAGGAGACCCTAGAAGAAGTCCCCTCAAAAACTTCAAGTCACCCCGACAGAAGTTCTATCAGCATATTAAGGAGACTAACTTCAAAGTCTCAGAAAAATCACAATGTCACACTGACAAGAGTCCCCCAGCCTCCCATCGGCATGTCGAGGGGACAAGACTCAATGTCCTAGCGACATCACAATGTCACCTCAATACACTTTCATCGAAGTATCGAGGAGACGCTAAGAAGACTCCCACCAAAATCTGACTCTCCCATCGATAAAGCCTTTACCTCATGTCCAAACTTGAAACATGAAGTCCCTTCACGGGTCGAGCTTCGGGGTTCCTTTATACCTAATACCGCAGACTCCACCAATAAAGCTTATGATGGAACTATGAAGCTTGTTTTCTGACACTCTTCTACTACGCAACTGTATTTGGTAAGTGATAAGCCTGAAGCCCGATGCCCGATAAGGAAGGTAAACTCAATGTTGTGAGGGTAGAAACACAAACCAGTAAGTTGAGGCATGATTTCCAACCTTCTCCCACTTGACGAAGACTTACTACCTTCTTCAAAACTTGAAGTTATTGAATATCATAGGCCCCAAGGCCCATCAAGTTGGCACACCACCTATACTTGTTTGTGCTCATAGGTTTAGTCAATGCATCCAAAACATTTTCCAGAGTATCCACTTTTTTCCAGATTAACCTTTCCATCCTCCACCATATCACGAACGAAATGATATTGAACATCGATATACTTCGTCTTGGCATGGAAAGTTGGATTTTTCTCCAAACAAATAGCACTCTGGCTATCACAATAAATAATAATCTACCCTACATTAAATCCAATATCAAAACACAAACATCTAATCCAAACAACTTCCTTGCAGGTGTGTGTTGTTGCCATGTACTCTGCTTCAGCAGCAGATAAAGCGACTACAACCTGTCGCTTTCTCATCCAACTAACTGCACCACCATATAATGTGTGAAGATGTATCCACTGGTGAACCTTCTACTATCAATGTCCCTTACCCAATTAGAATTCACATATCCACGAATGCTAACAGATCTTTGTGACCCAACTAAGTTACCATGATAACATAAAGCATACTCAGAAGTATCTTTTAAATGTCTCAAGACTCGTTTCACAGCATCCCAATGTGGCCTTCCTGGATTAGCCATAAACCGACTAAGCACTCCCATTGCTTGGGAAATGTTTGGCCTAGTACAGACCATCACGTACATTAAACTGCCAACCGCACTCGCATAAAGCACTCTGGTCATGTCCTCCATCTCAGTAGGAGATTTTGGACAATCTTCAATAGATAGTTTCATTCCCTGTAACACTAGAACAACTAACTATTTGCAATCTACCATGTTAAACCTCTCAAGGAAAACATTGATATACTTACTCTGACTGAGCCAAAGTTTTCTACCATCTCTATTCCTTCTTATTTCCATCCCTGGGATAAACCTTGTTGCACCTAAATCTTTCATTTCAAACTATGCCAACAACTAATATTTTAAATCAGAAATCATACCCTTACTATTCCCAAAGAATAAAATGTCATCCACATATAGGGCTATAATAATTAAATGACCATTTTTTAGATTTAAAATACACATAATAATTTGATTTTGATCTTACAAATCCCAATGACAACAAAAACATGTCAAACTTCTGGTACCACATTCTAGGCAATTATTTTAAACCATACAGAGATTTCTTTAACTTACAAACCATATTTTCTTTACCTCTTACAACAAAGTGCTCCAATTGGGACATATAAATCTCTTCTTTCAAATCTCCATGAAGAAACGTTGTCTTCACATCCATCTGCTCAATCTCCAAGTCATACACAGCTACAAGTGACAATAGAAATTTGATAGATGTCAACTTAGCTATAGGAGAAAATATTTCTCCATAATCAATTCCCTCTATCTAGGAGTAACCTTTCGCGACCAACCTAGCTTTATATTTCTCCACACTGCCATCCAGACCAATTTTCTTTTTAAATACCCATTTATAGCCAATAGGCTTTTGACCTTCAAGCAAAGGTACCAAATCCCAGGTTCCATTCTTTTTCAATGATGTCATTTCTTTAGTCATGGCCTCCAACCAGGAATCTGAATCAGACATTTTAATTGTCTTTTTCACAGTCCTAGGCTCATCAATGCTAGTAATCAAAGCATAGGCACAACTTGAATCCAACATAGAATATCCATACCTTTCAGGTTGTCATCTTTCATGTGTAGATCTTCTCACAGGCTGAGACTGAGGTTGTGGTTCTTCTTCTTGTTTAGAACTCTCAGAACTGCTCAAGCTCTCCTTAGATTCAAGTATACTTGGTATTTGTAGTTCCTCTTTTTCTGGTGTAAGAGGAATTTCAACTACATCTTTTTCCTTCTCTTTCATCTCTGACTACAAATCCCACACTATAGAAGGTTTCAGCTCATGAAATATTACACTTTTATTGTATACTACCTTCTCAGTAATAGGATTCCAACACTTGTATCCTTTCACACCAATTTTTTAACCTATGAAGATACATTTTACAGCCTTCTTCTCCAATTTAGATCTTTTCTCACTAGGCACATATGCATACGCCTCACAGCCAAAGACTCAAATGTCTCAGAGAGGGCTTCTTACCTAACCATGCTTCCATAGGCATTTTATCCATAAGCGTCAAAGAGGGAGATCGATTTACCAAGTAACATGTTGTAGCAACACCCTCAGCCTAGAACTTCTACTCCAGACCAGCACTGCTCAACATACTTCTCACCCTTTCTGTCAACGTTTTGTTTAACCTTTTAGCGACTCGATTCTGCTATGGAGTGTAAGGTGTAGTTTTATGCCTTTTAATCCCATGGTCTTTGCAATACCTTTCAAAATCTGCATAACATAATTCACCACCATTATCCATCCTCAAGCATTTAATTTTCCTTCTAGTCTGATTTTCTACCAAGTTTTTAAACTCCTTAAACCAACTGAACACTTCTAATTTACTTTTAAAAAATATAGAAAATCCCTTCTCGAATAATCATCTATAAATGAAACATAATATTTAGAATTTGATAACGAAGAAACATTCACTGGACCAAATACATCAAAGTGAACATAATCCACTATGCCAGAAGATTTATGGGGAATAGAATAAAAAGAAACACGGTGTTGCTTTCCATAAATGCAATGTTCATAGAAATCGAACTCAAGGTTACAATCATCGAGCCCTTCAACCAAGCTTTTAGTTTTCAAGGCTTTCAAGCCCTTTTCTCCTATGTGACTGAGTCTATGATGCCACAGCATGGTTTTCTCTACTGGTAGTTTCACCTCCAAAGAGTTTTTACCTAGAGGAACAATGTTCTCTTTCCCTACACGAGCAACTTTGTCTAACTTTGCAAAGACATTGTTACATTGAACAACACGTGCATCCAACTTGTATAGAGTGCCAATATGTGCACCCTTGGCTAGCACCATTAAGCCTCTAGTCATTTTGCAACCACCACTCGAGAATGAAACTTGCACACCAACATCATTCATCTTACTAACAGAAAGAAAATTATGAGCCAAACCTGGTATGTGCATTATGCCATCAATTCCTTTGATTCTTTCATTAGGAAACTGAATTTTGACTCTTCCACGGCCAACAATTTCAAGAGATGAGTCACTTGCTAGATACACCTTTCCACCTGCATACTTTTCATATTTCGTGAACCAATCGTTGTGATGTCATGTGAAAAGATGCACCAGATTCAATCAACCAAACATCATATGATGCCTAGGTCACCAAGGCAGCAATGGAGGCATCCACATCGCTCTAAGAAGAATCATTGTCCGAAGAGTTGTTCTTCTTCTTCTTCTTTTTCTCCTCTTTGCAATTCTTTTGAATATGTCCAGTCTACCCACAATTCCAACATTTCACCTTGGACTTCTTACCTGGAGACTTTGATCTCTTTTCAAACTTGGATTTAGATTTTTTGTCCTTCTTGCTTCTATCCTTTGATCTTCCTCGAACAACAAGAGCCTCTTTGGCCATCTCAGAAGATATCCTTCACATTTATTTTGACAATAACGAAGCAATCACATCTACCATTTTGAAAGTGATTGTTGCACTTTGAATAGCCATCACCAGATGGTCCCACGTGTTAGGCAAGGAACACAACAAAAGCATACAGCAATCCTCGTCATCAATCTTTACACCTATAGACGCTAACTGAGTAACAATCATGTTAAATGATTCAGATGGTCTGCTACAGATGCACCTTCCTCCATCTTCAAGGAGTATAACTTCTTCCTTAGGAATAACTTATTCACCAGATACTTCCCATGATAAATGTCAACAAGTTTCTTCCATAATGAAGATGTAGTCTTCTCCTCATGGGCGTTTAGGAGAACAGAGTCTTCCAGACAAAGTCTTATCAAACCTATGGCTTTTCTATCTACAAGGTCCCAATATTCTTGTTGCATACCTGATGGTTTTGTTCCCATAACAACAATCCAAAGATCTCTATCCACCAATAGGTCTTCCATTTTGAGTTTCCACAACTCAAAATTTCCACCATTGAAATTTTCAATTTCTACTCTTCTTGATGTGCTTGCCATCTCAATCTACAATCTAGACTTCCAATTTTCTCTACAAGACTCCCACTGTAGAATTAGCACAAAAAAATCGTCCTACCCACAAGGATAACACAACTAGCCAAGCTCTTATACCACTTGTAAGTAAAGTTGAGTGCAGAAACACCTTCCTAATGCAAATTCTTAGAAGAGAAATGCAGATATGACACTCAATTTCAAGTTATACTTCATTAAGATGCACATTTACAAGTAACATAATAGAGAATTACAACAACACACACAGAGAATTGAACACCAATTTTACATGGGAAAACCCTTATGGGAGAAAAAAACCATACACCAAGCAAAATCTCTTTGTATTACAGCAAATAATGATTACATACAAAGTTATAGACTATGCTTCCAAATGTTAATTCACAGTATCTACTTCAGCAGCATTACATTTCCCTGATCAACCTCGCTTTAGTTCAATTTAAACACTTGTTAACATTACTTAACATTCAATGTTGATACAACATTCATTCCATTTCTTATCACATTCGCTCTGCATTCCAAGCAACACTAGGAACTAGTCGATTTAGTTCCCAAACGGTCTCAACACCATTCAACTATCAACGACATGTCGAACCATTGAAGAGATAGCATCCAAACTCTCCCTGATCCTTTAAAGTCGCTTCGATGAGGATCATACCACCCCATGTGGTGCCCACTTCCATGTCACTACCATAGACCACTGACTTATCAACCCATCGAAGAGACTTTAGTTAGGGTCCCATCGATGTCATGAAGTTCTACCGATGAGATCCATTTACACCGTACTCACACCATTCTGTTGGTCCATCGAGGAGACCCTAGAAGAAGTCCCCTCAAAAAATTCAAGTCACCCTAACAGAGGTTCTATTGACGCATCAAGGAGACTAACTTCAAAGTCCTAGTGAATCACAATGTCACACCGACAATAGTTCCCTAGCCTCCCATTGACATGTCGAGGGGACAAGACTCAATGTCCTAGTGACATTACAATGTCACCTCGATACACTTTCATCGAGTATCGAGGAGACACTAAGAAGACTCCCACCAAAATCTAACTGTCCCATCGATAAATCTTTTATCGCCTGTGCAAACTTGAAACATGAATTCCCTTTGCGAGTCAGGCTTCGGAGTTCCTCAATACCGATACAACAACTCCGCCAATAAAGCTTACGACGAAACTTTGAAGCCCATTTTTTGACACTCTTCTACTATTCAACTACATTTGATAAGTGATAAGCCCAATGCCCAATAAGGAAGGTAAACTCAATGTTGCAAAAGGTAGAAACACAAACTAGTAAGTTGAGGCACAATTTCCAACATTTCCTTTTATAAAAAGGGGTAAAAATTTATTGAAAATCAGAAACCAGAATTACAGCCAAGCCAAGGGCAAAAGCCCAGAAAGAACATAAAATGCCAACAAGAGCCAGAACCAAATCATTCAGCCCCCCTAGTATCCTCAGCAAGAACCCTCCCCAAATCCAAGCTAAGCTCAGGAGGGATTTGAGCCCAATCTTCAATCTTCCAATCCACAAGATGCTCTGAAGCCCATTTGGCCAAATAGTCAGCCGTCCTATTCCACTCCCGCGGAATATGGACAAAAGACACTCTCTCCATTAGAGATCCAATCTGCAAAATCTGCTGAACCAGAACCGCCAACTGCCAATTCACATCCGAACTCCTCCCTTGATTCAGTAAGTTAATCAGAACCTGAGAATCAGATTCACAAATAACCCTACGCCACCCCAGCTCGTAGGCCTTCCTCACAGCATAAAGAATCGCCCAACCTTCCATCAAATTAATAGTCTGTGTCCCCTTATGAATGGAAAAAAGGAACACCACTGAACCCGAGGAATCCCGTCCAACCCCGCCAACCCCAGCTGGGCCAGGATTTCCCCTAGACGAACCATCAGTATTCACCTTCAAGGTTCCCATAGGGGGGGGCACCCAGGATCCCTGCCTCTGCACCCGCTGCCTCACGCGACTACCCTTCCGCCCACAAGAGGCCAACGGGGAAAACCCCTGTATACCCAATCGGGCCACCACCTCAGCATCCTTCTTTTCCAATGGCAGCTCCACATCCCCTTTGGCTTGGACAGTCTCCTGGATCATCCCAAGAATTCTGCACCACACCTGCTGAACTTGCAACACTTCACCCCGAAAAATTCTCCTATTCCTTTCAAGCCAAATCTGCCACAACAAAAAAATTGGGCCTGCCAGCCACACGTCCTGCAAAAAAGAAGCCCTCGAGGGAGGCCTACCCAAGCTATTCCAGAACTCAACTAAAGAGGAGGCATGAATGCAAGGATCTCCCCAAACACTCCACCAGAAATGCCAGAGTTGCATGGAGAAAGGACACCGGAAGAAAAGGTGCGAAGAGATTTCCTCATTTTTCCCACACATCACACACATAGACGGTCCCTGAAAGCCGCGCATCTGAATCTTGTCCCAAGTCAGGCACTTGTTCCAAGCCAAAATCCAAGCAAAGCAATTACACTTCGGCCAAGAAAACTTATTCCAAACCTTCTTCCACCACGGAACTTCCTCCCCCTCAAACCTTTGAGACCAAAGCCTCCGATATCCAGACGCAACCGTGTAGTGCCCCTTTGCATTAGGAGACCAAGCAAGAATATCCTTGTCTCTTAAAGGATTACACTGTCTGCTCAAAAGAATACTATGCAGAAGCCTACAATCCTCTTCCATGCCCATAATCGGCCACTCCTCAGGAGTCATCCATCTAGAACTCACAAGTTGGCCCTGGTAAGAAATCACCTTAAAATCACTTACCCGCGTCCAGCCAACCTCCTCGAAGCTTCTGCTCAGAGCCATCAAATCAGGGAACTGAGATAGGATGGGAGGGTACCCATCCCAGGAATCATACCAAAATTGAACCTCCGTCCCCCTCCAACAAATCCAAAATAAACCATCCTTGATAAGCACCGCTCCCTTCTTGAGGGTAGCCCAAACAGCTGAGCCCTTACCTAACAGGGGATAGCGAGGAATATCCTCTCCATGAGTACTCTGAAAGTATTTATAGGATAGAATCCTAGCCCAAATCCTATCCTTCTCAGTGCACCATCTCCAATAAAGCTTCGCTGCCAACGCTGTCCCAACCAGAGAGGAATGTCTCAACCCCAAACCCCCAAGCTGCTTAGGACAACAAACAATATCCCACTTAACCAAACTCCACTTGGAAGTCATCACACTACCAGCCCATAAAAACTATCTTGCCAAAGAGTCCAACTCAGAGACAAAACCCATCGGAGCTACCTGAAGCATACACCGATAAATAGGGAGAGCCTGGACCATGGATTTCAGCAGTTGAACCCGCCCAGCAAAGGACAACCAACGAATGGTCCAGTGGGTAACCTTCAACCGAAGTTTGTCCAGAATAGGCTGCCAAGACACCCTCGATAATCTGCCCACCGAGATAGGAACCCCAAGGTAAGACATAGGAAGGGTCCCTATCTGAAAATGAAGAATTTGTGCAATTCGCCTCTGTATAGGATCTGGAGTATTAAAGAAATAAATGGATGACTTATCTTCATTGATTGCTTGACCTGAAGCCTCAAGATACATATCCAACACCCGCCGAATATTAGTGGCCTCCCTAATAGTAGCCATCCCCATCAAGGCAGTATCATCCACAAACTGCAAGTGGGACGAAGGGGGTAAGTCACCACCCCACCGCCACCCCTGAATAAGCCCCAGCTCCACTTGGCTCCTTAGAAGGCGCCCCAAGCCTTCCACAAGCAAAATGAAAAGGTAAGGGGAAAGAGGATCTCCTTGTCTTATCCCACGCGACGCCTCAAACAACTCCGAGTGCATCCCATTAGTTAACACTGAGAAAGACACAGACGTGATGCAACTCATAACCCATTGGATCCAATCTTCCCCAAAACCGAAAGTAGCAAGGATCCTCTGAAGAAAAGACCATCGGACTCTGTCATATGCCTTTGCCATATCCAACTTGATAAACATAGCCTTAGCCCTAGAGTTGGCCATAGAATGGATGGTCTCAATAGCCAAAACAATACCATCCAGAATCTGCCTGCCTTCCACGAACCCACTTTGCTCCTCAGATATGAGTAACGGCAACCACTTTTTCAGCCTATTCGCAATCAGCTTCGAGATAATCTTATACACCACATTGCACAAGGATATAGGCCGGAAGCGACTCATCCTATCCGCTCCCTCACACTTTGGAATAAGAGCCAGGAAAGTGGAATTCAGAGCCTTTAACATTTGCTTATTCCGCTGCGACTCCTTGACCACTTCTAATAAATCCAACTTGATGATCTCCCAAAACTCTTGGAAGAATTCAACCGGGAAACCATCAGGACCAGGAGCTTTTCCTTTCTTCATCTGGAACACCGTCCCCTCTAATTCTTCAAGAGTGATCTCCCCCATAAGATCCTTTCTCATTTCCTGGGACACCAAATGGGGGATGCAAGAAAGGACATGTGCCTCCCCCACCGCACTCCCCTGCAAATCCTCTCTAAAAAGGTTAGAAAAATAATGGACGGCCTCATCAGAAATACTCTGAAAAGAATTCAACCTCTCTCCCCCGTCTAAAATCAAAACAGGAATAGAGTTACCATGCCTCCGCGCCTTCACCGAATTGAAGAAAAAGGCCGAATTTTTATCCCCCTCCTGAAGCCAGTCAATCCGAGATTTTTGTTTCCAAAATATCTCCTCCCGTAATTCCCATTCCTCTAGAGCTTTCAAAGCCCTAGATTCCTCCTGCAATAGAGCCTCAGACACCCCATTCTCCCTCATCAACCTCGTAATACCATCCAGCTTAACTTGTGCGTCAGACTTGGCCTTAAAAATATTCCCAAAACATTGCTTATTCCATTGTTTAATTTTATATTTAACAAACTGAAGAAGCTTAGTAAAAACATACATTGCCGTACCAAAAGAAGGTCTTCCCTCCTGCCACCACCGAGCAACATAATCATGGAGAACAGGATCCCGAAGCCACATAAGCTGGAATTTAAAAGAGGGCTTGTGGGTCCGTTCAGCCATGCTGATAGAAAGCTTAATGGGCCAGTGGTCCGAACTCCTCCAGTCCAAAATCTCTGAGCAAGTAACCCACCTATCCCCCACCCAAAAGCAAGAGACCATAAATCGATCCAGCCGCTCAGCAATGCCATTTTCACCAGAGCGCCGATTATTCCAGGTAAAGTGGCCATTACCTGGCTTGATATCAACAAGATTCAAAGCAGAAATATTATCCTGAAAGAGGAGAGCAGAAGCCTCCAATCTCATGGTACCCCCCCGCTTCTCAGCAAGCTCGGTGATAGCATTGAAATCACCCCCAATAATCCATGGCAAGTAAGGGTTCATACTCCGCACATACCGAATATCTGACCACAAAAGCTGCTTGCCCTGCAAATCAACAGGCGCATAAATGTTGGAGAAAAGTACTACTTCCCCCGATTCATAACAAGAGGCCACCATAGAGATAGAAGACTTGAAAGAAAGCCACCAAAGGGGGCAGATCTTCTGAGGGTTCCATAAGCAAGCAACCCCACCAGAGGCACCTAGAGCACCAATGCACTGGCAATCACCATTCATCCAAAGCTTAGGCATAATACCCATCATACCATCCACAGAAAGCTTAGTCTCCTGTAAAAATAGAATATCAGGACATTGACTTCTAACCAAATTCCTAACAGCTTTTTGTCGAGGGCCACTGTTCAAGCCCCTAACATTCCAGGATAGGACAATCATTTCAAAGGGCTGGTGAAGTGCGAGTCCAGAGTCTTAACTGACCCTGATTCCACCAAATTTTCCCCAATCATCTTAATCTTCTCCAAGTCCTTCTTCCTGCCCAACTTAGAACCTTTCTCCACTCCTCCTTTCTTAAAATCTTTTTGAAGGATGCCTAATTGAGGAGACGACTTATTGTTTTTTCCTCCCAGCGAACCAGCTTTCTGCTCAGTGATAGACCCAACCACTTTGTCTTTCACCACCACGCTACCTGATTCTCTTTGAGCCTCTATCCTTACGTCTGATTCCATCTGCAAGGTTCCCACTACCTGAGGAGCAAGGGAGACCCCAGGGTTGATCCCTTCTTGACCAAAGCCTCCCCCACCCAGCTCAGCTCCCTGAACAACCGAATCCACTCCCACCTGATGGCTTGCCATTTCCACCTCCACCAACTGCCCTTGCTGCTCAGCATCCAACTTTCCCTGATCCAAATCAACCAACCCTGGATTCACTTCTTGCTGGCTAAGACCCTCCAACACCTCAAATCTGTTAAAAGAATCCTCATCTTGCCTCTCTTTCAGAGACCTTTTAAGCCCCTTATTTCTATTCCGAGGTTTGACAGGGAGAAAGCCATCCTCCCCAGGACCACCCCCCTGAAAAGGGCCTTTACCCTTATCCAACCCAGGAGGATTCCTAGGCGGCAGAGAAGAATTAGTCTCTACAGGCTTGGCCCTTGGGCATCTACGCAGTAAGTGACCATACTCATGACACAACCGACATCTAAAAGGTAAAGTCTCGTAATCAAGTTGTTGAACCCATGAGTAAGAGCCTGCACACACTTCTAAAGAATCCGGCAAGGGTTTACTTAAATCAATTTCCACGCAGAAACGGGCAAATGTCATTACCTTTTTGAATTGTGTCTGCTGCGAAGAACCAACAGGTTTACCAAGCATTGAGGCAAGTAAATGTAGAACATCCTCCTGCCAACACTCAACTGGTAACCTCGACAATCTAACCCAAACTGGAACCCGACTAGGAATATCCTCAGCCGGATTGAAACCTGCATGCCATGGCTTGATAAACAAGCCCACTTGGTTGTAAAAATAAGGGCCTCCTTCAAAAACTTTGATCTTATCCGCCATGCAATCAAACGTGACCATAAAATAGTTGTTAGCTAGGAGCCGGATCTCCATCTCTCCTAATGGCATCCAAGTCCTCCGGGCCCAAGACTCCAAAAATTGCAATGAAATTTTCAACCCCAAAAATTTGCTTTCCAACATTTCCTTACTCTTCCCTTGGAGGCAACATTATAATCCAATCACTAGGGATAACACTATTTTTCTTGTTACCTTTTCTATACACATATTCCTATTGATACATTGGAAATTGTTCCTTTCTCTACTTCTCTCTTCTTTAAATTGATTGTATCCTATTATAGCAAATCAACTTAAGTCAAAGCTCATTACAATTCCCCAAGTTTACACTATAGTCATTAATGCAATAAATTCAATTAAATAAAATTTTCACATTAATAATTACAACATAATAATGTCATAATGTATTCACACTCAATACGATGTTGACAAACATGACAAGACCACTAAATAATGCACAAGGAAACATATCTAAATGCATGAATGCACAAGTAGAATACTTTATAATTATTGTGAAACACTCATCACAAGGAATAATAAGAGAGATATGGTATCACCTTCTACTATTGATAGGGTACTTGCCACCTATTGTCTAGATGTATGAAATAAAGAACTAAAATAAAGGAGATGTAACTCAACTAAAAAGGAAACACATAAGCGTAATTGCATCTTTTAGTTTGACCAAATAATAAGAGCATACACTATAATATAAATATTATATCTAACATAACATTAACTAACCTAAGGGACATGAGCATTTACTAACCACTAAGTCTAGAGCAAGAATGACTAGGTTTCACAAATTCTTCTCAAATCTATATGAGGAAATAAAAAACCACTAGAAGACTCAAGATAGTGAAGGAGGACATCAAGATATTTCCAACACATTAAATAAGTCCTTCGCAACATCAATGTTTAGAGGTTAAATGCATATATTTATTTTGGAGTAAAAAGGCCATAATTCACTTAAATATTAACATTTTCTAGACTTCCAATATGTAAAATAAAAAAGGAAAGGTCTACAAAAATGTCTAAGGGTTTTGTAAAATTCAAAATAGAAAAAAAATTATAAGGGGAAAAGTAAAAATTTCCACTACCTTGCTCAAATTTTCACCCTTCAAGAAATGTTGACCCTTTTTATTAGTTTGACATCTCCCCTCGATTTGTGGCTCACATTTTCCTCCTAAAATAATAGGTAAATTTGAATAGAGAGAATCCAAAAAATAAGGTAGCTCAACTCTATTTTTCTCAATTTCACACATATTTGGGAGATGTTCTCCTATAGGTTTGCTAGTTTTTGAAGAAAAAAAATGTTAAATGTTTTGACCATTTAAAATATCTCCCAAGCCCAAAAGCAAATAAACTAGGCATTGGCAATGCTAAAAGCCTAATACTACAACTCATATTTCCAAGCATTATTGTCCACCATATAAATATATAATTAAATGAAAAAGCCCATTGAATTCCATTTATTATAACATCAAATATTATCAAATAAAAACTTACAATTTCATGTTTTTCAAAATTGAAGGGAAACAACATTCACATTACCCAAATGGATTTTCTTGATTACATATAATTTTATATCCAAGGTCAATATACAAAATAGTTTATAATTTTTTATGTGCATGGATTGAAGCTTCATAAAATCATTAGCATGCTCTAAATTAGAATTTACTAGAATTATACAATCTGGTCAAATTACAATATAAAATTAAAAACTAGGAAACTAGAGAAATCCTCTAATAGTTTTTAACTCACTCACATGGCTCCAAAAGTCATAAACAAATGGTGGTATTTACCACTCAACTGTGTGGATTTTGGAGATCCACACCACTAGACTAGGAGAAGAATCCATAGTCATCAATCACATACACATCACACAAGATTGGCCTTGAGCATACAATACAATAAAGCATGGTTTCTCAACACATAAAATTAGAGACAATCAATGTAATTAATTCATGTCCAAGAAGAGAGTAAGTAAATGAATAGAGCTTCATCCTATCTTGGTATTCCAAAGCATGAGAAGGGAGCAAGAGACCATAGAAGATTTCCTAGTAAGCACTCATTCACTATGAATACTTTTTTATTAAACATCATACATCGACCACACAAGGATTGGTTCCAATGTTACATTCATTCATTTTCCTTCTTGTTTAAACACTAAACATCAACCACATCATAGGTTGGTTCCAATGCTATATTCATTCATTCGAATTCTTAAACTCATGCTTCTTTCATTAAACATTACACACCAACCAAATATTGATTGATTCTATTATCTACTCCAAGCCTCTAACTTGATCTATCATTCCTCTAACAATCCAAAAAGACCACCTCTTCAAATGGCACTTAGGATCGGATAAATAGAGTTTCCATCCACACATATTTTCCCCACCTAAACCATTTCATTGTTATTTAACATTCCTAATCCCATAAAATAAAACCCTAAATATAATTCAATATTTCAAAACTAGACTTTATGAAACACATACAAATCTCATGACATCTATTAATGGGATCGCTTGCATTTTTTTACATAAACTGCAATACACATGACAACAGTCTTTTAAACACAACTATACACACCAAATCGGGAAAAAAATACCATTCATTTGTACCAAATTAAGTTTTTATGAAAATACCTTCAAAATGATAAGGATGCCATTAATTTCTTCCTTCAATCTATTTATATAAACTTCAAAACACATACAAAGAATCATTTTCTTTTACATACACAATCTTTCTCTTTTGCTCACACAAAAATGCATACAAATCCTTCTTTGACCTAAAATAAAATTCACAAGAAAAATACCTTTGATTTGCATAATAAAACTAAGGCCAAATAGTTGTAAATATTTTCACCTCAATAAGAAATCACCAATTAAGTAATTCATTTTTCCTCTGAACAAGTTTTCTCTAAAGATCCAAACACAACCTAAGGTCTTAATATAAACTTTTCTTTTTTGTTGCACAGGCGGTTGTCGTTGCACCAAAAGATCGACCTGCCAATGCTCGATACAACAACTAAATCTATACAAGATCCAAGATCCACAAGAGGCGGTTAAGCCATGTCGCGAACTCAAGTGTCGCATCCAAGATCTATAGGAGGCGGTTAAGCCATGTCACGAACCCAAGCGTCGCACTGCACATCACAAGGAGACCAAGGATGAAACTCTTGCAACAATCCCCCCATCGCAAGCGAGGGGTTCGAACTTGTGACCTCGACTCTGATACCAATTGTTGCACAAGCTGCTGCTTTTGCACCAAAAGATCTACTTGTCAATGCTCGATACAACCGTGAGATTTATACAAGATCCAAGATCCACATGAGGTAGTTAATCTATGTCACGAACCCAAGCGCCACATTGCACAACACAAGGAGACCAAGGGTGAAACTCTTGCAACACTTTTATCCTCACAAAATCTACATAAGGTAGAAGGAGCAAAATTGAACTCTTTTTTTCATATAAAGCACCCTCTAATTTTAAGCAACCTTTTTTATCCTTTTCAAATTCTAGTTATAAGCTTTTTTTCCAAAAGACAGTATCTTTTTACACAAAATATCTAAAATGAACTTTAAACTAATTAAGTCATATTTCACCTTTTCAATAAGTCAGCACTTTCATAAGGCATATACATATGTATACATAGATGTATGTATGTATGTATGTATGTATGTACTATATTTTTGCAATAATAAAATAAAAATCTTTTTTAATACATGAAAAATCATTAATACAAATCCAAAGGACCCCTTTTATTTTCAAGTGTATTTTATCATTTCAATGAACTATGAAATTAATCCCACATATAGAAAATGACGTGCATATAAAGAATTAATTAAAAGCACACAAGAAATGCAAACACTTTACTAGCCTCACATAAATGGGGATACTAAATCATAAGAGATTTAAATAAAGGTTCCACTAGTTTAGACATCTCATGTCTTATTCCTTTAGTGGAAAAATGGGTTACAAAATCAAACAAACCATGTGTTTGTCTCTAAATTAACCATCATTGGTTTTAACATTGTGCTTGCACACTTAATTTAAACATCAAGCTTATTTACACAATAAATAGTAGTTGAAGCACAATATACAATAACCAACATGAGCATAAATCAAACTATTTATAGATACATCTTGATTAAAAACAAAACTCAATATTAACCTTTGAATAAAGCACAATAAGGATAGTACATGGTGTACAATTACACTATATATAAATATATCACTAATATAAAACCACTGCAATGAATCAACTAATATCACATGAAAAGAATGAAAAAAATAAATTTGAATGATTCATACAAGTTCAAGCATAAAATAAAAACATATATCTCAAGTATCAATATGTGACTGTCCAAAACTAATCACCAACAAATACAAAATTGTACAACATAGATAAAAGGCACAAATTATTGTGGGCCTTACATCCCTCCCCTTAGAAATAGGCTTAATCCTAGAAAGCTATTAAAAGGTATAGATAAAGCACCCTTAGATGTATAGCCTTCTCACATAGCTACTTCTCCATAAGACAATCTCTTTAGACCCTTGCTTAGACCATGCCTTGACCTTGAAGGCCCAACATCCAATGTTACAAAACACAAATAAGCTCCAAGGATAGTTGATTACCCTAATTTCACTAAGGCCTCTATGAATGAAATGTGGAGATTTGATTTGTGGTTTTCAATTGCTACATAGATCAAGTCATATCCATTGACATCACCTACCATCAACTTTAAAATTGTTGCAACTTGACCACTAGCTGCCACTAAATCTTGGAAAAAATCTTGCAATATGACCCTCTTGGCCACATTTATAGCATGTTCCCTCAACTTAAGGCTAAGATGGTTTAGCATGTTCGATTGCTAGAAGATTGACAACTAGCTCTAGTTTTATAACCTCTAGTCTACTATTGCAACTATGAAGCAACTCCCCTTGCTCTCTATCTTTGTTGCTCTCTTTGAGAAAACCACCACTAGGCTAACCTCCCTAAGATCCTTACCCAAGATCATGCTCCTAACACTCCTATTGTAGATAGTGATGAAGGACATCAAGACCTTTCCAACAAGGTAAAGAAACTATTCACAAAATCAATTCTTAGGGGTTAATTGCACATTTTTAATATGGAGTAAAATATCATAACTTAGTCAAACCTTAACATTTCTAGAGTTCCAATATGCAAAAAACATATCTACTAAAAGCTTCGAGGATTATGTAAAATTCATAATTAAAAAGAAAAATTATTGGGAAAAAAGTAAAATTTGCACTACTATGATCAAATTCACCCCTTTTATAATTTTTATTTAGTTGGCATATCATATTTGCCTCTCACATTCACCCACTATGGAAATTGGTGAATATGAATAGAGAAGAGCCAAAATAAGATATCTCAACTTTATTTTTATCAATTTTTCACACACAATTTTGGAAAACATTCTCCTAGAAGGTGGCTAGGATTTCAAGCCTATGACACTATATTTTGACCATTTAAAACATCTCCCAAGCCCAAAAGAAAACAAACTAGGCATTGACAAAGGTACAAGCCTCATACTACAATTCATATTTTCAAGCATGACTTTCCACCATATAGACCTAGAATTATATGAACACCATTAAATTTCATATATTGACAACTTCAAGATTATCAAATAAAAACATAATTTCATGCTTTTCAAATTTGAAGGAAAATGACATTCACCTTACTCAAATGGATTTTCCAAATTACACAATTATTTTCAATCCAAGGTCAATATACAAAATAGTTTACAAATTTTATGTCCATCCAATGAGTACATTGATGGATACTTTACAACTTCAATCTGATAATTTGAATTGGCATGTACTAAAATTATACATTTTTTATTAAATTACAATACAAAATTTAAAACCAAGAAACTAGAGAACTCCAATCTTTTCTAACTCACTCATGTGCCTCCAAAACTCACAAACCAATAGCAAAGTCTACCACCAGATTGCGTGGATCAAGGAATTCCACCCCACTAAACTAAGAGAAGAACCCATGGTCATTAATTGCATACATATCACACAAGATTAGCCTCAAGCACACAACACAATCAAGCGTAGTTTCTCAACAAACGAAATTGAAGAAAACTAATTCAATGAAGAAGAGTCCATAAAGGAATGAAGTGTCATCATATCTTGATATTCCAAAGCATAAGAATGGGGAGCAATATACCATAAAACATCCCTTTGTAAGCATTCACCCACTATGAATACTTCATTAAACACCAAACATGGATTAGTTCCAATCTTACATTCATTCATTTTTATTTCTTATAATCATTCATTTAATTCTTAAATATATTTTTCTTTTATTAAATATTGCATGCCAACCACACATGAATCAGTTCTAGTGGTCAATCCAAGCATCCAACTTCATCATCATTCCTATAACAATCTAAAGAGATTGCTTCTTCAAATTGCTCTTACGATGGGTCAAATAGGGTTTACATCAACACACATTTTCTCCACCTAATCCATTTCACTATTATTTAATTATCTTAATCCCACAAAATAAAAACCCAACTATAATTTAATATTCTAAAAATTAGACATAGTTTTTCTACAACACATTCAAATTGTGTGACCTCCATTAATGGGGTAACTTGAAACCTTTTACATAAACTTGAAAAACACAAGAAAATAATATTTTAAACACCCAACATTCCAAAAGTGACAAAAATAAGCATTCATTCACCAAATGAAGATTTCATGAAAATTTTCTTCAAAAGCTTAAGGACAATTCGTGGCTTCCTTCAAGTTTTTTGCATAAGATTAGAAAAATACATGCAAGGAATCATTTTCTTTTGCACACACAATGCAGACACAATCTTTCTCTTTTTCTCACACAAAAATGCATGCAAATCCTACACTAAGCTACAACAAAAATCACAAGAAAAATACCTTTAATTTACATAATAAAACCAAGGCCAAAGAGTAGTGGATTTTTCCACCTCAACAAGCAAGCAATCCAATCTTCCTCCAATCAAGCTTTCTCCAAAGTTCCAAGCATACAACCTAAGGTTTTAATAGAAACTTTTGCCTCATGTTCCCAAAATTTGCATAAGGTAAAAGACACAATAAAATTGAACTCTTTTTGCAAATTAAAAAATCCCTAATTTCAAATTACATTTTTTTCTTTTTCACATTCTAATTACAAGCTTTTCCCAAAAGGTATAATATCTTTGCACATATAATATCTAAAAATGGCCTTTAAACTTGTCAAGTCAATTTTTACCTTTTCAACAAGTCAAAGATGTATCCAAGACATATATATACAAAACCCACTTTATTTTTCCAATAATAAAATAAAACTTTTTTTCAATATATTAATAATTAGTAATACAAATCCAAACAACCCCTTTTATGTTTAAATATATTTTATCATTTCAATGAACTATTAAATTAATCTCACACATATAGCAAACAAAATACATATAAGGAACATGCATCGCATCATAACTCATACTTAGAATTATGGAGAGCTCCTCAGGTGGTGACGATGGCGGTGGTGATTTTTCAAATTTCGATGAGGCGGGGAATCTTTGAGGTGCTGCAGGCATTAATGGTGGACAACTTGCTGATGGGAAGGTGATGTCAGTTGGGTCCTTTGCTGCAGGTAAGCAGAGTAGGTCCCCAATTGCGGTTAATGAATATTTTGGGGGGAAAGGTGCTCTGAAGGTTGCTTGTCCTACAACTTCTTCAACGTCCTTTTTTCTGAAAAGGGGAATCTTGATACTGAAAGTCCGGGCCCAGTATGTCCTCTAATGGTTTGGACACGACTTTGAATAGCTTGGGCCTTGAGGTTGACAAGACTAGGGATGGTTTCCTCTTGGACACGTCTCTTAAATAGTCTAACATGTTTGGTGGGAAGTTGAAAGGTAAAAGTTCGTCTCCTCCAGTGGCCTTTGTTGCAAATGCTAAGACTAGAGAATACTCTATCTCGCTCTCAGACTATATTGTTGAAAAAAGTGTTTCAAATATGGACATGTCGTTGTTGGGTAAATTTGTGGGACCGTGTCCTCACATTGAGTTGGTTCGCAAGTTTGCTTTCAATCGTTGGAGACCTAAGGGACAGATTGATGTTGTTGTTATGGCCAAAGGTTTATTTAGCTTCACATTCAACTATGAAGATGATTTATTGGTGGCGCTAACAGGTGGCCCCTGGTTCATTGGAAAGTCCTCTTTGATGTTGAAAAGGTGGGAACCAGGCTTCAATCCTAACTCTTGCTCTTTCTCGGCTACTCCTGGCTGGGTGAGACTTCTCGGTCTCCCTCTTGAATTCTGGGATGAAGAGGTGTTTAAAGGGATAACTAGTACCTTTGGGTGTTTGTTATCAATTGACCAAATGACGGCTTCTAGGAAGCATCTTGTTTATGTCAGATTCTATGTTAATGTGGAACAAGCTACAGACCTACCATTTGTGGTAAAGATTAACTCCAAGTTTGGGGTATGGGAGCAAGCAATGGAATTTGAGTCCATCCCTTTTGCTTGCTTCCAATGCAAGAAAGTTGGACATTGGGCCAAGAAATGCCCCCTTAAGATGTCGAAGCAGGTGACTAAACAATGGTAGGAAAAGGAGAAGGCCACAGAGATTCCCTCTTCGAATTCTTTGGTGAAAGGGGTCCCTAGTGGAGAGTTGGTTGAGGTGCATGAGGGTCCTGTGGAAACGGATGTGGTTGAGGGTCAAAATCTTGAGTTTCCTAAGGAACGGAAGGATTTTGAAAGACCTAATGTGGAACTGGACAAGAGGGGTGAGGACATTATTTCCTCCCCCATTCCTAATATGGTGGAATCTGTTGATGTGATTAGCTCTGAGGCTCTCGTAGAAGACAAGGTGTCTGTGGATGAGGGTTTGGGCTCCCCTCCTTCGGGGACGCAAAGTTGTGGGAATATGTTGTTGGAGGAATGCTTGAAGATTGAGGGGATCGAGGTCTCCAAGGATAATGGGGCCTCTGATGATCTAGATAACCAACCCTTCATCCTGGTGAGAGGTCAAAATAGAAAGAAGCATTCTCCTTCTCCAGGAGTTGTAACAAGAAATAGGCAAAGGTTTGACAACAGGTCTAAGCCGAGAGGTAGAGGTCACCCTCCTTCAAATGTCACAAGGGATAAGGAGAGTCGAATGGACATTGTTGATGGAACTCGGAGAACTTTGTTGGAGATGTGCTCTAAGGGAACCCCCCCCCACAAACTTTCATGAAGATCATATCATGGAATATGAGAGGGTTAAATCACCCTCATAAGCATGATCTTCTTGCTAATCTGGTAAGGGATCATCAACCTGACATTGTCTTAATTCAGGAAACTAAAATGGGTAAGGATAAAATTTCTAAACTTAAGCATAAGCTTTTTAAGGATTGTGGTATGCATTGCTCTGATGTGCTAGTGCCTCGGGAGGCATTGTTACTTTTTGGAATCTTAAGTTGGTGTAGGGGACTGAGGTTTTCCAAGATTCTAATCATGTTGTTACCTCGTTTTATAATATGTGGGATAGGTTCTCATGGACCCTCTCAAATATCTATGCCCCTAATAGTAAGAGTGCTAGAAAGAAGTTTTGGGAGAATCTTGGTTCCTTCAAATTAGTGCATCCTATTGTTAACTGGTTGGTGATGGGGGATTTTAATATGCCCTTGCATGATGTTGATAAGTTGGGAGGGTCGCAAATTGTGGATGATAGTAGATATGATCTCATGAACATTATAAATGATAATGCTCTCCTTGACTTGGATCTTAAAGGTGCCTCGTTCACTTGGTCTAACCGGTGTGTGGGGGATGCTCTTATCCAGGTTAAGCTTGACCGTGCTCTTATCACCCCTGATTGGCTTGTCTATTTCTCTTGCTCGCTCTCGGCTTTGACCAAACTTGGGTCGGATCACTTCCCTGTCCTTGTCAGTGGATCGGTTGGGAAGAAATAAAAACTTTCCATTTAGGTTTGAGAAGATGTGGACCTGTCATTCTGACCTCAAAAATTTGATTTCTGAGTGGTGGAATATTCAGGTGGAAGGGACAACAATGTATAGAGTGGCTAAAAAGCTTTCCAATGTGAAGAATAATGTTAGGAAATGGAACTGGTCTTCTTTCGGTCACATCTTCATGGAAAAAGAGGAGGTTAATCAGGAGCTTTTGGTGGTTCAACAATCCATCCAAGCTTCTGGGTATGATCAAGACTTGATCCTAAAGGAGAATGTACTTCTCTCCAGATTGCATAATATTGTGGCTAAAGAGGAGGAATTCTGGAAGCAGAGATATCGGGTTATGTGGTTAAAAAGTGGGGATCGAAACACAAGGTTTTTTCATCTCTTTACTTTGAAACATAGGGCTACTAATCGTATTAGTTCTATCTGATTCAATAACCAGGGCTTGGAGGAGGATGTTGATTTGCAACTTGCGGCGTCTTCTTACTTTTCTAACCTGCTTTTGGTGGAAGGGGAGTTGGATCGAGAATGTCAGGAGGATCTTCTAGGCAGTTAGTTTGTATTCTGTTGGCGGAGGAAATTCAAAGTGTTGTGTTCTCTTTTGAAGGTAATAAGGCTCTGAGCCCTGATGGTTTCTCAATGTTCTTTTTTCAATCTTTTTGGGAAATCATTGCCAAGGATGTTGTGGATGCTATTAAGGAATATTTTGGTACTAGTAAGCTTTTGAAGGAATTGAATTCCTCCTTTATTGTTCTTGTGCCTAAGAAGCCGGATGCTACCTCCTTTAATGAATTTTGCCCTATCAGCCTATGCAACTCGATTTATAAGATTTTCTCCAAGGTGTTGGCGATTAGACTGCAAAAGGTTCTTCCTCTTATCATTTCTCCTTAGCAAAATGGTTTTGTGGCTGGCAGACAAATTCTAGACCTATTCTTACTGTCCATGAGAATATTCACTCTAACTATTAATAAGCATGTTGGCTTTATCCTGAAGCTTGAATTGCTTAAAGCTTATGATAGAGTTGATTGGGGATTCCTTTCTAAGATTTTGAAAGCTTTTGGGTTTGAAGAGAAATTGGTTTCTCTTGTTAATCAACTCATTTCCATTCCTAGATTCTTTGTTTTGGTTAATGGCTCTCACTCCCCTCTCTTTGATTGCTCGAGGGGATTAAGACAAGGAGATCCTATCTCTCCTTTTCTCTTTATTATCATGGTGGAATCGTTGGGTCGTCTTATTCAGAGATTTATAAATTTTTTTCTTATGTTGGGGCTGGGTCCCTCATCTACTAATCTTATTTGTTCCCATCAGCAGTTTGTTGATGATTCTCTCATTCTTGGGGAATCGTCTATTAAGGAGGCCAAAGCTATTAAGCTGATTCTGTAGAAATACGAGGCGGCTTCTGGGCAGAAGGTTAGCTTACCCAAGAGTGTTATCTTCTTCTTTAACACTCCTGACCACAAGCAGATTAAAATTGCTAGAATTTTGCAGTGCCAGATTGGTGAGCTCCCTACATCTTATTTGGGTCTTCCCCTGTGCTCTAGTGTTCCTGAGTCCTTTTGGAGGGGGTTGATTGATAAGTTCAACTCCAAACTGGCTAGTTGGAAGGGTGTGTTGTTGAGCCAAGTTGGGAAAGTGTAGATGATTAAGTCTACTTTTCAGAATCTTTCTATTTATGCTCTCAGCTTGTTTTATATGCTTAGAAAATTTGTGGATAAGCTAGAGGGTATTCAGAAAAATTTCCTTTGGTCTGGGGTGGAAGATAAGAGAAGAATCCATTTGGTTGCATGGGATGATATTTGTAGGCCTAAGAAAGTGGGAGGTCTGGGAATTTGTAAGATCAAAGAATTTAATGTGGCCCTTCTTGGTAAACAATTGTGGATCCTAATTTTGGCAAATAGTGATTGGGCTAAAATTGCTCATCACAAATATCTCCATGGGGTTGACCAGATAAGGGAATTCTTGTCTCCTGACTTTTCCCCTCTATTTAGGTATGCGCTATGGAATGGTATGGTCAAGGCTCGCAGGCTTGTTTCAAAAGGTCTCTTTTGGAAAATGGGCAATGGCAGGAAAATTATGTTTTGGGAGGATTGTTGGTATGGTAATAGGCCACTTAAAGACGAACCATGGGTGCAACCTTCATGGACATCTATATGTGGAGGATTGGAAAATTTGTTGTTGATTGCATTGATGGGGGTCGCTAGAAGAGGTTGCATGAGGTGGAACCGGAATTGGGGGATCTTTATAATGCTCTATCCTTGGTTCATATTCCTATTGTTAATGTTGATGATAAAGTTGTGTGGAGGCCTTCTGCCAATGGTAAATTTTTTGTTTCCTCTACTTTTCATCTTCAAGCTTCCTATGTTGGACCTGTTCCTTTCTGGTCTTACCTGTGGTCCTCTAAATTGATTCCCAAGGTTAATATTTTCTTTTGGATTTTTTTCTAGAATAAGGTCTTAACTACTGATAATTTGGTCAAGAGAGGTTTTGTGATGCCTAACAAATGCTTTCTCTATGAAGAAGATGCCAAGAACTCCTTCCACCTTTTGATTGGATGCAGATATGCTAGAGAGATGTGGACTCATGTTTTGTCTCTCTGGAATCTCAATTGGGTGTTTCCTTCCTTGATTGGGGAAGTGTGGACTCAGTGGGTTGGACCCTCCTCCTATCCTGCTCTGCTTTTTCTTTGGTCTCTTTGTCTGCTCCATATTGCTTGGAGTATTTGGCTTGAACGCAACAATAGAATTTTCAAAAGTTTGACTCTTCCTACTATCTCTGTGGGTTTTAAAATTTGTGTTGCTATCAAAGAAAACTTCCTCTCGGGGGTTTCCTTCCAGAATGGTCTAAGGATAAGGCTCAATCTGGATGATATCTCCATACAACATAATTGGAAATTGCCCTGTGATATTTGCCTTCCTCTCACTAAAGGGAAAGCCTCTAGAGATGATGTTTAGAAAGCTCCTCCTATCGGTTGGGTGAAGGTTAACTTTGATAGAGCTGCTAAAGGTAATCTGGGTCATGTTGGTTGTGGGGGAGTGTTAAGAGATTCTAATGGTAGGTTCGTCTCCGCGGTGGCACTCCCTTTGGGCACCCATACGAACCAATTTGCGAAGGCGGCTACAGCCTATCATGGATTGAAAATGGCCCATTTAAAAGGTTACAAGAGGGTATGGCTAGAGGATTCTCTAAATATAATTAATAATTTGAAGAAATGCTCTACACCCTCATGGGGTATTGAAGCCACCATCTTAGATGCTATTGAAATCCTCAACTCCTTTGATGAATACTATATATCTCATATATTTTGAGAAGGAAATGGACTTGTTGATATCTTTGCAAATCTTGGCATAAGGGGTCCTAGGGAATGGGAGGGGAACAACCCTCTTCCCATTAAGGCAATTGTATGTATAAATCATGATGTTCAAAATTGCCAACTTGGATGATAATCTTTTATTGCTTTTGGGCTCGCATGGTAATGTTCACGTGGCATGTAATTATATGGGGTGATGGCGAGATAGATTGTAATCGGGCCAATGGTACTTTGCTTGAAGTTCATAAGGGGAGGCATCCAAAAATCATTACTTACCTTTGCCATATTTCTGTTGCCACATGGATTGTGGGCACTTTTCTCTCCTTTTTGAGGTTTCTTCTTATTGCCTGCAAAGTTCTCAAGCTTGTCTTCTGCAAATTCTGGAGCTATGGGTGGCAATAGGAATCGTGTGAAGCCCTTTTCTTGCAACTCTATTAAGAAAAAGGAGGTTTGGCGTATTCTGGAGAGAGGCGAGGTTTCTTCTTATTGCAAAGTTCTCAAGCTTAAATAGCTATGGGTGGCAATAGGAATCGTGTTTTTCTTGCAACTCTATTAAGAAAAAGGAGGTTTGGCGTATTCTGGAGAGAGGCGGTTTAACACCTTATATGGAAAGGTTGCATGGAAACAACCCGCAGGCAATGACTATGTTTGCTAAAGCATGGAATAACAGGGTATTGAAATTGGGGGGTACAAAGTTTGATGTGAATGAAGATTTCATTGCTAATATAACTGGACTTTCAACTGAAGGCAAGAAGGTCTACAAGGACAAGAAGGAATCAAAAACTGCCATGCAGGTTTTTTTAAAGGATAATGAAGCTCAAGACCTTAAGTCTGCTAAGAGTGGGGGGCACCAGAGGAACTCGCTCAAAGCGCTTTGGGGGGATGTGGCTGAGGAGCTGATGAGATATATAACCCTCAAGGGTTGCTGCGGTAAATGCATCACTTTGTTCTCCTTAATCACTTTCGCCACAAAATGAAATTTTCATTTCCTTTTTATCTTCTAGCGTCTTTCGGATCTCAGTTGAAGGATCACAAAAGGAATCCCAAAAACCCTATTATGCTTGTGGGGCTCATCCTATTAATCACTGATTATGCTAAGCCTTTGAGGTTGTCAAACCGCTTGCTGCCTCTAAGGGTAAGCAACTTAAACTAGTTGAGAAGTATGACAAGGTTTCTGAAGAAGAGTCGGGTAGCAAGAAAGGGAAAAAGAGGAAAATTGTTCTGGAGGAGGAATCTGAAACTGAGGAAGACATTGATTATGTCCCAGACTCCCAAGCTTCCTTTGAAGTGGTCTCGCAGCCTCTAGATGTGGGAATGCCTAGTAAAGGGGAGTTGGGTCATAATTTGAAGGGATATGAGACTAGTAGTGAGCAAAAAGCTGATGATAAGCCACTTAATGTGGAAGCCCCTGCTACTATTTGGAAGGAGAAGGTTGAAGAGGAGTCTCCACTATCCCCTATTGTGCAGACAAAGAGAAAGAAGGACCAAAAGGTTGGCAGTAACAAGAAGTTGGCTATTAGGTCTACGAGACAATTGTTGGAAATGCAAGTGGACTCTCCCTTGAAGGATGTTGGTGGGCAGATTGTTGTGGATTCCCCAGGTGTGCATGTGGCTACGATGAATAGAAGATGGTTTGTTGCTGAGGATATCACTAATTTGGTCCACAAGCTTCAATTGTCAATTCCTGGTGGTAAAAGTAAGAAGATTTGTGTTAGTCAGGATAGAGTTAGCTCTTCTGAGGATACTGTTGTGAGTAAGGATGTGTTTAATTTTGATCATGAGGATATCTTTGATGTTCTGGGGATGGCTCAGGAGAATTCTATATCTTTGTTTAAATTGGTTAAGAGGGTGTTCATGAACTTAATATGACAAATGTTCGGGTTCGTGGGGTTGTGAGTAAGATGGGCGAGTCATCGGCTCAAAGTTAAATTGATGAGTTGTTCAACTCTTTAAAAACTGTTGCTGAGCAAACCCTAAACATGAAGCGGATGTTAGAGCTCAGAATTTTGACCCTTGAGGACCAAATGGAAAGGTTTAGTGCTAATTTGGAGAAGGGTGGGGAAGGGAATAAATTTGTCAAGCATGAATCTATTGGCATTTCCCCCCTGTGGTTATGGCCAAGAAGAGCAAGGAGATGGTTCCTAGTGGGGTTGTTGTTGGTGGTGGTAGACCTGTGGAGGAAGATGTTACTGTTGATAAGGATGGTGAGGGGTAGAATGTTTTGATTAGTGAGGTAAATTTGGGTGGTCCTGGTGTGCGTATGCGTAATAAGACCAAGATGTAAGGTGGAGCTCCTGCTAAGGAAACGTCTGAAGTGATGGATGACCTTCAGAAGACTGGGACGAACGACATGGATGTTGCAACTATCTTGAAGAATATGTAGTGCTATTGTTTTTGTTCCTACTTTTTGGTTGATGTCACGTTGATGGTGTTTTGTTTTTTGGTTGTTGTGTGCCTAATGTAGTTATCTTTTGATACAGTTGTTCCGTTTTGTAAAGGGTTTCGGGGCCCCTTCAAAACCTGATTTACCTCTAATCAAAAACAACATACATATAAGGAATTAATTAAGAGCATGTAAGAAACATATGTTATTAATCTTATGTAGACAAGGATTCTAAATCACAAGTAGTTCAAATAAAAGTTTCAGTAGTTTAGGAATCTCACATCTTATTACTTTTTAGCTGATAGGCTATATATAGTGTGAGGTTTCTGCCCGAAACCTATCTCACACCATTAAACAACTATTGGTTGTTGTTAAACAAGAAATGGTTTACAGTTTCCGATCGTGGTAAGATCAAATCATATCTATTGTTTTTGGTCAACTGCAAACTTAGCGGGGTGATTCCCAAATCACTAGGGAATTGCTCAAGGCTTTTTGTGCTTGAATTGGCATGGACTTAGATTAATCTGGCTTGTCGCGGCAGGGACCTTTCCTCTTTTTTTCGGTATGGTTCTGATGAGATAATTATAATGCAATTCGATCATATTCAGCCTGGGCACTAAAGCAATCCGGGAGGAATCGAACCATTCAAATAATTTTTCCCCACTCTCACCAGAGAATTGCAGGTTCCCAAAGTCTCTAGAATGGGACCTAAAAACAAATTATTCAGAATAATCAAAATCTTTAGCTTTCCGCCATTGCAAAGATTGGGAGGAATTGAACTAGTCAATCGATTGGCCGACACATCCACTTCCACAAGCCCACCATTTTGCCCAAGCTGCTAAGGCACCGGTCCCCTGAAATTATTTTTCCCCAAAACTGTTTACCATTTCTTAAAAGCGAAATCTTGGTTACCGCTCCCATTTGAACGGTAAGAATAAAATATTTCAAATCCGTTGATGACACCTTGTAAAACCCCAACGAATAGAAATACCTCTGCTTCAACTCTGTTGCTCCTTCACTCGCACACACAAACACCAGAAACAAAACTTATATTAGCTTATTCTAAATATTATCTTCATAAAAAATTGGTAAACAAAACGTATTATCTACACACACATAAAGTTATATTCATATTTTTCTATCGGCTTAACTCTTGCACCCTTATCCGGTGCAAGTGTTAGTGTTGCACCCTTATCCGGTGCAAGTGTTAGTGTAAAGAAAGACAAGTTACAAAACCAAACAAGCCATGTGTTCATCTCTAAAATAACCATCATTGGCTTTAACCATGTGTTTACACACTCAATTCAAACGTCGAGTGCAACTACACAATAAACAATAGTTGAAATAGTATATCAATAACTAATGTAGGCATAAATCAAGCAAGGTACATATACATCTTGATAATAAAAAATCTTAATATTAACTTTTCAAATAAACATAAAATAGACAATACAAGATGTACAATTACACTGCATATAATCAAATCATTGATACAAACCACTACAACAAATCAACTAACATAACATGAATATAATAAAAACAATTGAGTCATACCATTTTAAGCATAAAATAATAGCATATATCTCAAGTATCAATAACCAACGTAGGGGTTTGGTGTGCAAATTATCCAATCTTTGGCCTTCTCTTCCTAATCTTCACATATGTGTGTTGGATTCATGGAGGCCTCTTGTGGCAGGTAAGATTGAGCTATTCCCATGTGCTAAAGGTTTTTTCATTACCTCCTTTGCCTCCTCTAAGGAAAAAAATTGGTGTTGGGTAAGCTATGGACTTGGGGGGAGCACTCTCTCTCTCTCAAGCCTTGGACAACCTGTTTTAACCCTCTTATTGAGCCACTAAATGTGTGTCCAATGTGGATTAGACTTTCAAACCTCCCTCTACAATTTTGGGAGGTTTCATGTCATGAGGCCATTGGTAACTCTATTGGTTGCTCCTTGAAAGTTGATGATTTTACTTCATACATGGGGCACTCCACATTTGCTCGCATTCTAGTGGATATTGACATATCCAAGCCTCTCCACAGAGATGTGGTTTGGATGGTTGGGGACAAGCCTTGGACTCAAACTCTTGACTATGAGGGCCTCCCCTTCAAATTTCATCAATGCTTCTACAACAGGCATCTAGCTACGGCTTATCCTCTCTTCCATCACAAGGTCTCTGCTACATGGTGGAAGGATGGTAATGAAGACCACTTAATTATCCATTCTCTTAATTCTTCATCGAATGACCCATCCCAAGATGATGACGAGTCTCTTTCCTTTGGTGTAGGTTTAACGCCTTCAAACCCTGTTGTGGAACCTCCTACCATCTCCTTGCAAATTGACCTACCCTTGGCTTCGAACCCTCCTCACTATTCTTCTTGTGTTGATGAGCTCCCTCCTAGGGAATCCCCCCTAATTCACATTGTCTTAGACATGTGGATGCTCCCTATGGGCCCTTTGTGGGGGTTTCCCCTCATGCTTTCCCTTGTAATAAGAATTTGGATTATAGGATCACTTAGACTATTGTTAGCAAGAGGCAAGGTCTTTCTTCTTCCTCTTCCCAAACCCATACTTGAATTGTGGGTGAAAGGTCAACTCACTCCTAGCCTGGGATTATCTAAGTGGAACACCAATGGTCTTTCCTCTCTCTTTTGTCTATTGTCTTTTTTGGTAACTTTGCTACAATTGTTCCTCTTTCTCTTGTCTGTATTGTTTCTCTATTGTTTTTGGCATGCTTTCAACCTTTTGTTCCCCTATTCTTTAGAGACCTAATTCTTGAAGGATACTAGCATCCCAAATGATAGCATCCAAACACACCAATCTCCAACTTGAAAAATTCAAATTAGAACTCCCAACAACAACCAAAACACTGACCCTAATGATTCCTTACTATATTTCCTAATAGATGCCTAGTTGAGGACATTCTATAAAACTATCTTCTCCCCCATTTTACAGGGTCCACACTAGTTCTCTTTGTGGTTATTCTACACATCAACTACAACTTTTGCTACTAAGCTTCAAAGGCATATTTTGGCTCTTTACACTCACTCCTTAGCTCAACCCATTTGCAAAATCCTCACTTTTAAGTTTTGTGTGAACTCCATCACTCTAATCATCCATTTCCCCCCCCTTCACCATCCTTAGTATTTGTTTTATTAACTAAACCCTACCCTCTAACCCACCTCCATCCTCCATAGTTGTGCCCAATGTGCTCTAGACCACCTCCCTCCTCCCTCCATAGTTGCACCCAACACCCTCTTAATCCCCTTCTACAAATCCCCTGGTATGCCTATGATTCCTTCCAACTCACTAATTTTCTCTCCATACACTATACAACACCACTTTTAGGTTACAAAGCCTCTTGGGTTTTTGTAGTGGTGACCATTGCCAACATTGATTGCACACTACCAATCTTTCTAATGTTGTTGTAGTTGAAATAGCCAACTAGGGGACTAAGTGAGGCAATCACCCTATCATAGCTAACCATTTTTCTTTCCCTTCAACTTTATACAAGGATATCTTCCTTTTGATAGGTATTTTCTTATTTTGCATGCATTAGAAGCATAGAGGTTGTTGGCAAATAACTTTTATAAGTTTCAAAACATTCAAAAGGCTTGGAAACAAGCATCTATTGACAATGCTAGCATTCTCCTTGGACATGGGCACCTAGAATTTGGACAATAACATTTGACAACATTTTGAACCTCCTACCAAGCTCAAAAGGCCCTCTTCCAACTTGTACAAACCTTTTGCTACCTTCTACCTTTATCGAAAGTCAAACAAATAACACATTACTCTTTTCTACTTCAATAACAATTACAATCGCATTTCCGACTCTTTATTTTATCTTTACTTAGAGATAATTCAAATCCTAATAGTAGATTATATAATTTCTAAAAGAAATCAGTCACATTAGTTTAAGTAGAAGAACACACTAGAAATAAAAACTAAAACTCCTAAAAAGCAATCTCCAATTTCATTTCACTTACAAACTTTTGTTATGAATTGTTTTTAACTATTGTTGTTGTTATATATTTATAGGGCAAATTACACTTTCGTATACATTTGTTACAAGTAAAGAGTAGGGGGGCAAATTTATATGAAAATAATGCATGCGGCGTGAAGTGCTTGTTGTTAGGAAAAAGAGGTGTCTCAGCCTTTGATTTTTTCCATAGTATTGATTTTTTAATTGTTGCTAATTTTCTCACATTGTCTTTTGAGTTACAACTTGCAGGTTCTTTTTCAATGAGGAGTCAAGTTTGAAAGTTGATTTTATAGGTGGAGTTGTGCATGAAGGCATTTTCTATTTCCATATTGAGTTTTGACAATTGATTTAAAAATGTCTAATTTGTGCATTGTAAGCTCTATAAATATGAGACTTTGCTTGAGGAGTTATGAAAGGAGAGATTAAATTCATAGGGGTTATGCTGCCGGATTTTCTCCAAATGGAACAGAATGTAAATCTCCATGTAAAAGCTTACAGCCTACAATTGTATTGTAACGCTGTATTTGGTTGTTGAATAATACAATGGATCTATGCTTTTGGAGGGTGGGGTTTTTTACCCGAAAGGATTTTCCCCACGTAAATCTTTGTGTTCATGTCTTTTATTTTATATTTCATGTTTAATGATTCCATTTATTGAATCTGTTTAATGCATGTTGTTGAAACTGGTTGATCATGAAAGATCTAAAATTGCATGAACTTTCCTCTAAGGATTAATGGTGGGAAATAAACTATGTTTGATTCCGCTTTATGGCATAGTAGTACGTGCTTTTGAGGTTCTCTAAAGAAACACAATTTATTGAAGGCACCTACTGACTTCAGATGTTCGTTCTGGTATGAATCAATTTCCCTTCACTTGTGGCTCCAATGAAAAGGCATTATTTTTCCTACATGATTAAATGTGCCTAGGAGCCAGTAACATTTTGAGAGACAAAATCACTGCAAAGTAAAAAACCAATACGAGGAGGCTGACTATATTAACTATAATTTTGAAATTCAAGTTCCTGCAAACATTTACAATTAAGAAAATTGTGGATATTACCTGCCCTCATTTTCTCTCTTTAAGCATTACATATCTATGGACCATAAAACAAAGTAATATTCAGAAGCGTTCTACACAAAATTGAAGAGAAGCGTATAACAAAAACAAGATTACGGTTTATGAAAGCATTCACAACAATTCTAATGTCTTATTTTCCCTTTTTATACCAAACTAACAGAAACAATTCAAAATCCTACTTGGCAATCCATATTTATATTCGACACACAATAAAACTTTTAGATTAAATGTGATCAGATCCTGAAATACTTAATTTAAATGTCATAGGTTCACTTGCCATTCTGGGCCACTGGTACATATCAGTATCTAAATTAAATTACATTCAATTTTTAAGCACTAGATGCCTGAAACTGATTGAATGATCCAAATAATTTAATGTCTTACATGACTATTCTAGAGCATGTCAACAGAAGATTCTAGAGCATAAAAACTTGAAAATTGAAATACATAAATTAACACAATGCATGACAATATTTAAAAATTATTCACCATCCTTCCCGGTGATTGCAGAGGCACATTAATGTAAAATTGCACAGGACATCAACACAATATTTGCACAGAAACACACAAAGCCTAAAATGATTAAATTTAATTGTAGGGAAGCATATCAACAGAAAATTGTATATTGTGACAACTAAAATATTGTTTCGCTACATGAAATTGCAGTGTGAAAGCCTATATTGTTTCACTATCCTACATGATTACAGAATCACATCCACACAAAAAAGTACATCCACGCAAACCTATATGGAGTGATATCCTAAAATAGTTATAAACGATGCATGCTATGAGCACCATAAACACCGATTCACTTTCCTACACGATGATTTAACAGAGTATTGCACAGAAACACTTGCAGATAGAACTGCCCATTGCAATGGATCGCCAATACACAAGAACTGCTGAAAAGGGGAAAGGCACCAGATCTAGAATGCTATGGGTAGAAAATCAAGAGACGACCCTGCCAAAAAGCCATAAACTCACTAACCCCGATGTTTGAGTGCATGATGCATGTTCATCTTGAGCAGACTTGAACCATGTCATGAGCCTAAATTTCAGCATCCCAATCAATTATCCTAGTATTGTTAAGGTGTTGGAGCCAATTGCATAGAAATAAATTAGTGTATCCACAAAAACTTGAAAAGAAACATCTCCATGAGAAACCCCAAGAACCCCACATGTAATGATCAAAGCACTGATATGTTCATCCAGATTTTGTGAACCATCTCTATAGAACTTTTGAAGGTTCTTTCTTGAACCAAGAAGTTAATCATTATGTTGGGAGTAGACATTCCAGATACCATATCGGTAAAAAGTTGAACCCTATGAAACCTTGAAATTCCTAGGTTAAATGTACTCAAGACCCGAAATACTTCAATTAAATGTACTAGGTTCACTTGCCGTTCTTGGCCGCTGGTAGCGATCACCCCCTAAATTAAATTACATTTAAGTTTTAAGAGATAGATGGCTGAAACTGACTGAATAATCCAATTAATTTAACATCTTCATGACTGTTCCAGAAGCATGTCAATACAAATTCCGTGGCACAACTTGAAATACTCAGCTAGCCTGAAATACTTATTCACCATCCTTCACAGTGATTGCATAAGCAAATTAACATAATATTGCGCAGGATCACCTCAACACAATATTTGCACAGAAGCACATTAATCCTAAAATAGTTAAATTAAATTGCAGAGAATTATATTTCAGAAAATTGCAGTGTGAAATTATAAAATATTGCTAACTACAGAAAATTGCACCGCATGAAAACCTAAAACATTGATTCAGTAATCAACCTATCCTACACGATTAGGAAAGCACATGAACATGGCATGAAACCCAAGCATAATTATATGAAAATAATGCATGCCATGAACATCTGAAATACTGATTCACTATCCCACAGATTTAAAACAATATTGCACAGAAGCACTTGTAGAGAATCAGAGAGATGATCCAGCAAGGATAGAGATTAAATCTTGTCAATCCCCCTTACCTCACAACTTACCAAGGTGCAAAGAGTTCCTCTAAAATGGACCAACTGTGCAGAGATTAATCCACATTCACAAATTATTACCATATGTTCCATTTTTCATTCTCAAGGAATCCATAAGCCGCATCAACAAACCTTACAACACAACATATTTCCTTCACTACTGTTAGCTTTCATCATCGGTAGAGCACAAAGAGAAGAACGATTGCAGTAAGGCAAATTTCATTTAAATGCAAGGACTGTCTATTTGATTTTCACCATTTGTATCTTCAAATGTTAAAGCAAACTAACAGACTAAAGCAACAACTGATGTTGAAAGAAAACAAAAAAAACAGTAAAACATCATGGAGGATTTCACCACGTTCTTTAGCAAACTATTCTCAATAATGAAAATTTAATAAACTCTAATAATCCCAAAAGCAACGATGGATTCAGCATCTTCTCCAAAAACCCATTTCAACCATCTATGTAGATTCTGAAATGGTGGCCTGAAACCATAAATTGAGCTCAAACAGGGCATTTCCCCATGCCCAGGCAAATATAACAAATGTTTTCCGAATGGTGATAGCAATGTAAAATCTAAAAGAGGTTCTTCACTATCATTGGGAGTACTTCACATTCTAAGCACCAGAGACTGCCAAGACCGATTGCAACTTTAAAACACAGTCTTGGCGCAAAAAAAAAGACCTTTCTCTTTCAAAGTCTTTTCAAACTCACTTCTAGTGGATTTCTCCACAGTTCCTTTTGACTCATTCAATATCAGGGGTGAATATCACCTACAATCAGCTCTTGGATCTTAAAAATGTGAACTCTCGATATCTGTATGAGATAGTTAAGGCTTTTTTGCCATGCACCAAACAAGATTTCAACACCTTACAAAGTGATTCAAAAAAAAAAATATCTTGCCAATGTAAATATAGATTCTTAAAGGCCTCCAAAATAACTCAAATGGAATCTGCCATTGATTTTTGCAGAGCTCTAATTTGAAATTTTTGTTCTCATTGAGCCTAGGTGGTCATTTCAAGAGCACAATCGTAGGAGCTGAAATGTCTTCCACTCCTATGATTTAATGAGTTTGTTTTTTGTAGAAAAAGATGAGTAGACTCCTATGATTTAATGAGTTTGTTTTTTTGTAGAAAAAGATGAGTAGACATCCGCCCTCATCTTCAATGCAAGAGTACTGAGGTCTCTTTGACCTTCATGAGGATTCAAGGCTTGCACGATAGGTGAACCAGCTCCAGCTTGTCATGTGAAAATAGAAACAACTTTGTAGTTAAAATACAATGTTAGACACACGCTATCCATTAAGACTATGCTAAAAGAAAGATTACAATATCACAATGAATTACTAATCTATCTTGGATTGTCAATCTGCCCAAGTATCCTACATCAGACATCCCGAGTATATGAAAAGTCTCATGAATAGGAGTCCATGAGTCTTCGGTGAGATCCACTAATGGTCAGCCATAATGAGCAATATCAAAATGATTCATCCAAAGCTACATCTTCAGCAGCCTTGCTCTTCCATTTGACTAAATACTCCTTGTATACTATGCCTCTTGTTTGCATGATAACTCTGAAATTTGAAATTGCATTAATTTCTTGCCTTATTTCTTAGGTAGCTGCTGCCTCCAATTTGGAATAGGCAAATTTGAATCAGCATCATCGCTATTTAGCTGTCCTCCATGGCAAGGATACAAGTCTACTACATTGAAGGCTGGGTATATGTCAATTCCATCCAACAACTCGATCTCATATGCATTCACTGAAAACCATTGGCTTTGCGCTTTCCTACTTTTTTCCATTTGAGCTTGTTATAGATACTACTGGTGCACAAAGTCGTAGGTCCCAAATCCCTAAAGCCAGATCTCCTCTTGAGTGCCAAGGATGTCAAACTTACGACAAAGATTTCAACTTACGATCAAGTTGAGCAACTATGGACCAATTTACTAAAGAGGTTAAGACCTTCAACTTTTGGCTCTATTGGACCAGGGAAGGGCTTCCCCAAGGTGCTCCTTCTAAGCAAAATTGCATGTGATGAACATATACCTTGCCACAAACCATACCCAGCAATAGCATACCCCTATTCAAGTTGCCATTCTATATCTGTATGCTGATTTGATAATACAAGTTTCTGCACCTTTATAAAGCAGATGAACTACCACATGAAGTTTCCAAGGATGTGATTTCTGATAGTCCCTAATGCTGTTATGGACATCCAAGCATGGTGGTGAGAAAGTCCAACTACAACACAAACTGAAATGAAGGTCAAATTTAATGGTTTTAAGTGTTGATTTGATGCGAGGTTGAGTAAAGGCAAACAAGTGCCTATATTCAATTGGGCAAATAGAGTTTGGAAGTTTCAAACACAATGGATGCAACAACTGAAATTCACCTACAATACCTTAATCAAGATACTGATAAAGACTATGCCTTCAAACCCTATGCATAGAGATTGGAAGGTGAATGAAATTGCAGAACATTAAAACAATCTAATTTAATAAAACCTGCACATTTCTTGTATTATCCTGAAAATATACCTTGCAAAAGCTTTACAAGAATTTTACAATCATTTGGCTAGCTAACTAATCAGAAATAACATCCAAAAATATACACAATAAACATGGATACATTAAAATGATGTTGAATCTACACATTGAATCTGTTCTTCTTGGATTACAATCTTTCATTACATATTTGGGACAAAACCCAAATCATTACAATTTAAATGTGTTGAAACCCTGTACTAGAGACAAACCTTAGTAGCCTAGAAGTTCCTTCTCTTGTTCTCACTCTACAACCTATTTTCCCATTCCTTGAACAATGAAAATCTGGAAATATGTATCTTTCAGCACATCCATGCAACATTGGGAAGAGTGACAAAGTCACCCATCATTGCAGAGATCATCCACGCCTTTGACATCATCATCCTTAATACCCTTGTGCAAAAAATCGCCACTTCAGGATGTGTAATGTGCAAAAATCTTCCTTTTTGATTGCAGCCATACTGCACATTATTGGTGTTGCTAGGTTATGGTGTAAAGGGAAAGGAGAAGCCCGCAAAATCCTCTAAAATGGCAACTTGGAGATGGCATGAGAACCATCAAGGGTCAAGATCCAACCACCATATTAATGGTTGTATGGGCATCTTCATCTTATCATTAAAAAATGCCTTTGATTATTGGAATAAACAATGATTTTTGGGCGGGAGAATTTGATTGAGTAGCTATAGGGCCTTATTAGGTCATTAATGGCAACCTAGGTCATGCAAGGAGGTAAGTGGGAATGAACAACACTACACGCAAGAGTTTCGGAATTTCAAGGGTCAAGGATCAAAGATACTTTTATAACCCATACCACTTGTCAAGGATCCGAGATTGGATGTGACATACTTCATGCTTAAAGCAAGCATATAAGAGTATATTTGCCTCCAAAAGGATATGTGAATGAAATTATTGAGTCAAAGATCAAAGATACCATAGAATTCATCCCACAAGGCAAGCAAATAACAATAGGTCCAAACTCACGAATCCAAAAGGATAACATAATGGGAAATGTTAGGAATCGAAAGTCAGGAATACTTTGTAACTCATACCAAAAACACCACTTTAGAGGTATCCCCACATCTCCAACTCTAATGAAAGTATATAGAAAGAAACATTGAAACTAAAGGATTGGAGATACCAAGGAATCAATGCCATAAGGATGCCAAGAAAAGGAAGGCCAAAACCATGACTCTGGAGAATAGCATAGGAAAAAGGATGAAGAATACACCATACCTTACTCCAAAAAGTGACTTAGTGTAAACAATCAAGGAGTCAAGGGTTGGATGAAAGGCATGTTGGTAAGAGAAAGTTTGAAACTTTAACAAAGGCAAGGGAAAGAGTGGAGGTTGAAGGAAAGAGATGTTGAGAAGGAAATCTCCAAAACCCCAACAAGAAAAGGGAATGAAGGCAAGGGTTGAGAAAAAATTACTCCAAGATGGGAAACTCCAACGCAACAAAATCTAGGAATTTGAATATAAAACGTCCACACTTAGAACTTTTTGGCACCTTGGCAAATTCCAACACATGATAGGCACATGGGGGATGCTGGAGAACACATATGCAAACTTCGACCAAGGGAGATGCATGAGAAAACATCTCAAATCAGTTATCTATGATGATCATAATAAGGCCAAAATGCATAAGGGGACCAAGATTCAAGCACAATTAGACAAAATCAAATTGGGCACCAACAGATCCCTTTCAAAAACCTCTCCTTCCTTAAATAAGTGTAAGATGAAGTCAACTACTTGAAATTCCACCTCCATCTCTTGAAATCTGCATGTTCTTTGTATTTGATGGTACTCTAATTCAATTGTTCATGTACCCCCTTCATGTAATCAGCAAAGTCTTCTACTTCAACACTAATCATGCTCACACCTATCAAGTTTCTCAACTCAACGACACCTCTGGGATTGTGAATGATAGGCCAAACTAAACAATAACCTTATTCTTAACTTCTTCCACAAGATCCTTCTCTAGAAATGCCTAATAAACCTCATGTCTCTAAAAACCAAGAAATGGATCATTTCAAGGATGGCGATGAGGACAAAACACATCCTCATTGCTCCCCCACTACCACCTGCAAGTGGGGATTTCCCCCAAACATCCCTACAAAAGTTAGGAACATCTAGAGATGTCCCTACAAAAGCAAAGGTCATCCTAAGTATATCCCCATATGCAAGGGGCATTGACAGGACCTCCTCAATTAGGCCAACCAAAGGACACCCAAATCATCTCTAGATCATCCTAGCAATTACAAGGAGTCTCCAAACCAAACAAAGTTTCTCTCTATCATGATGAAATGCACAAATGGTTGACCTTGGAAGAAAGAAGGAATATTTACATGCTATTGGAGACAAGATATTAAAACAATTGTTATTGTTTTCTTTACTATGTTCTCTTATCTTATAACTTTAGGAAATTGGCGACCAAACATTTCTTAATTCATATGTCCTTACACCTCAAACTTAGTAGAGATAGGAGGAAGTAGTGAGGGTAGGGTTGTGGTGGATGTTATCAAGTTTTCATAAATATCTACTCGAGCTTAGTAGAGAGTGGAGGAAGCAACAAGGTTAGGGTGGTGGTGGATGTTATCAAGTTTCCATTAATGAGTTTATGCTGATGTTGTAAGGAGTTTCTAAAAACACAAAAGAAATTAAATAAAAAATTCAAGAATAATGATATTCTTGTCTTCATCTATGTAGCCCTCGTCATTTACATTGGTTAGATTCCTTTGCTTCACCACTCTATGAAGAATAAAGATTTGGCAAAAAAATGAGAATTTAATGTCTAATAGAACATAGGAATTGCAGGTAAGACTTTATTTATAATAATATAATATATTTATTATTAATTAGTTTAATTAAAGAATAAATATATACTAGACATGCACCACCAACCACCATCCCCAAAATTTTGGTCCATAGCCTCCTTATCCCTAAAACTTGTCCCTATGTCCCCTAGTCCCTTCATCACAGAGCTTTGTGGATCATAGCTAAGACTTTATTTATAATAATATATTTTATTTATTATTAATTAGTCTAATTAATAAATAAACATATACTAGCCATGCACAACCAACCACCATCCCCCATCCCCCCAAATTTTGGTCCATAGTCTCCTTATCCCTAAAACTTGTCCCTATGTCCCCTAGTCCCCTCATCACAAAACTTTGTGGAACATAGCTATAAACACTATGCTTCTTGCTGGCCTACTTGCTAACCCATACAATTTCACTACCAAAAGTTGTCCCTATGTCAACCAATCCCCTCATCACAAAACTTTGTAGAACATAGCTAAAAACACTATGCTTCTTGTTGGCCCACTTGCTAGCCCATACAATTTCACTACCTCCTTGAAAACTAAGTTCATTGCATTCCCAACAACATTAATCTTTTTGTGTGCCACAAATTGAGTCATTTTAGAAGATCCATCAACATTTACAAAATGGAAACATTTCCCTTTTTTGTCCTAGGCAAGACTAAGGCAATATCCATGCTTATGTACATATTTATTTATTTATTTAATAAACAAATATACATTAGATTTGCGCAACCAACCACCATCCCCAACCCCCTCAAATTTCGGTCCATAGTCTCCTTATCCCCAAAACTTGTCCCTATGTCCCACAATCCCCTCATGACGGAACATTGTGGAGCATAACTAAAAACACTTTGCTTCTTGTTGGTCCGCTTGCTAGCCCATACAATTTCACTACCTCGAAAAATAAGTTCATCACATTCCTAGCTACCATGAAATGAGCCATTTTAGATCCATCAACAATTACAAAATAGAACCATTTCCCTTTTGTGTTCTAGGCAAGACTAAGACAATATCCATGCTTATGTACATATTTATTTATTTATTTACTAAATATATATTAGATTTGCACCACCAACCACCATCCAGAATCCCCCCAAATTTTGGTCCATAGTCTCCTTATCCCCAAAACTTGTCCCTATCCTTTTATGTCCTAGGTAAGACTAAGGCAATATCCATGCTTATGTACATATTTATTTATTTATTTAATAAATATATATTAGATTTGTGCCACAAGCCACCAGCCACCGTCCAACATCCCCCCAAATTTTGGTCCATATTCTTCTTATCCTCAAAACTTGTCCCTATATCCCACAGTCCCCTCATCACAAAACATTGTGGAACATAGCTAAAAACACTATGCTTCTTGTTGGTCCACTTGCTAGCCCATACAATTTCACTACCTCCTTGAAAAATAAGTTCCTCACATTCCTAACATCATTAATCCTTTTATATGCCACGAAATGAGCCATTTTAGATCCATCCATCAACAATTACAAAATAGAACCATTTCCCTTTTGTGTCCTAGGCAAGACTAAGGCAATATCCATGCTTATGTACATATTTATTTGTTTATTTAATATTAGATTTGTGCGACCAGCCACTGTCCCCCATCCTTCAAAATTTTGGTCCATAGTCTCTTTACCCCAAATATTGTCCCTGCATCCTCTAGCCCCCTCATCACAAAACTTTGTGGAACAAAGTTAAAAACACTATGCTTCTTGCTAGCCCATGCTTGCTACCTCCTTGAAAAATAAGTTCATTGCATTGATAGCATCATTAGTCTTTTTGCATGCCACAAAATGAATGACAAAATGAAACCATTTCCCTATTTTGTCTTGGCAAGACTACAACAATGTCCATGCTTATGTACTCCCAATCTCTTTCTCAAATTGGCAACGGTTAGTACAATCCTACACTCTAGCTCTTGTCTTTGGCTAGTTGACATTTTCTACAAAACTCTTCAAACCCCTTTTCACTTCAGCTATCATCTCCAACCAGATTATCTCACTCAACTAAGCCAATGTTTTGTCAAAAGCCAAAATGTACTACCAACCTCCACAATGAATTTCCTTAGGTTCCCTCTCATTGAACCTTGGGGAGCACACAACTCATGTCCTCTAAACAATAAACTCTCTTGAAGAAATTAGTTCAGCCATTGAGTTCAAATCCATACTGATTGGATTTTCGCATGCTGCTCATGCCTCACTAAAACTTGCATCATCCTTATACAAATCTTTCATAGAATCAAACCTAACAACTTATATTTGCACCTCAATTAGCCAAAGAATTCTTCTACTTAATGAATCAGCTACTCAATTAGATCTCTCATTCTTATAGTTAAGTACAAACTTTGAAGAAACTCTACCCACTACAGAGGACATCAATTCAACTTACTTTGACTATTCATGTACTAGAAGGGTCTGTGAGACATATACAAAACAAACTATTTTGGTAATAAATAGTGTTCCCAATTCTTTAGTACTTACACTCTGACATGAAATTCTTGATACACCAAGCATTTTTAATTGGCATCATTCAACTTATTGTTAAAATATGCTACAAGCCTACCCTCTTGACTTGGAACGCTCCTATCACTATCCCACTTTCGTCACAATTCACTTCTAACATTTTATTGAAATCCAACAATGCAAGCAAAGGTCGTTCCATTATCTTCTTCTTCAATGATTCAAAATTTCTTTGGACTGCCAATGTCCACACATATTTCATTCAATCACCTTTCATAGTTTCACTAACCTCTTATGGATTTCGATGCATTTTCTCTCGCTTCATTCCCCATTAGGAGGCCAATATTATATAGAAACATTATTCAGATCTTAAAATGGTAACTCTATGAAATGAGTTCATGGCATCTATTTGCCATGCCCTACACAATCCTCTTACCAATCTAAATTATAAACTCTTAAAGGTCTCAAAAAAAAAACATATAAAATTTGCTACTAATTTATGCCCAGCTCTAATTTGAAATCTATCTTCATTTAACCTAGGTGGCCATTTCAGGAACACGGTGCTAAGATTTAGCTTGTTGGATCAGCCACCATGGAATTTATTGAGTAAAAACACTGATTTGTTGCAATCTTTCTGACAATGCTCTCAATTGTTGAAAGGATTCAAGGTTCCAATCCACCAATTTTTCCAACTATAAAACGTGACAATAAATCAAAGTGCATAACAAATCACAAGCTTATGACTAGATTGTAGCAATTGAAATGTCTTCCAGTTTTATGGGTTCTAATTTATAAGTTAAATGACAAAGCTTATTTCACATCAAATGCTTACATCGATTAGGTTCAGACTCTTAGATCTGTCTATTTGCATCATTTTATAAGTCGTATAGAAATATTATTTCAGATATTACTGCTTAGTTTGATCAGTTTCAGGTCTTTAAACGTTTATAAGTTGTATTATAATGCCTTTTTGATCAAATGCTATGTTTGATAAAATTCAGACTTTAGACATGTCTATCAAAGTATTGTATAAGTCGCATGGCAATTATTTTTCAGATCAACTGCTTAGTTTTATCAGTTTCAGATCTTTATACCCGTCTATTGAAAAAGGGTATAATGGCATCATTTCACAAGTTGTATGGCAATGGTTTTTCCAGATCAAATGCTTAGTTTGATTGGGAAGGATCTATTAGCAAAATTTCACAAGTTGTAAGGTAGGTTTTTCCAGATCAAATTCTTAGTTTGATTGGGAAGGATCTATTAGCAAAATTTCACAAGTTGTAAGGTAGTTTGATTGGAAGGATCTGTTAGCATCATTTCATAAGTTGTAAGGTAATACTTTTTTCAGATTGAATGATTAGTTTGATTAAATCCAGACAGTTATACCTGTATGGTGAAATGAGATGCGTTCAGATCTTTAGACCTGTCTATTACAAAAGATTCTATTTTAGACCAATAAGAAAATTATACTACATGAAAAAACAGAATCCTCTTTCTCGCAGACCCCTAGACGCCTTACTCCCAAAAACAAAACAAAAATCATGTAAGACTCCATGGACCCCTTCCTAAATAAGGACTTCCCCTCTGAAAAAATAAGATAATTTTTTCTACAGCCTTGCTTCATATCTTGCATATTGTAGGGCGTAAGAACCAATACCTTCATCGTCGAGCGTACCAATTCTAAACAAAGCAATTATTGTCGGGAAATGTAATCTGCATTCATCTACATTTAAACATTGGAATATGTTCTAAGCATTGCATCATCAGTTTACATCAGCATTTCAAACACAAAAACAAAATTGGAATATGTTCCAAACATAAGCTTGAATCACAGAAGACGACACCATAGTAAAAAACAACTAAGTACTGAAAACGCCCTCTTAATTTATCACAGAAACAAGCAGATCAGATGCGGCAGCTTGAGAATACCAAGTGGCATACCTTAAAGACATGCCAATTCTTCCCAGATCTATAATGAAGGAATAAATTAAAACCCCGCCCTAGTGGGTATTTATGCACACAATCCTCAGCTTCTTACAAAGCCGATTAGAAAAAATTAAAACAAAATTCGCGTTCAGGCGATTAAAAACACAAAAAATATTTAAAACCTACAAAGCAGAAAATTGCAAACCTAAGATTTCTGCAAGGCACTGTTAGAAATTCGGCAAGATGGCATGGTGAAAGAGCGAAAAACCCTCACCTAACATTCAAGGCCGACGTAATAACCTAGAGTCTTGGCGTCGGCCTCCAATGTCAGCGAAGTTCTTTCGCTACTCAACAAGTCATCCACATCGAATTGAGTTCTTCCCTCCTGCACTTTACCAAATCCATTAAAACTGTATTTACAGATTTGTCAAGTCTGAGCTTCTTAAGTTGGTAAATGTGGGATTTCTAAATTTGCTTGAGCCCTAACCCTAAATATTTTAAATATTAGATATTTCTAAATATTTAGAAAACCTCTTTATAAATTAAAAGGATTTTTTTTTTTCATTTCTAACTTTGTTCAAAAAATTATGAGACCTATCTTTTTTTTCATAATTTTAAAACTTTATTTTTTTATTTTTTATTTTTTTTATGCAACAAGGGTGTCCCAACAGTCGAGCCCATACCTTGGGTACCTGGGTGAGCTAGGACGAGACTACAAAAAATGTATGAGGGCAAAATTGATTGTAATCTATTTAAAAATATAACTAAAATTTATATATTTAAAAATAAATAAAAAATATGTTGAGAGATATTTTTTTGAGGTGTCTATTACATTTATACGTATTTATTACACTTATTGTTGATACCATGATTTAGGGGGGACATTTTTATGTATGGGAATTCTTCATATCCTCCCTAATACAACTGTATAATGTCATTTGACATAATTAATAATAATTAATTAAAAAGACTCATAAATATTAATATAATATTAGAAGAAGAAAAAATTAAATAAAAATACTTTGGTATTCTTTATGTAAATTAAAACTAGAGAAATAATAAAAACTTAATCTCTTGACCAATAGTATTTAGCATGACAATATTTTTATCATTTCAAAAAAAAATATGAATACTATTTTTAAAATATAAATAAATTTTCAAAATTATTTTTATTGCATTATATTGTGTGTTTATTGTTACCTTAATTTCAATTTTAAATCAACATATTATCATAAAAGGATTTTGATCCTCCAAACTCAAGAAAATTAATGGGGTTTCATCCAATGATCTCTATAACCTAAGGGTTATCATCCTCAAATCCAATAGGTAAACATAAGTGCTCAACTAAGATTAAGATTTGTTGATAAAATGGTCAAAAGATGAAAATCAATGAAGCTACCCAACTTATATAAAGGTTGAAGGCTTAGTTGGGGCCCACATGTGCTAAGGTGTTTGAAAGTTTCCATCCAACTCAATGCATTCAAATAAGGTTATTAATGGCATCCCAAGTTGTGCATGGTAGTAGGTGGGACTTTTTGTTCAAACATTAGTCGTTTGAGAATACACATGTTAAAGGGTGCATTTGCAATAGGGAACAAGGGTTCAAGCATTCGCATGTTGTAAGAGAGACGAAGGGTCCAAGGATTTTCATGTCGAAGGGTGCATCTACAAGAGGGAGTGGGGGTCTAAGGATTTGCATATCAAAGGATACATTTCCAAGAGGGACTAGGAATTTGATGATTCACGTATCGAAGGATGCATCTACAAGAGGGAATGGGTTTGAGGAACTTGCATGCCAAATGGTACATCTACAAGAGGGATTGGGGGTTCAAGATTCACATGGTAAAGGGTGCATTTGTAATATGGACTGTTGATCTAAGATTCACATGTTGAAGAGTGCATTTTCAAGAGGGACCAGGGATCCAAGGATTCGCATGTTGAAGGGTACACCTACAAGAGGACAAGAGAGTTAAGAGTTGGGATATTGTTTGGATGGATTCCATTCAATACATTACAAACTATTTTTTTGAAGGTCCAACATTAGGGGTCCAAGAAATGGAATGCAAAGGTTTGTAGACCTAGAAAGGCAAAGCAACAATACATCATGGAATGAAATATCAAGATCCTTGCTACCAACTTTCATAAGAGGGATGATGATCAAGAGAATTATAAAGGCCTAGAAGAGGGAAGCATGATGGGGAGTGGAGGTTAGTATTAGGAGATACCTAATGCAAGAAAGAGCAAGGATTGATCTTCAAAGATACTTGATGCTAGAGGGATAAGGGATAAGGATTTGAAGATACTTAATACAAAAGGGAGTAGGGATCAGTTTTAGAGATACATGATGCTAGAGGGAATTAGGATTAAGATGTAGGGATACCTGATACTAGAGGGATCAAGGATCAAGATCGGAGAGACCCAATGTGAAAGAGAATGATGATCAAAACTAAGAGATACTCAATGCATGAAGGAGTGAATATCAAAATTCAATAACACTTAATGTAGGAAGGAGCAAGGATCAAAGATGTAACATACATGATACCAAATTGATGAGGGAAAGTAAAACCCAAAATTTTACATGCTTGAGAGTAACAAAGAGGTGGGCATCAAGGTTTGGGGTTTTAATATACCAAATACCATTAACAAGGATTATCTAACAATTACATTTGTTATCATGGGACTAGTTATGTAGATAAGATGGTTGGTTTGCTGGTTTTTGTTGATTTTAGTTGTGTTGGCGTGACCTAGATTGCAAGAGGTCCACCAGTAACTATGTATTTACTTTGTTTGGAAGAATAAATAGTTGGATGAGCAAATGACAACCTTGAGTTACATTGTCCATGAATAAATAGAGACATAGTCACAACACATGCTTATAAGGAGGCTATGTGGTTAGAAATATTATGTTCAAGTATTGTCTTTCAATGTAAACATGTGAGAATTGGATGTGATAGTAAGAATGCAATCTATTTGGCTAAAAACTTGATGTATCATTCTCACATGAAACACAATGATTTTCTTTATTTTATTTGGGAAACTATTGAGGGTGGTAGAGTCATGTTACAAAAAGTGGAGACCTTGAAGAATGTTGCAATTTATCTTACTAAGCCAAAGAGCACATTGAAGTTTGGCTAGTGCAAAGAGGCCATGGATCTCTCGTCTTCAAGATCTTGATTAAATATATTTCTTGACTATATCGTTGAAAGTAAATATCAAGTGAAGAATGTCAAGATTAGGTGATATTCACCTTGCAAATCATAGACAAATTATAATAATTTTATTTAATGTTGTAGATAAATAATAGTTATGTCCCCAAGGAACACGAAGAGGGTAGATTTAGTTGCCCCTCTATGTGTTAGGAAAATAATTTATTATATGTGGTACGAAAATCATTTATTAATTACTTATCCTTTCACATGTTAATATAATCACATTTAAGTCAAGTGTTACATTTGGGTTTGATTAAAAATCGAGTAAAGATAATAAGGCATAAGAGCATCTACTATTGTTAGATCTTATAAAATATTTGGTCAATCTTCACATGGAGTGCTTAGGATTAGGATCTTGGTCAATTTTATCGTTATTATATAATCTATGGTGTTTATGATGTAGGAGGTGAATGTAAGAGGAGTTACTATTCAAGATATGTTGACCATTTTGGTAATGTGTGAGATATCCCATAAGGATTTGGACAACTAGTGTTGGCCTCTATTTAATACCATTATGGTATCTTATATTCATCTCTCATATATATTGGCACCTAGATATTATAGTAGGAGTAAGTTGTTCTACGATTCATTGGAGAGTCATTATGTTGTTGGAGTTTAGAGGGATGAGCTCATGTATTATGATTTATTTTTATCATTAATATAGGCCTAGGTCTCTTTGGATGTGGATAGTTTTCTCAAAAGATTTTCTCCACATAAATATTCATGTTATGGCTTGCATCTTTTTTTATCATTTATTTTATTTTTATTCATAATTCATATTTGTTGTTGAATTTGATTGCATTGAGTACAACATATCTTATTGTATAATAACGCTATGTTTCAACACAAAAAAATTAACCTCTACTGTTGATTTAGGCATGCTTGAGAGATTTGTTACAATATTTCCACTCTATAAATGAAGATTATGCACAGAATAGGAACCAACTAAAGAATCCTTCATAGGTTCATGCTCATCAACATGGTTGTCTTGTAGACCATTCACATTGTATTGGTTCCATATTTTCAATGCTTGAAATCTTAATAGGGGTTTCTTGGACATTATTTGAAACCATTGGAACAACATCTTCACTTACAGAATATTCACATTCAATATATATAATGCTAATTTGTAATTGACTTCATTAGAAAAAATAATTTCTTAGCTTGAGAGCTCATAAAAAATCACTAGAATACTCTTTTCAATTAAGGAATGTTTGCCTTCAAAATCCAATGTGGATTCCTTCTACTGTTTTGGAGTTGGTTGTAGTTTTGATTTTTATTCTTTATGCAAGAACATTTTATCTAGCTTGTGATCAATGACCCGTACCTTACCAACTTCTTGTAAATTTAGTTTTATTTTTTCTACTTTCTACTTTAGCTCTCTTTTGTATTCATATTAGACACTTATATTGTTACACATGGGTAATCCCACAATACTGGTCCCAAATTTGGGACATGAAAATTTTGGAATGGAGTGGCAATTTTTTTTGAACTACCTTCATTTGAAGGTTTTTGTTCAAACAAAGGTACCTTCGTTTGAAGGAATGTCAAAAAGTACCTTCATTTGAAGGTGGACCTTTGTTCGAAGGATTTTTTACATTTTTTTGTGGGAATGAAATACCTTCAAATGAAGGTAGCTTCAATCAAAGGACCTTCGAACGAAGGGCCTTAACAAGACACTTTCAGTGTCTACTTCAACATTTCCTTAGAAATTCCAATTTCAAACCTCGATTTGGACCTTCAAATGTAATTAACTCGACAAGATAATTTTCAAATTGAAATTACCTTCGTTCGAAGGTTTTTTTATATTTTTTTTATGGGAATGAAATATCTTTGAATGAAGGACCTTAGCAAGACACTTTTAATGTTTGCTTCAAAATTTCCTCATAAATTCTAGTTTTAAACCTTAGGGTGGACCTTCAAATGTAATTAACTTGACAAGATAATTTGCAAGATCGTATTCCTCAAAACGAGCTTTCCAACAAGTATAATTTTATTATATTTTTATTTATTATGTATTCAATTTTTTATTTTTACTGAACATAAGTTTTTCACCGAACATCAAGTTCTTCGTTCTATACAAGTAGAAAAATAGTAAAATATTTTAAAAAATCCAAATAATATTTGTGCACTAGGTATTGATGTTCCTTGTTTCACTAAAAAAAGAATTTCAATATATACACAATAAGTTATGCTTGACGACATACAAATTATATCCAAATTATAATTACCCTAACTTCAAAAATTAATTTAAAAAGTATGTAACAAAAATTATGAAAAAATACCCATGCACTAGATATCGATGTTACAAATCTATATTTTAAAAACTAGAATTTTATCCTTTCTAAAAAAAAGTTGACGACATAAACTTTACTTTTTAAAAATATTGTTTACTATAAAAAATAAAAATAAAAATAAAAAACTAGTTATTAAAAGTTACATAGAAAGATTCATGATTTATTTCAAAAAAGATAAAAATATATATTTAGAATCTACACACAAATCTCCACAAATCACTAGTTTGCAATCTTCAAATTCTTAACGGTTTAGTTGCTATAGGTCTCGAAAAATGAAGATTTAGTTAAAAATGTTGATATCAATATTTATCTTGGCCAAAAAGTGGGACTTATTATTGTGGGATTACCCACATGTTTTTGAGATACTCTAAGTATTAGAAAAAAATTAGTTTAGCTTTGAAAGAATTAGACTTCCTTTGATACCCCTCAAAGATTCTATTAATCTCCTATTTCTATGATGTTTTGTGTAGAGCTAGATTTTGCCTGCTACTCTAAGGTCACAACTCTTGCTCTCTTCTATTTGCATCAAAAAGTCTAAAATCCGAATGGGTAAGATAAAGTAGGGGTTTAGTGAATGAGGGACTTGAGGGAAATGAAGGAAAATTGACATTGACATGAGAAAGTCTAAGATGCTAGTGAGTAAGACAGAGCAAGGGTTTTGGGAATGAGGAACTGAGGGAAAGGATGTCAAGATAAGAGAAGTCCTAGAAGCCTCTAGAAGGCAAAGGATTGGAAAAACAAGGAAGTGGGGTTTGAAGGGAAGGTATGATAGCATAGGGAAACTTGAAATGTCACCTAAAGTAGAAGAAAACAAGAAAGTGACCCAAATACTCTCAAGCTTAAATAAATTAGAAAGGGGACATTACAAGAGATTGGAACTAGAGGGTTTGACATAGAATATGCAAGATGATGTTGGGGGATAAACTTCAAAAATACTACTTATGCAGTACCAAATTACTTGAATCACTGAAGGCCTAATTTTGAATAGATATAAGGCTACTAGGAGCCAAGGATTTCTAACATGTGTGGAATTAGGGTTGGGGGAATATGGGGAGATGTAGATAAGTAAAGATAACCTCAAAAGCCTACAAGAGATAGAAAAGAAGTGTTGGGACTCAATTTTGTACTAGTACCAATTTTTTTTGGTAAGTCCTAGTTTTTGTGAGCTTGGGTCTTATTTTTCCATCATATATTATCAATCTAAGAGAATTTTAATGATATATGTGTCCAAATATAAATAATTTAAATTTTCATTGTTGTGGTTTGGGTTAGTTGCCACCTTTGTTTTGCCAAGTTTTAATCTATGTTTGTTTTCCAAATCCTATGTGACTAGGTTTTTAATGTTTGTTGGGTGTTACATTTGTATTTTGGGGGTCTTAGGGTTGTTAAAAAAATATATATGTCACCCCTTGCTATTTTATGTTTATATTTTGTTCCCATTTTTGTTTTGGGCTATCATTTTTTTTAAGTCCCATTTCCTTGGTTTGTTTATTATTTGATGGGTTAGTTTCTTTATATTTTGAAGGCTTCGACAAGTTGAATAACCAACCCAAACCCCCAAAAGGGTTCTTAAGTGCCTTTATTTTGTTGATAAAGAGAAAACATAGTTTGTGTTGGTTCTTTGTGATGGTTCATAAACCACACATGGGGTTTGACATGGTTCATGACATAGTAAAAAATGTTGATAGTTAATAAAGGGGAGTGTTAGTAAATTTTTATGCTTCTACACAAGACATCGAGGGTTTTAAATGGTTCCTAAACTCATGCCTAAGCCCAACATTAGTTCAAAATCCCCATAGAGTGTCAATGTCTACAAGGTATGTTGTGATAGAAGAATAAATCATGTCAAAAGGAAAATAGTGTGGGTCACACAACTGACAAGAATGTTGGCAATATCCATGGCGATAGTATGGGCCCGATAAGTTTTCAATGACAATTTATTATATTAATATTATTTTAAAGGTAAGGCACCATTTTAAAATATAAAGGTCATGTTGACTTTGTTTCACTCTTACCAAATGCCATGAATGCCAATACACTGTGATAGTGGCCAAGGGTGCTCGAAATCCAACCACAACATTTGTTCAATCTATTTGATGTAGTTTTACTCCTACCATTAATTTTTAGTATTTTTTGAAATGAAGCTAGCTTTTTTTGGATGGTTTTCTCAAGACACTTGTGGGTGTCCAGATTTTCTAGGGCTCAAACTATGTAATGTTTAGTTGCAATAAGGGAGTGAAGTTCTAAGGCATCATGAGGATAAAAAATTATGTTGGGTATCATGCACTAAGTGTCTCTAGGGTTATTTGTATATCTTCAAGGGAATCTTAATTCCTATCAAGGTTTTCTCTTGTCATAATTGTTGACATTAATGTATTAAATATTTGATAATGGGAGAGTATTTTAAAATATTACACATCGCCATAACCATATGTTCTCTACATTGGATTTATGCAGTTCAATTTCAGATTATTAAGCATGCTTAGTTATGTGTAATACATGCATGATGATGGATTTTATGCCTAGATCAAGGCTTATGTGTCTCTATCTTTTGTTTTCCATTTTGTTAATTGTGACTCATTAGACCAATTGATAGGCATTCGTCTAAGTATTATTTGACCTTCATCATCCTCCAAAATATTCAAAATTTGTTAACCATTAGTTGTAAGAAGTAGATTAGGTTTCATGTACATTGCTCATAATTCAATATTGTTAACTAGGGAATTATCTTACATAACCCTCAATGTGGCATATTTAGATAATTGTGCTCAATATATTCAAACCTTATTATTGTGTAAGAAAAAAATGAAACTATTTGTAATGGGATAATTTTGTTGTTGTATGTATATACATGTGAAAGGTGCATTGTCACTCATAAAGAAGCCTATTGCAACTATGCATACTTGACTTTGTAGTCTTTGGGGTTAAGTAGTGCAATTTGCATATAGCTGACGTGTGCTATTTTTGGCTATTCATTTTATTGGATTTTAATGCCTATTAAGGCATACCTCTAAGAACACCCTCCTGGGTTTAAGCTAAGCCTAAAGTGAAGGAGAGAATACCCACTCTCAAAGTTGGTCATTAACCATCCATGATTTGTTGATGAATTTTATTTCACCTTCTTGTTGACACCCTTGGCCTTGAAGATGAGAGAAACTTCTAAAATTGGGAACTTGCATTTTTTAGAAGTAATAGAAAGCATAGAGTTACTGTGAATCAAGAATTGAAGGAAGGCATGCTAGCATAAGGAAACTTGAAAGCACACCCAAGGTTGGAAATTGACTCAAAGATCCTCATACTTAGAAATTTTAGATATTTTTATACCTTAGGCACATGAAAAGGATATAAGGGGTTGCAAAGCACAACACCAAGCACGCATTAACCAAGGGGGGGCATTGAAGGAATTATTTAATAGTAAATGATGTGCAAAGTAGGATCAAATCAACAAAGAAGGAACATCAGTTAGAAAATTTTATATTTTCAGGGCATGTGCCAACATAACCTAAGGGATGATTAAAAAAGTAAAAATATCTAAAAATATGTATATTATGCAACCCCAAAGTCCAATACAAGAGCATGTAAGGTGGGGAAATAAGATCAAGTAATGGTAAGAAAATATCCCAAATGAGGTAGGGAATAAATCACCACACAAGAGCATCATCAAATCCTAGGTAAATCTAATATGAAAGATAAGCAATTAGAAAAAATAGACCTAAAACACAATGGAGAAGAATAAACCTTAAGGGAAAACCTTAGGTCATGTAAGTAAAGGTTGAGTTCACAACAATGTAAAGGGATAAATCACACTTTATAGATAATCTAGGCCAATTAAATAGATGTAGTTCATAAGTAAACAATTCACCTAATTACACTCAGATTGACAATTTTAATAATATAAAAAAATTTAAAAATGAGGCTTACAAATACTTAGCTCTAAAAATGATGGCATAGAAATTTTGCCTGTCATGCTAAATCTAGTTGCCACTATCTATAAAATAGTGTCCTTGGTCTAATGTTTGTCTCAAAATTTGCATTATAGTAGAAATCCATATGGTTCAAGTTTGAATGTTATGGGTTCAATCTTAATCATGATTTGATTTATGTTGTGCGTGTTTTATTTGACATAATGTGTGCTAGAAAAGGTTGTTCACCTTCATCTTCCATATATTTGAACTTTGTCAAGGTGGTGTCCAATGACACTATTTAGGAGTTTGGTGACTCAATAGATGAATCGATTCTCCTAGGCCAAACCCCTTTGACAAGCCAAATTAATGGTGATGAATGAGACAAAGATAATATACATATAGACATATAGATGACCTATATGATGGTGATGTAGATATAACTCTTCATTGTCTTTAGAAATTGAAGTTTTCTTTAATGCATTTCTCCTTGTAGTTACATGTGTAAATAAATGGATATTGAATATCTTCTAGTACCATGACAATAACATGTCACAAAGTCAATTCATAATGACTAGCATAAAAGGAGGTATGATGTTTAAAATTTAAATTTCAAGTTCATTCTTGTATACTTGAAGATTAAGTTAGGTCATTCTTGAACGGTATGGAAATGAACTAAAGGGGGTAAAAGGATAATCTTGAGCTTAGGAACAAAAGTATAAAAATGAGTGCAAATGAAAGTACAATAATGAATTTATAGTAAATATATAGAAAATGATAAATAAATATGATTTGAACCATGAACCAAACCAAACATAAGAATACACCACTTATCAACATACTATTACATTAAAAATTTCTACCAAAATAAAACTTAAACGAATATACTAATTTTGCCATTACAATCTATACTTAAACTAACCAAACTCTTTTTATCTCCGTGATAAAGAGGGTCACATGTTACTGTATGATTCTCAACCACCCTAAAATTGAACTTAGACTAGCAATAATAATCGCCCACCTGTTCCCCAACATATAACATCTTAAATATATTTTCCATTTCACCTTTCCTTCTCAAATACTAAATGCCACTTGCCCATAACTTTAATTCACAATAACTTTAATTCACAAGTGAGAATTGACACAAATTTCTCTTTCATCAATAATTACATGAGACTTTCCCAACATACTCAATCTCTATGCCAACCAACCAACATATCATCACCCACAACAACCAATCAAAAATCTTTTTCTTTCCGTCACACCAACAAATACAACTCACATGAAAACATTATATTTAAGCAATCAAACCTTACGTTGAAAAAACCATTTAATTTAAGCAACCTAAAATTATATTAAAAAAGCATTAAATTTGAACTATTCAATCTTACTATTACAAAAATATTTAATTTGAAGATCCAAATTTACGTTAAAAAATCATTTTTTAATTCAAGTGATCCAGTTTGCATTAAAATCATTTAATTTAAGCAATCCAACATATACCTAAAAATAATTTAATTTTAATTAAAAAAAAAAGCGGATTTTTTCGACCTTTACACCTATCAATATAATTTTTTTTTAAAATATCTGCAGTGAATCAGTATTTCTGAGCACGTGACATCCACTCGCACAAAATCTGCCAAGTTTTCGCTGTGTCCAAAAAATAAAAATAAAAACATCGTAAAAATTCATCAATTGCGCGATCGTAACTTCATTACGGATTTTTATTGACGACGAAGAATTTGTACATCCATTGATCGCGAGCAGCAAATTTCTTCTGCTGTGCGATTCAAATCGGTATGTGTTTTCGCTGATATTGATCCACTTTAGAGTTAGTTATGCTGTTTTGAATTATCTTTCCTGTGCTTTGTAGTAGATGTAAAATTTCTATATTCAAGCAATTTTTCTCCTACATGGTCTATAAAACAATGGCTTCTATCTGAAACTCGCTGCTTTTTTGAATTCTAAGGGATTTCAGTTGCTTTTTCTTGGTTTTGAGCATGAAATGATTGAGAAATTTCATTAATATTTGATGCAGAGGATCCGTGGGAGAAAGCTGGATTGAAAATCGGTGGACTGAACTGCGGTCAAAGCAGGAATCTGCTTTTTAAAGTGAAAATTGCTGCATTGAAGGCGTTTAGTGCTGGAAATAGATCCAGAGGGTTTCTAAAGAGGGATTCATAGCGGGTTATTTAGTTTTACTGATATGGTGGACAAAAAATCAGGCGGAGGGAACGCTCCATCAGATCAAGATAGTGATGAAACCGATTCAGAGTTCGAGGAGTTAGATCCTAGTGGGCGCTATGGCCGAGTAAGTTGTTTTCCTCATTCCTGTTCTTTATTTCGACGAACTAAATAATCCGTTCTGTATGATAAAATACTTGATTTTTCAACGCACACGATATCAATCCGACAGAAAAAGTAAAATCAGTCAAGTAGAACGAATATCGGTACGAAAAAAACTAATTAGCATGATATTTTCATGGTACGAGGGAATTACTAATGAAAACAATCGAATTTTAAACGTTTAATAAATTCCACAACGATTACTAACATCAACCTTCGGGCTGTATCCAGCCTTAACTACCTTGTGGAGTTGTTCTCCGCGCTATAGGCCCAAGGGTTGAAATATCAACAATTAAGCTCTATCCTATAGGATGCAGGCCGCTTTAATGTGGAGTGGAGTTTGTCCTCCGGGCTGTAGGCTGCCTTAACAAGGTGTGGGGATTTAGCCCTTAAAGCTGTCTTAACGCAGCAGGGTAATTTATCCCCTGGGCTGATGCCTGCTTTAACACTGTGTGGCAGTGTTCGACAGGAATGTGTCTCAGGGGTCTGGGTGACGACCCCAATGTCTGGGGACTTGGAGGGGATGTGCCTCTTTTTAAGAACTGGACACCCTATTCTTTTTGGCACATTAAAATGAAAAAGGTACTTAGTAAATAGAAAATGCCAAAAATCTGTAAAAAGTTTAAAAAGGTGGAGAGTTGTCATTGCAATTCAGCATATTTTATTTACTTAAAAAAAATTCAGCTGCTTTTTGCGAATATTTGGGAAAAATTTTGCCGTGCTCAAAATTGCATCCCCGCATCCACTTTCCTGAACACTCAAAGAAACACTGCTGCGTGGAGGTTTGTCCTCTGGGCTAGTTTGATTTAACACGGTGTGGGGATTTGTTCTCAGTGCCCTATGGGGATTGTCATCTAGGCTACAGGCTGCATTAGCACAGTGTTGAGATTTAAACTTGGGTCTTTTGCATATGAGTGAATCCCATTTATCATTACATTACAGGCCTTTGAACTATTATTTTCACTATGTTGCTTGTTTTGTTGTGCTGCAATTTGTTTTTGTATTTTATGACACGGAAAGTGGAAACCTGTAACAGAACTTATGGCCAATTCCTTTTGTTATAGAAATTGCATTATTCAATGTAATCAAACTTTTTTGGCTTGTCTACGATGTGTTTTTATAGCATATTAACCCTTTTAATTTTTCTCACATCATGCTAGTTGTGGTTATTGCTCATTTATCGCATCCAAGAGGGATTAAACGTGGGTCATGTTGCCCAAATTTTGTTTTACCACAACCTGGCCACATGTTTAGTAGGGTGACTGGGCCAAACTTTTACGGTTAGGGTGCCCAAACCTGTGTTCCTATCTTAGGAATTTTAAGATTAGCAAGAATGGAGGTTATGAAAGTACATGTGTTTAAATGCATTTTAATTAAATGCTTAAACTGGAATTTTTTGTATGTTGTGGTCAACGTTGAAGATTGCAATTTTTAATGAGTCTGAAATTGTCTATTTATGTTATACATCATGATGGTATACACATATATATGTTCATGTTCGTGTAGATGTTTATGAAACCAAATCTGGGCTGCATATCATCACCGTAGCATAAGTAGCACAGGCTACATAAAACTGAATTAACAGTACTATGTTTTTACTTACTATATAATACAGTATTCGATATAATCATGTCAATTTATACATAAACAAAGCAAGAATGCTGTATAGTATGCTATAGACAACATATTGGAAAATGCGGAAAATATATATTTAGTCTAAGGTATGTAGGCTAATACAAAATTTCTGTCATTTTTATTTCAAAAAACAATTTATTCCATTTTTTACTGTTATTTAAAAAAAAAATCTCTTTACCTTGTTAGTATGCAAGTTTTTGTTGGTTGAACAAATTATTGATAGAATACATATGTATATTCAAATTGTTGAACTCTTTCTCATTGTTTATATTACTCAAAAGGAAACATATGTGCATCTCTAGTCTTCTATTTATTTTAGTTTCAGGTTTGGCATCTGAAAATGATACCAGCAATAAAATATGTTTGCAACTCATGTAAATTAGTTTAGGTGGTTACGACATCTGCTAATGGTAAACATATTGAATAAATTATAGTGTTGGATTTTGATCTATCAAGATTATTACAAGAAAACTCACTTTTAAGGCCCTTTCTGCACTCCATCCCTTCCCTTTCTTTGAAAAAGACATCTCTGCCAACAAATGTGGTTTTCTTGACAGTAAGAACTGCGTCTGGTAAAGAGGCACATGTGAATTTTTCTAAAGAATCACTCTTAAGTATCGTTGCAACTTGCATTGGTCACAGGAAAGATATATTTTTACTTCGACTGAAGTTCTGCCCTGGAATCCGTAATCATGTTTCTTTAGTTTCTTAATGCACTAGCATTCCCTGAGTTGCAATTTCACCACGTGTACTTCAAATTTCAAGAAGAAAATTTAGTTTTTAAATTGTTACCATATGACTTAAAAGGTACTTGCTTACAAAGTAAAAACCTTAATGGTGGTCATCACATGTTTCAACTGCATAGCAACCCTAGTATTGTGTTGGAAATTGATAGCATATCAAACTGGGTAACAAAAAAATTTTGATAAGCGTTAAAAATTTGATTAAAGAGAACTTGCGTACACTATAATATTGATGGTTTGATGTGATAAAATTTTATTGCAATAATTATCTGTTCTTACTTTTCTATCACTTTGCTCCTTTAATGTGTATAATGTATATGATCACGATGCTAGGGCTAGTGATGCCTATGGATGGTGGGCCATGATTTGTTGATTCCTATGCTCAGGGAAGTGATGTCTGTTCCTCTTTCAGATGTTTGAAGGCTCCAGAATATTACATAGAAGAAGACTAAATGTCCTGCGGCTGCAATTTGCCTATATTTGCTTATTTAAATGTGCTGCCAAGTTGAATGTGTCCCTTAGGTGACCTGTGCATCCTAACTTACCATCATTGCATTGGATCTTCATTTTGGTGCTGTTATGGTTGGGTTCTGACCAGTTAGAGAACTGTGGTAATCTAGTTGTAATTGTTACAAGAAGGGTAAATCTATGGTGTGTGGTGTTTTATGTGTAATTGCCACAGTTTTGCTCAATGCCTGAAAATTATGATTGAAGTGTACTAGTTGCTTTGCTGATTGAATCAATTTTTGTTCCCTTATGCCTTGTTTGCCACTTGGTTTTGCAAGGTTCCCTGTGATGATTCATTTTTGAGCTGCCTTTTTTAGTAACTATGTGCATGATTTCTGGTGCAAATTATTTTAAATTTAGACTGTGTTTCAGAAATATTTTATGTGGTTAGCTCTTGGAATTAATTAAATATATTCAATGTTCTCCAATTGGAAGTATGATTGTTTTTATTTGGCCAGTTTTATCAATGGGAGTACTTTCCTTATTTGTTCTGATAAGCAAATGTAATCTACTATTTCCTTATCATGTGCATGATATGTTTGATTTTTTCTAAATTTCATGTGCAAGAATGAAGTAGTTTATTCATTGTGGTCCAAATTTGTGGGTTAGTGGGGGACGGACTCTGTAGGTGTTGGCAAGAAATATGTGGATGAAATGGTTTATTATTGTCCAAATTTTGGGGTTGGTGGGGGATGGACTGTAAGTGTTGGCAAGAATTATGTGCAAGACGACAGCTCTTTTTAGAGCCATGATATGTCTTCACATGGGCCTTATGTGGACCATAAGTGTTATCTTCATCAGATGAAGTTCTTCAATAGTCTTAACATCTAATATGATGGTTTTGCAGTACAAGGAGGTGCTTGGAAAGGGAGCTTTCAAGACTGTGTATCCTTTATTCAGATCTCCTTAAAGTAGAATTTGTATCATTATTCTTTGTATTTGAAAATGTAATTTACATTGTAGATAGCTTCCTTAACATGCTTTTCAGATTTAGAGCTTTTGATGAATTGGAGGGCATGGAAGTTGCCTGGAACCAGATCAAAGTGACTGATGTCTTACAAAGCTCCGACGATTTGGAACGCCTCTATTCCGAGGTCCATTTATTGAGGACGCTTAAGCATGAGAGTATTATTAAATTTTACACCTCATGGGTGGATGAGAAGAATTACAATATCAATTTTATCACAGAAATATTCACATCCGGGACACTAAGGCAGTAAGTTATCACCTTTGAGATATGATAACTTTTATGGTGTCAACACATGCTATTTAAGGTTTGAGAATAGTAAATAGTATCCTAATTTTTGGTCTCATCTCAGGTATCGGAGAAAGCATAAGCATGTGGATATGAGAGCAGTAAAAAATTGGTCTCGACAAATTTTGCGAGGCCTTCTATATTTGCATAGCCATGACCCACCCATCATTCACCGTGACCTGAAATGTGACAATATATTTGTTAATGGAAATCAAGGAGAGGTGAAAATTGGAGACCTTGGGCTAGCAGCAATTCTTCGTCAGGCTCATGCAGCACATAGCGTAATTGGTAAGCTTCAAACTGTGATGCATTTCTAGTTGATAATTACACCAAGTCTGACATTTTTTCTGTGGAAATGCAAAGTAATGGCATGCCTTATCCAAGGTTTTCAAACTTGCAGGCACGCCAGAGTTCATGGCTCCTGAACTTTATGAAGAAGAGTACAATGAGTTGGTTGATATTTATTCTTTTGGTATGTGCCTGTTGGAGATGATTACTTTTGAATATCCATACAGTGAGTGCACAAATGCAGCCCAGATTTACAAGAAAGTTACCTCAGTAAGATGTTCTCTCATGTTTAATTTCGTTGCTGGTTTTTTGAGAGATATTGTATTGATTTGATGAAAAAATATTTTTCTTAGGAAATGAAAATCTATGTTTTAGAGTTCCAAAGCCTTGAAAAGGTCACTCTTTTTTTTTCTCTTCTCATGTATGGTCATATCTGCAGATGTTTTTCTTTAAGGCTGCATGATTAGCAGTTTATACCATGCTTATTGATTTCTTATGGACAGGGGATAAAACCAGCTGCTTTGGACAGGGTAAAAGATCCTGAAGTTCGAGAGTTTGTCGAAAAATGTTTGGTTAATGCTTCCAAAAGGTTGCCTGCTAGCGAGCTTTTGATGGACCCCTTCCTTTATTGTGAGGGTGGTGAGTGTGTAGATCAAGTACCTTGTCCAATGCCACTGCATTCTGCAAGAAATGGACTTAAACAGTTGACTTCAATTTTAGAGGAACCAAATCGTGTTAACAAGTTTTCAGAAGCAAACTCTGTAGCTAAACTTGCAGAAACAGGAAACTCAAAAAGAATTAGAGATCAGAAGTTGCAAGTGCAAGTGTGCTCAAATTCTCTAGACCAATTTCATCCACATAGTGAATTGGATGGCGGGGATAATTATCAGCTGTCAGAGGATTGCATAGAAGATGAAGACATTTCTTCAATTTTGAATGAAGATGGTGGAAGGATAAACAGAGATTTTACAGTGAAGGGGCAAAGAAAAGATGAAAACACAGTATTCTTAAGACTTAGAATTGTGGATATGGAAGGTACTTATTTACTATGTGAATGAATTATGCCATGTAGTATGCATTTTTTCTCCACCTTCTGGATTGTATGTGTTCTGTTGATTTGTTGAGTTTAACTTTTGATGGCAATGAAAGATATCTTGGTTCTTACTTAACATTAGATTGAATTCTCAGGTCATGTTCGCAATATTCACTTTCCTTTTGACATAGATGCTGACACGGCAATGAGTGTTGCAAGTGAAATGGTGACAGAGCTGGATCTATCAGATCAAGATGTGACAAACATTGCAGCCATGATTGATTCAGAAATACTCGCTCTTGTGCCAGAATGGCAACCTGGAGAAGCTTTTGAGGAAGCTTCTGATGAAGATATATGCACTGGTTCTCATGATTCTTCAATTAAAGACAATGTTTCTGATATGCCAAGTGAAGCTGATAGTCCCTATGGGAGATATGTGCTTGAACGCCTCCCTTCAGGTCGCAGGTATTGGTCTGATTCTCCAAGGTCTTTAGTCGGCAATTCTCTTATGAAGACTGCATTAATAAATGCACATGCCAGAACAGAAGGGCTAATGCCCAACAGATTTGAAGTAGACTGTGATCACACTATTTCAAGTAGCAATCAACAACAGTTTGATCAAAGTAATATCTCCAGTCAGGCTGATAGTCATGAAGATAGTGGAGCCAATTTATATACAAGTACAAAATCTCTGGAATCAGGGGGAATCAAATTACATGGAAATGCTTCAATGATCAATGAAGAGAAAGCTGGCTCTCTCACCAATGTTGTAAATAATTTAATAATGACAGAAGTGAAGATGCAATCTGGTAATATCGAAAGTATTAGTAACTCCCAGGAGGGATGTGAAGGCGAAATCCAACATAGGAAGGATTGTATAATTAGTGATGATTTGGACAAGCCTGAGTTTGCAGGTAAGGATCCTGATAAAATTGTTTCTACAGAATCTGGTAAAACTTTAAAAGGGGTTACAGATATTTTGGCAAATCTTGAGGTGGGAGATGAGAATATCATAGCACAGAAATTTAAAGGTTTAGTCCTTAAGCAACAGGAAGAACTAGAAGGATTGAAGCAAAAGCATGAACAGGCAATACGAGACTTTCTAGATCAATTACCTCAGAAAGGTCATGGCATGCATTTTTTAAAGAATGGTTTATCTTTATCTTCCAATGACCTCTACCATGTTTCTATCAACATTAGTGCATTCAAAGATAATCCATCTAATGATGTGAATTGTATCAGCTGCGGACAGGATCTTGATGTAGTCCTGAAACAAAAAATGTTAGTTGAGGAGTTTGAAATTCCAGCATTAGTTATTGGGAAGGATATGAGACATGAAGCTGCATGCAAAGATATCAACACCGAGTCTGCAAAGAAAGATTCAACTTCTGCCTTAAGTACTCACTATGCAAATGATGTTAGGCATGCTGGTTATCCTCTTGATGACATAGATAGGGAAAATAATACAAAGAAATTTCCTACTTCAAAAGGTATGGGCCCTAGTGAGCTTTCATCTATAGTGGACTCTATACCAAAGATGGAAACAGTTCGTCGTGAAACTGATAAATTGAATTTGGATAAGTGCTTCAAGCAGCATTCAACAGGTACACAAGTCAGAATGCTTAATAATGTTCCAGAAGTCTTTTCTTCAAATTATTCCAATGTTTCTCATGGTTTTCATAAGGCTGCAAAACGTGATTCATTTGTTGAACTTTACAAGTGTACATCATCCTTAAGAGATAAGCCAAACTCATATAAAGGAGAGGTGAAATCCTATGGCATGGAAACTGCAGGGGTATCAAGCAGTTTAATGGAAACAAAAAGTAATGGTAATGTGCATGATCAGCTGAAGAAAGAGCAGCTTCAGAAATCTATTGCAGATCTGGAGGCCAAAACTCTAGAAGGCTTAAAGCAATCAAAAGGTGGTTATTTGACTAGCAGTTCAATAAAGAACAGCAGTATCGTTTCTCAATCTGGTCCTGTTGGATCCAATTCTTCTGGTTCAAGGCAGCAAGTTAATCCTGAGACGACCAAAGTATAATCATTATTTTTCCCTTGCTTCTTTATAAATATTTCAGAATATGAAGGCATTTCTGGATAAAAAATCTGGAGCTCAGATACTTTGCCTTCAAAGAAAGAGGATGTATATGATACATAATGATGAAAATTCTTTGATAGAAAACAAGGCTTTTGAGTGTGTGTATTTGCCATGGCCAGAAATTTTTTGTTGTCTATTTTTCAATGAATAAGGATGCTGCAGAGGTGAAGATAGAATGTTTGGCATATTTTTGCAGGAAGATATATAAGGATACAGGTTTTGGCAATTATTTCAGTATGTCATGGGAGTATTAGCATGGTTGATCTCTGGGTTGACGACTCGGTCCAAATACAAACTTTTTCAATGTCAAGTAAGTATGTGACTGATGAACAATTGTTGCATCCTAGAAGATTTGGCTCTCTTTGATATGATCGCTTTCAAGTTATTTGATGTGGACACGTGTTTGTTAAATTTTCCACTATTTTTTTGTTTTGTTTGGATTTAATGGAATTTAATAATCAAAAGGCCAAAATTTTGATCTTTTTGTAAATGAATTTTAAAAGGGAGTGATTATGACCATTGTTGAGGAAAATTATGTTTTTATTAAGCTTCTAAATGTCTGCAGGTAGTAAATATTCAACTTAGTGCATTACATATTAGATCTAAAGTAACCAGGACTAAAACATTTCTTAAATCGATTAATAATTGGAAAGTCCTGTTACAGAGATGTTGATCAAGCAACCACCTAAACCGTTTTATTTGGCAGCTGGTATTATACAAAGATTTTTGGTATGGTAATAATAAGTTTTTTCTTGGTGCAGTCAGACCAAATGAGAAACATTCCAAAGCAAATAATGTTTCAGACAATTTGGAAAACAAAACTGAAGGAAGAACATGTGACGATAGTAGTGTTAATTAATATTTAATCTATGATTTTTAAATTCACAATCTTTGAAATGTTGGAAATTAATGCCAAAGAGTATGTATAGAAACATAGAGAATGTTATAACATGAAAGAAGCCTTGTACGGTTGTACCCACCTTTCTCAAGCTTGGAAGCTTAAAAAATTTATTTAATCAATATTGAAATGATGACGAGCTCTTAGTGAAGGAGTTGACATTCCTTTTTGTTAAATTGTAAAGATCATTTACCATATGATTTACAAATTAACATATAGAAAAGACTTTCATACCCACTTAATGAAGATTTAATTAATCTTTAAAATCCTAAATCTCTTGACCTACATTTGAGAGGCAATATCTTTTTCTTCTAACAGGAAGTATAGGATATGTCTACTTAGTAATTATTGAAACTCATATTTGAGTCCATAATAGTGTCTTATTTTGAATCAGCAACTAGGTAGTTATGGTTTCTGGGAAAAATAAAAAAATGGTGTACTTTAGGCATATCAAGCATGGATGGCCAAGCAATGCACTGATTACAAGTTCTCAAAATTGATTGCTACAGTGGTAATGAATGCCAAGAAGGTCCTGTTTTCATGAGACTGGATAGTTTTAAAACTCAGCAGTTTTCTTTACAAATGCCTCCAAGTGTCTCAGACATGCCTACAGTTCCGATACTCCTGGCTAACTTCAGTAACTTTGCAAGACAGATAAATGCAGGGGTGGTGAATTCCCATCATGGCAAGCTTTGAGGCTGTGGGCGACTTCATATGTAACTCCCAGTCTCCCACCAAGCTAACAGGTATTCTTTAGACCTCTCAAACTTGGGTGGGCAGGCAATGCACTAATTTTTAGTCCTCAAAAGTTGACAGCTACATTGGGAAGTTGAAACCAAGGCCAAGAAGGCTATGTGGCCATGAGATTGAATGATGAAAAAATCTCAGCAATTTTCTTTATAAAGCCTCCTTGTGTCAAGGGCAAATGCTTGCAGTTCCAATACACACAGCTTCTATCTTCAGTAACTTTGCAAAACAGATGGACACAGGAGGACTGATACCCATATTGGCAAGCTTTTAGACTGATGACAGGTTCATGTGCAATGCCTGCCAAAATAACAGCTGAGAGAATGAATATGCAGAGGCTCAGACTTGATTGTTTATTTACAGCCATTGAGGCTCATCATCCTGGTAACTCTACAATCTGTCAAGTTTGTCTTCAATGGACAGCCCTAGAAGCAACTGTTCATAGAACCACCGAGTGCCATCTTGCTAATGTGTGACTATTTAAACCATCTCCAGTTTTTTATGGAGTGGACTAACAGCTGTTGAGGACAGTTTTAATAGAAATGATCTGGCACAAACTTTGCAATCTAACAGCATTCCTTGCACATCTTGTGAGGTTGTATTCAAGTTTAAGGGACTCCAAGCATTTTGTTGGTTTGAGATGCCAAGTTCCACAGGTCTTGCAGAGATTTATCTATTTACTGTGAGTGGCTTTCCTTTGAGAGGAGGGAATAAGGCCAAAAGCAGGTTATCCTTTTCAGCAATTTATTCCCCTAAAGGCTTTTTGAGTTCCAAATTATCAGGAAATGGATACAGCCATACATGTACAGAAGTTTAGGTACTGGTACAGGAAATGCCAATTTTTTGGGACCTTGGGTATGGTTTGTCTTGGAAACATCTATATATCAAATAGAAAAAATATAAAGAAAAAATAATTTTAATATCAGTGCTATGTGTATAATCAATATTAAAAACAAATGCAAATCAATAGAGGTTTAGAAATTAAGGGTATGGAGATGGTTGAGTTTGGATGATGTGAGAGAAAGAGTGGGGCACTGCGGTCATTAGAAATAGTTTGGGTTACTTTAGGTTAAATTAGTTCTTTCTATTTGTGTTTTTCTTACAAGTTTTAGCAGAGTCTGCTGAGGGTTGGACCAGTAATCTCCAGGCCCTTCTCAAAAACTGTTTCCTGGAAAGGCTTAGCAGTTCTAATGACCTGGTACATTTCTAAGGGGAATCAAAACTAGAATCAAACTGGTTTAATTATGTGTGGTTATTTGGAAGACTTCAGCCTCCTCCTCAGTATGTCTCATTTGGGAAGTTCACTAATGTCCTTTCCAATTATCAAGTTTTGTTTGAGACTCAAGCTGGATGTAGCTAGAAAAGTTGAATTTGGGTGTTAAAATGTATTCATGAAGGGTTACATCCTCAACCATTGATGACTGAGCCACAACTCTATTCACAAGATACCTGTCAAGTGTTTCCAAGTTTCACCTTGCTCCAAACAGAAAGCAATCTTCTGTCTATGATCCCCCAAACACCCTTCTTTATGTGCTGAATACATGGTTAACATAACATGCATGGTCTGCTTACCATCTCACTTAGTCCAGAAGGAGTTAGAAGCCAGATGGAAAAATCATGTTGTAGTTGGCTTGGAAGGAAATTGAAAATGGGGGTGAGGGTGGCAAGGGTGATGAGGGCTTCAACACAGTTTATCTATTTGAGCCCTCTCAATCAAAGAAATGTTTGGTATTCTAAAAGTCATTTTTTTGTTGGATCCTATTAAGAACCCACTGCCATGTACCTTTCAAAGAATCCTCGTCTGCAAACAAGATTCCCAGCTATATGGTGATTTCCCCATTTTTGGCTAGTAATCAACTTTAATTTCCCCTCTTGGGGCACTCATAATCCCCTATAAGAATGAATCACAATCTTTGGTCATGTAACAGGTTGCTTGAGAGGTCACAATAACAGACAATGATAGTTTTGACAATCTTTAGCTCTTGTCTGTTCCCATTGAGGAAAAATAGGGCATTCTCTGCAGAGTGTGCATCAGGGGCTGCTTCCTCCTCAGGAAGACAGATGCCTCTCATAGCAGCTTATATCTTTGCTTGATCAAGCATATATCTATAAGAATGCTAGCATCACGAACATTGAGAAACAAGGCTAATGAGCACCCCTAGAGGATTAAATGTTGCACAACGTTATGAGCCCAGCTTAAAAAGTATTTTGTAGCTCTTCTAGGTCTACTATATACAACTTATTTTATTGAGAACAAATACTCGCTTGTTTCCCTTAGTCTGTCAACCTCTACTCTTGTCACCTAGTGTGGCAAGGAGACAATGAGGTCAGCAGTGATCAAGACTAAGGATTCGTTCATTGTTATGAGCCCAGCTTAAAAAACCTTTTGTAGCTTGTCTAGATCTTATTATATACAACTTATTTTATTGAGAACGTATACTAACTTGTTCCCTCAGTCTGGTGACCTCTTGTCCTTGTCACCTTGTGTGGCAAGGAGAGTACGAGGTTAGCAGTGATCAAGATTCAGGACTCATCTATCGTGTAGGCTATTTGTTATACTCTTGCTCGTGGGGTTCAACTTCCAGTAAATGTAGGAAAAGTAGAATAAGAGGAACATAGAAGGAATTACTCATTAAAACCAGAGGGACAGGGACCTTACTTTATCAGCATACTGTGAAATTTATGAACAGGAAGTGTAAAGCAGCAAAAAAACAGTGAATGTGACTTAGGTGAGTTGAATAATAAACTCCAGTAGGACTGGAAAATAAATTCTAGACATGAAATTTGTAGAGCGAGAAATTGTCTCACCAATAACACCTCAAGACATTTCACCATATGTTCCATCAGAATTCATACCTAAAGATTATTTTGGATTTACTTAAAGATTATTTTGCATCTTACCAACACGACATCCTTCCTAAATTCTCATCCAGCCACTGCATGTCGTATGTGCTCTTCATCCTACTTATCCATGGCCATACTTGAAAGCTGACCACAGATAAACGTGTTTGCTGGGAGTAATTCAACCGTGGCAACCTTATCTCCATTACCCTAGAATGGTATTTTAAGCAAAGAAGACAGAGTCATAGACAATCAAACTGGTCCCAGTGGATACATTTGATTGCGGTCAGCTTTGTACACATGGTCCTGGATAAGTAGGATGAAGGGTGAATCGGACATGCAATGGCTCGGAGAGAATTTAGGAAGGAATTTGTGCTGGGAGGATTTGAAATACAAGGGATAAGGAAGGGTGAGTTTTTCGTAGGTGGGGACTTAATGGAAAGATCCTGACTCCTGATCACCACTGATCCTGTTTCCTTCTTACCACACAAAGTGACAAGTACAGGAGGTCAACAAATTGAGGGAAACAAGTTGATGGGTGTTCTCAATAAGACATGTTGTATACACTTACAAAACCCTGAAACTGAAGTCTTAACATAATCTGAAACTTGTAACTGAATAGCTTATAAAATCTGAAACATATATAATGTCCAAAATATGAAAATACTGGAAATTGAAATCTTAAACTTTTGAGAAAATTGAAATTTTTAACTGCTGGTAAACGTAAAATTCCTAGCTTCTGAAAAATGGAACCCGACCCTTTTTGTGTAGAGAAACTAGGGAGAAAACAGAACATTACAAGTGCTGAAAAAATCAAATTTGAAAGAATGTAAATGGATGTCCATTTAGGCTAAAAGAGTCAATCAAGAAACAGTATCATGCTTTGCTGATCAAAATACTGTGTCAAATTTATGCACAAATAACTGTTTTTGAATGCATAGCCCTGATCTCTCATTAGAGGGAAACCCACGATTCTCTGGCTAATAACACCAAAAATGAGCTAGTATCTCTACCTAATAATGGTAGAAATCTTATAGAATTGGGAAATGGTTGTAAGTCTGAAACAATGACAATAGAAGTTTTCTTTGGGAGGAGGGCATGCTAGATAGAGGGCATCAAGGATCTCATATCACCTTGATGCTAGAAACTCATAGTTCTTTTGTCAAAGGAGACATCTATAATCTCTATTAGGGTCTTGGGCTGTTAGCAAAATTAAGTCTCTTATGCTTAGGTTTTCATTCTTTTCCCTTATTAATGATTCATTGGGCAAAAAATGAGGAAGGGGTGATTTAGATTGACAAGCCATGTTGAGGAAGGAGTTCAGGGCAGCTTCTCAAAGGGCGTGTGATAAAAATCATGCCTCACGATGACAATAGAGATAGAATACTATCTGGATTTAAGCCAGGAAGCATGGGTGGCATAATCAATGGCATACCAACAATCAAAGTAAAATATTTGTGTGATTGTAAGACCCTAGGGTGGAGGGGTTGGAGGGCTAAGAGGCCATAGAGAGTGTATTGGTTAAAACAACATGATCAACAAGGGAGAACTGATGGCCAAAAGAGGTAAGTCAATGACCTGCTGGCAAAAGCATACTGCATCACAATCATAAGCCAACCATTAGGAAAATAAGCAGATCTAGTAGAAACTCTGTAATAAGGCAAGCCATTAAGACTATGAAGACTATGCAACTCACCCAGCTGGAGAAGATGCCTCCCATAAGACATGGTGGCAGTAAGCCCATTGGTCAAGGGTTTTTGTAAAGTTAAACCTACAAGATTATGTATTGGTGCCTAGCAAGTCTTAGTGGGGGCATTAAATTAATGAAAATATCAAAATAATGGCATCACCCAATGAGGAATAATGGGTAACCTCTAATAGAGGTCAAGAAATGAGTCTCCATTGGTGTAGACAACAAAGGATGATAATGCTATGGGGAAATAACAATGTTCTTGGTTTGCTCACAAAAAAGCCCTAGATTTTGGTTCAATTTACTTTGGTACAGGTATGTGGTATGGTTCACTGCGTGGGGGCAATGCATGTGATTTTTAGCCTGATTTGTCTAGGTGCATCCAAGTGAATCCAAATCGCAAATCACGTTTCCAAAACAAACCCGCTAATGTCAGATATTCCTAAGAAAAATATATCATATGGATTGCTTAAGGGTTGGTGGCCAAAGCTATGGGAATGTAGGGCACTATGTTAAACAAGTAACATAGATATGAAATGAGGTCTGGTATTCCCTTTTCTAGGCTTCAATAGAATGTCACATTATGTAAATAGCATGTGTCATTAGGCCTCGTTCAAAGAAATAATACGGCAATTCCATCTCACAATGAATTTTTTGCAGAGTAAATCAACTTATTATATGTTTGGAATGTGAAAAATGAATGCCTACTTCATCCATGAGTCATAGAAATGTTGTAAATAGTACTAATCCACAGAAAGAGAAAGAAATTCGTTTTAAGGATGAAGTGGTATGTTAAAATTATATGTTTCATAGTACATTAAAAAATCCATGTTTCTATTCTCATGTTGTGAGTATTATTTAATGTAACCAATGTTGAAAAGGTCACTTGTAATAGTAAGAGATGAATTTTTAATTTTCATAAATAATTGAAAATGTTGATTATATGAAAATTCACTCTCTATTTAAATATGTTCACAATAGTAGCATAAGAAAATTTAGTAAGGAAATAGTGATAGAAGACACACACTAATAATATTTATTCAAACTTAATTTCTGCAGAATGGCTTTGGCTTCTTAATAAACAAGAAGAAACATTTGGCACACTAAGATGTAGACACCAGTAAAGTTGTTGAAATGACATATAATCTACTTCCATAGCTACTGTCAATGGTGATGATGATGCTTTTTATGAAGAGTAATATGATAATGATTGCTGATTTTATTATTTTTAATTTCAATATTGAACAATGAATCTATCATTATGTTCAAGACTTCAAGTTCAACAAATTGACATTGAGGTAGTATTTTTATGACAGTTTTGTTTATTATATGCATGTTATGTGTTTATCTAAAGTTAATTCCTGTTTTTAGGCTAAAATATGTATATTTTTATGATAAAAAAAATTGCTGTACCAGCTTACCCAAACCAGTAACCTAGGTAAATAACAAACTATAAAGAAGAGTGACATGTATCTAGAATGCACTTTAGAAGTTAACAGTGACACACCTTGGATTGTTGCTAACAAACAATGCATGGTACACCCCCAAATCCATTAACATTGACTGACATACGAGTCTCATGTTGGAAACTTGAGACCCAAAGTTAACTTGTAAGATGGTGGGCTTACTTCAAGCTCTTGTGGGTCATTGACAGCATTCTAGAAGATACCTTGACAAGATTTACCTGTGCCATTGCAATTCATTGGGGCCATAGAGAAGCTACCTTTAGCTACCAAGATTGAAATCATGCTCATTTGGATACCAAAGGATGTGGCCATCCAAGTGGGGAAAGTCATGAATCTCAACCCTGTAATTCTGGCTTGTAGCACTTGTTATCTTTCTTGGTAGACTGAACTCGAGTTTGAGCCTTTTGAAGTTCTATTTGGAAGTGTGTGGGATTTGCATCTGAATATGTTTTGTTTGGGAGAGAGAATAACTTCATTTTAGCTTTTAGAGATCATAAATACTTGTATGCAAGTTGGAAACGGAGAACAATAGTGTTGTTTGGTTGTTCAAGTTGGTAGGGAAATTTCAAATAGGTCTAAAGACTCACACAAGAAAGCAGGGACAGCTTTTGTACTTATAAAGTCAGCAAACCCAAATATTGAGTTCCTTAGCTTGCCATGCTCTCTCTTCAAATTTTTCTTGAATCACCATTTCAACAACCAGATGGGCTTCGTTCCTTTCCGAAGATTATATCTATTTTTTTTGTTTATCTATTCATTTTTAATAGAATGTTGATCATCTGTAAGTTTCCTTCTTCAGATTCTCATGTTGGGTTAACAATCCTGATTGCTCGTCTTTAATTTCAGATGCTCCCTCTTAAAGGTGTGGAAATTGTTGGATCCTATCAACTGTAGCCTTTCCCCTTTGTTGGAGCCTCTCTCTTAAGGGCAACTCTAAGAGCACGTGACTGCAGTCATTGAACTATAGTTTTCAGTTTTAGTCATGCGTGCAAGAACTCTAATGAAGGTCCTTGTTGAAAAACAGCTTCTAGAAAAATTGTGTGTTCTGTTCAAAAACTCTAATGAAGATCTTTATCATCATCACCAGTTTCATTGACTAAACAATTTTCATCACTGCTCATGGCCTCCTCATCAAATCCTTCAAGCTTTGAAAACCTCTTCCTATTATCTTCATAAAGCTCAACATAGTTTAACAAAGAGAGGTCTACAAGAAATTTTCCATTATAATTTTTAAATTCTTGAATATAAAATTTCTATTTTCTCAATTTATATTAGTCCAGTTTATTTGTATGCACTAGTGTTAGTTATTTGTTCTCATTTTCAGTTTAGATTACAGTCTTTCCATTCCTTCACTCCATAATCATTCTTTGGTCGGGTCAATAGCAACTATCAGTATAATAAATTCATAACACAACTTTATATTAGATCTATGAAAAGTCAGTGGATAAGTGCACTTAGAGTAGAGTTCTACTATGATGAGTGATCTCCTAGGGAGTCCCAATGATTCGTCTTTTACTGCAATTAGAAGGCAGGACAGTATGAATGTGGAATGGAATCCTATTATAGGTAGTATTAGAGAAGAATATTTGAACCCAATATTGTTCACAACATTAATGCCCCACCAAATATGCCACAACCAGTTTCATGTGCAAAGCATGGAAACAAAATAAGTGCCTTTTTGTAAGTCTGTCAAAACTGCATTTGTCAGATGCTTTGCAAAACAATTACAGTGCTATATGTTCTTCAAGAACCCTTCATTTTCCCATTATGTGTTCTCCTGTAGTAATATTAATCTGATATTGTGCTGCACAATCTGCCTATCTCTGATATTCTTGACCTCTGTTTCAACTTTCAAGTATATATCAGTATAATAAATTCATAACACAACTTTATATTAGATCCATGAAAAGTCAGTGGATAAGTGCACTTAGACTAGAGTTCTACTACGATGAGTGATCTCCTAGGGAGTCCTGATGATTCACCTTTTACTGCAATTAGAAGGCAGGACAGTATGTATGTGGAATGGAATCCTATCATAGGTAGTATTAGAGAAGAATATTTGAACCAAATATTGTTCACAACATTAATGCCCCACCAAATTTGCCACAACCAGTTTCATGTGCAAAGCATGGAAACAAAATAGGTGCCTTTTCGTAAGTCTGTCAAAACTGCATTTGTCAGATGCTTTGCAAAACATTTACAGTGCTATACATTCTTCAAGAACCCTTCATTTTCCCATTATGTGTTCTCCTGTAGTAATATTAATCTGATATTGTGCTGCACAATCTGCCTACCTCTGATATTCTTGACCTCTGTTTCAACTTTCAAGTATAATCTAATTAGTGTTTCTCCAAGTCTTGGGGCTGGGGTAAGAGTTTTGGAGACAACAATATTCTTTTCCAGATTTTGGAGATGGTGGGAGGACAGCAAGGGGACAACTATTAAAATAATATATAAAGAATTAATATTTGAATATTAAAGCACAAATAAATGAAAAATACCTAAAAATAGCCTATTTAAATATATCTACTAAAATATAAACCTGACCCCATATAATGCTAGTTAAAATGGATTCAACTATGATGTCGTTGAATTTAACTCGGTGTAAGCTTGTCTGGTCCCATAGACACATTGAAGACATCGTTAACAAAAAAGTTAGTTTAAAGTTTAAACAGTTCAATTTATTTCCTTTGGAAAAGATAGGATAAGGATCTGTCCTTGACAGTTGTGGCCAGTCTCCCATGCTTTAGTAATTTAACATTGAACTAGCCTCCGTCTGGAACAAGGCTCTTAGCTTGCATTTGAATAAACCTTGACCACCAATAAGATGAGATCACAAGTTTGCTTTCCATTTAACAGGTTCTTGACTTTCATTAATACTTCATATTAAGATATATTCTTATTCTAGGTGGTTGTGACGCACTATAGTTCTAAAATTGATTATGATATCAAGTAGATGTTTGCTTTGGAAACTTGGTACAGGGGTTCGCAAGCATGTCCTGTCTTCCTAGATGGTATTAGTCAAAGAACCGATAGCTTACTAATTCCTTTCCTTCTTATATTTTATGCTTATTCTAGATGGTTTCATAACTGTGACGCAACACAATTCTAAACTTTATTATGATAGAGATTTTGTGCTTGGAATGTTGGCACTGATATTGCAGACATATATCCTCTCCTCCTGGATAGTATTGTTAAAGACATAATTGCACATAACTGAATGATTTCCAGGAACGTTATTACTCATTTGCCTTTCAAAGTTCAAACACTTAAGTTACTAATGTATGATTGTTTCCTGTTTCCAGATACAAGCGAAAAATGGAAATCATTCATATCCCAGTTTAATTGCTAAAGGCAGGAAGTATATATTAGAGGATTTGAATTCAAGTGTTGTCGCATGCCAAGACCCAAAGAAGGAACTTTTTATTTCAATTCCAAAAAAATTCATGGTCCTCAATTTGGAAACGAAAAATTGCATGTCAGAATGTGGGAATGGAAAGGAAAATGAAAGACAATACACAGAATTCAGGTGCTACAAACAGGATCAGTATTATGTGTGCTTAATCTCACAGGTTGTTATTAATGACCCGTCTAACAGAAGTGAACAGGGAATGATTAGCTACCTGCTCCCTAGTTTTATTCCCTGCTCCTGATTATTTGGGCTCTTGATGGGTTCATGCAATATCAGATTGAGAATTGGCTCCCACAGGTCCTGTTACCATGACTTTACCTGAATTTCAAGTACTGCTCAGTCATCTTGAAATGTGGAAATTTCACTTCTGGCAGGGAAATAATATTCAAGCCTACAGATACCAGTATCATCTGTTAAACAAAAAAAATTATGTATCTTGCTTGAATACGATTCAAGCATTTGTTTTATTGGAAGCATAAGATAGGCAAAAACTACGAACTTTATTTTCACTTCTTGCCGAGTTAAACATTTTGGGCTGTTACTCTACTTAGGTTTGCAGTTAAAAATTTAACAGCAAGCATAGCCTGAATGATCGGAGAGCAGTCTAGTGGTAAAGGAGTTTCACTCTTAAAAAGAGTTGCCAAAATTCAATTCTCTTAATATGCATCTCCCATCCAAGCACAAAAGGGGGCTGTTTTTATATTAGAAAAGAAGAATAATTTGGATTGCTTTCAAGAGAGCTGTTTTCGTATTAGAAAAGATAAAATTATGGATTGCTTTTGCAAATCTTGGTGCCATAAGAGAGCATTTTTCGAAAAACTATTTTTAATTTCTGTGGATAAATTCTCAAGTCTAAATTAATACTTTTGATGAAGTAGGCTATAAATTTACCTTCTATAGAATAGAGATTGAAGCTAGATAATAGTTTAATAGTTGCTAAACAAAGGTATCATAAGCTAACGTTTAACACTTGAACTCTTTTTGGAATAGATAGGAATAGCAGTCAACTCCTCTTGAACTAAACAACAATGCAACAATGCTAGAAATACTCAAAGCATGATTTCTCATTTAAAATCTCCTACGAACACGATCTTACCAAGGATTAAAATTTTGAAAATTATATTAAAGGTACAATCTATCATGTCTGGGATAATGGATGGAATAGCAACTCAGTGCTCTATTATGTGAATGGGAGATTTTTGTAATTATCTTGGATAATCCCTCCATTTTCCACATCTTAAACTGTTTCCTAGTGATGAGAATACACAAATCCTTTAAAAGCAATTATAGTTTTACATACTAAATTCACACTCAAGTGACAAATTTGATTCAACAATCAAATCTGTACTGACTTAGCAAGAACTTGGTTCAAAGAGAAGAGCCTAGATTGCTAAAGTGCAAGAATATGATCTAGAAACAAAACCAACCAAACTAGTTTGTGGAAGGGGTTTGTTTTAGTTAAATATAGAAAATCAAGTTGAAGATGTGTAGCTATTGTTGATAAATAAAAAAACTCTCATTAGGACTATTCATTAGTTCAAAGAGAAGAGCCTAGATTGCTAAAGTGCAAGAATATAATCTAGAAACAAAACCAACCAAACTAGTTTGTGGAAGGGGTTTGTTTTAGTTAAGTAAAGAAAATCAAGTTGAAGATGTGTAGCTATTGTTGATAAATAAAAAAACTCTCATTAGGACTATTCATTAGTTCAATTGATAACTGGTACTCTAATATAGCATACTTCTTTAGCTATAGAGAATTTTCTAACCTAATGACCAAGTAAAAATAGACAATTAAGTTCAGATCTTTGAAATATGTAATTTGGGAGAATACATTGTATAAAAAGGCATCAATGTACATTCCTAAGGTGTGTACATAAAGAACAACAAAAGAAATTGCTAGAATCATTTCACAATGAATCATGTAGAGGATATTTTCATCATCAATGATAGCTTTTAAAATTGTGTGTGCTTGCTACTATTGGCCAAAGATGTTTAAAGATGCTTATAACTAAGTTTCTAAATGTGAGGCATGTTAATAGATCGTAGGAAGACCAAAACTTACAACTCTACTATTAAGGCCCATGATAACGAGACACTCGTTCAACGATGAGGTTATTGGACCTTTGGACCCCCACTCTAGTGTTGGCCATACCTATGTTTTAACAACAACAAACTACTGTACAAAATGGGCTAGACAAGTTTAAAAAATTAATTTGTAAATTTATCAAAGAAAATATTCTAGTACAATTTGGGCTTTTGAAGAAGATCATGGTGGATAATACTTCCAACTCTTCTTCTAAAATCACAATGTTTTTCTATGAGTATGGAATCTCTCAATCTCATTCCTTGAATTACTCTTAGGGTAATGGACATGCTTAATTGAGTAACAAGAATCTTATTGTGTGTAGTGTAGAAAATTGTATACCCTTACAATTTCACACTATGTTTGGGCCCCTTAATTAATTGTACTTAATTAAACTTCTAATTACCTAAATTATGCCTTATTATTCCCGTTTTCCAAAAGGAAAACCTATATTAAACAATTGTCATCATTAATTTAAACATCTTGGAAATTGTGTCTTGGATTTAGGTCCTAGGACCCATTCACCCAAGGGTGAATGGGTCCTTAAATGCCAAGGCCCAACTTAAATAAGTTTTTGGTGGCATTTTTATGATTCAAATTCAAGTTCCAAATGTCAGCTTATGGAATTTAATTTTCGGGAAATTAGATAAGCACTTATAAATACATAGTTATTTTATAAATTCAAAACATTTCGCATTAAGCCAACTTTCACAAAAGCAAATATTATTGTTAAGAGCATTAACGAGCAGTATTATCAGTCATCTACAATAGCAATCAAAATCATATCATCATGTCAAAGTTCATGTATCTTCATGTCATGTTTTGGAGCTAACATTGTGATGTAGGTTTCAAGCATTCAAGCATCAAATCAAGTGTCAAATCAAGCATCCAATCAAGCCATTTCATGCAAGATCCAAGCCTTAGAGTGATGTGTTAGACTTCAGTCCTCTAAAGACAACCATTGAGGGTTTGTTGAGTTGTGACATAACTTTGTTCATTCATCAAATTCCTTTCATTTATCATTATTTCATCATCAAGGTTTAATTACCAAACTGAGGTTTGACCAAGGCAAACCCCTATTCACCAAAAAACAAACATTTTCCCCTCTCTTTGTATGTGCAGATTTGTAGGTGTAAAAGGATTGAAGATCACTCAAACGAGCAATTTTGTAAAGTTGTCATCAAAGTTGTCAAGCCATGGAAACTCACCTACATAATTTATTTCCGGCTTTCTGATAGTGGAACCTGGAGGAATCAAGAGTTTAGATCTAGGATCAGAGGACTATGAAATCATATTTTGGACCATTGTACAAAGACCCATTCGCTCTAGGGCGAATCTGTCCTTGCAGGACACTCAGAACCCACTTTTGGTGCTAGGTACATATCAATCTACCCTTCTCAAATTTTCCTAAAAGTTGTTTTTGTTTATGCTATCCAAATACTCTGCATTTCAAGTTTTACATCATATAATTGAGTTCATTAAGTATTTTATTTTCATCTCCCAAAAGTGCATTTCGGTTATTTTAGTCATTTTTGTCATAAGAAAACAACAGTCCTCCTTGAGGATCTCTTTTTCTAATGAAAATAGAGAATGTGTAAGTGTGTTTGAACCCTCTCATTCACCACACTTACTTTTTTTCGATGTTTCATTTTGGTGAACCCAACATTCTTACACTATAGACAATCTAAAATTGGCAGTCCTCTAAACCCTAGATTTGGATTTTGCATTTAGTTTGTTTTGCATCTCATTTAGGGTTTCAAAATTACATTTTGCATCACTTAAAGTGCATTTTGCATCATCTAAATTCACAAAAATCCAAAAATCTTGCATACATCTTGCATGTTAGTTGTATTAAGAGGGTTTTTTCAGTCATTTAGATCAAAATTTCAGTTAAATTTGCATTCAAAAAGTTGTCATTTGTTCACTTTTTGTCATTAGTTGCATTTTCATTTAGACATCAAAATATGGAAAAAAAATTCACAGAAATAACAATATGCAACCTAAAACAGAGAACACAAACAATAACTCAAAATTTGCATTTTTCATTTTTTAGAACCCTGAACAAGGATTCATCTGCCCTTGGGCGAATCTGTCCCTGTGCAGGTATCCTAACAACTATATGGGTGCATTTTTGTCTCTATGATTTCCTTTTGTTTTTGTTGTTAAATCTGTACTTTGCAACTCTGAAAAACAATTATTATATGTGCAAGAAAAGTGTTACTTTGCTTGATTTATTACACCTTGGGAAAGATTGTTCCATTTACGATCTATAGAACAATCATTACATCATGTTCTCATTGCAAAAATCTCTTGTTATCATACTTCATGTTCTATTTTGAGATCTTGTTTAGTACTCTAGGAAATTGTTGTTACAAGCATATGAATATGAAGTTCTTTCCCCTCTTTTCTTGTTTTTCATTGATCCCTCTCCCACTAGATTTCATATGTGTGAGGTTAGTTTGGTAAAAGAGAATACAAATTTGGACATTCATGACAATCACATTTTTTCTTCCAATATCTCCCCTATTTGTGAAGAAGATATTTTGGTGTTAGAAGATCCACTCATTAAGAGTCGTGATAATCTTGTTTCTCCCTCTCCTAATGCTTCTCCCACTTGGAAAGATATTGTTGAACAAGAGGATGCAATCATTGATAAGCAAGAAAATCATAGTTGTTGTTCTCTAGATACCTCCCCTACTTGTGATGAAGTTATCTTAGAAGATCCAACCAATGAATGTCCTGAAAATCTTGTTTGTTCCTCTCCTAAAAACTCTCCTACTAGGGAAGATATCATGGTGCAAGAGGATGATAGCATTGATACACGTCTTTCAAATAATTGTAATATGGCTTCCTTAGATGAAGATGATAAGGTGACATTAGACTCCCCCTCGCTAGAAGATCATCAAAATGAGGATAAATTTGTTGAGGTTATGAACATTAGATCTCCCTTGATTATAGGACCTCCAAAAACTTCTTTTGAACCTCCCAAGAGTCCTCTAATCCTTGGACCTCCTAAGCCTCAACTTATCCTCTATCCACCCTCAGAACAACCACAAGTCCAAAACAAACCTATGCTTATCCTAGGACCACCTTAAAACAAGCCACTTCTTCCAGATGATATCTTGAATTTTGCAAGGCAACTCACTAGTAACAATGCTTCACAACAACCAAGTTATAATACCGTTGCTCACACATATAACACTAGAAATAATCAGCAACCAAGACAAACTCCAACATCTATTCTATTGCCTCAACTATATCTTCCACCTGCACCTAATATCCAACAACGTAGTTGTAAAGAATATGATCTTGTAGAACAACTTTGTAACACTCATGCTAAGATATCCTTGTGGGATTTGATTCAAGCATCCCTCCTTTATCATGGTGTGCTTCAAAATTCTTTACAACAAGTTGTTATCCCTCCTAGTGCGCAACCAAATGATGTAGCACCCTAATTCAAGGTATGAACTCAGTCAACTTAGACATTACCTTTCATCAAGATGAGTTACCTCCATTAAAAGTGCAAAAACAAAATGAGCCTTTGATGATAGCAACTATTATTAATAAATGTGGCATAAGGTGTACCCTCATTGATAATGGTTCAACACTCAATGTTTGTAGTTTTAAGCCTTTTAGACAAGATTGGAGTGGACAAGAGTCAAATTCAACCAAATTCTTTATCTATCCATGGATTTGATAATGTGGGAAAACAATCGCTTGGTGTGATAACTGAAACAATTATTGATATTCATGATTGAGAGTAATTACAAGAGAAGATGAAAGCTCCTTATAAAGGAAATTATAGGATGATGTTTCTAAAAAGAAACAATCATTAACTACATAAAACTAAAGCTAAAAAGTGGAAAGAAGCTAAAACAACCTAAAGCAAATAGAAGTTACTAAAGACTCGCTAAGTTAACTAAAAGAAAGCTAACAACTAATAAATGTGAAGATGACCATTAATATTACATTTAATATTTTAATACCCTCCCTTAATGGTCATCGTACAAACAAAAACTAAGTCTACCCATATTCAGATGGTGTGTTGGTCATCAAAATGAATAGTATGCAGACTCCTGCTCAGTATGCTTCGCCATGTGAGCACTTTGCTGAGACGCTTCCTAGTTGGACTTCTCATCAGCCAACCGCTTTTTGCAATACGTATATGACCAATCTTTCCACGGTAATGACAAGTAATAGACTTCTAGGATCCCTCCTCCAAATCGCCTTGTCCTTTCTACTAAGTGGACTTGCCTTTGCCAATGTCCTTGGCAGTAAATGCTTGTTCAACACTAGGAGACTCATTACTGCTCCCAAACTGCTTCTCCACCTATCTTGCTACAAAAGTTTGTTGCACAGTTCATCAAACTTCAAGTCAACATTGGTGGATGTAATGTTGAGTGTTTCAATGAAGTGCTCGTAGGAACGTGGAAAACTTTTCAAAGTGATCACCACCATATCCTCCTCTTCCATCTTATGACCAATGGCCTCCAATTGTCCACGTGTTGTAATTCTTTCCATTGAACCTTTGCATACTTTCCAAAATAACATTGGACAAAGACACCATCCCTCCCATTTTCCAAAGCATGAAAAATGAGGTAACACTGTGATCAACTGTCAAAACACTAGACAATTAGCTGGCACAACTCACGATTTTTCAAAAAATTGTCTAACAAAGAGGCTCATAAATTGTAAGATTTTTCAGAAAAACCTTCGAAAACTCTGAAAAGTGAGATTTTTTCAAAAAAAATCCTCCCAAAATTGCAATTTTTTTATAGAATTTTTTTCAAAAACTCTTATGGAAGAAACACATGTAAATATTTTTTAGAAAAAAAAAAAATCAAAAAACTCTTTACAGGTATTTTTTATTTTTCCACTAGAAAAAAAAAAAACCTGTCAAAAACTGGTTCAATTTTTTTAGAAAATTGTGAAAAATCTAGCTAGACTCATAAATAGTAGAACCACCATTTTTTATTTTTTTTAAACAAAAACTCTTTAGAATCCAATAAAAAATCCTCGAATCTGCAACAACAAATCCCTCAAAAATTTTGCACTAAAAGCTTCAGCCACAAACCATCCAAAAATAACCAAAAAATAGTAGAAAATCTTAAAAAAATTGTGAGAGGAAGACGCAGGTAGAGAAAACCCTAGGCGTAAAAACAAAACAGTCGCTCCCAGCAAGAAATAAAGCCACAAGACCCGTCACCATAACTCAAAAACTTGGTCAACAAAATAGACCCATGATCTTGAAAAATCATGTCAAAAACTTGTAGAGATCGTGAGCACAAAGCTAGGGGCACATGGAAGAAATGAGAAACCCTTTAAGCACAGAAAAAGAGCAAAAGAAACGTCGCAAACTTCTAGAAACTTCATGTGTAGCCTTCAGAAAACCATCACATGTGGATTTTAATAGAGAAAGATGCCAAAAATAAACCCACAAATCCGCCCAGAAACACAGAAGAAATCGTACATGATTTTTCCCAGAAAATGGAAGGAAAACACCCATGATTTGTCTACAAATCACAGCAAAAGAAAGCAAACAAGAGGGCACCAAAACAAAGAGAAGAACACAAAAATATGCAGGTCGCACCCAGACAAGGCGTCAAAAAACCCTTGTAAGAAAAAATGTGAATTTCTTCTTACAAAAAGAACATACGATTTTCTACTGCAGAGACCCACGATCAAACTCTATAAGAAAATTCTCAAAAAGACAGTTTCATCAAACCCTTTGATTTTTTTTCTAAAATAAATCGGCCTAAAAATTTCTTCCAAAAGTCCCTCTAAAGGATTCGAGCCTAAGCTCTGATACCATGAAATGATTAGTGATATTCATGATTGAGAGTAATTGCAAGAAGAGATGAAAGCTCCTTATAAAGGAAATTACAGGATGATGTTTCTAAAAAGAAACAATCGTTAACTACAGAGAATTAAAGCTAAAAAATGGAAAGAAGCTAAAACAACCTAAAGCAAACAGAAGTTACTAAAACCTCGCTAAGTTAACTAAAAGAAAGCTAACGGCTAATAAATGTGAAGATGACCATTAATATTACATTTAATATTTTAATAATAACATTACTTGTTAAAGCTGGAAAGGTTACATTACAAACTCCTATCCATGTTATGCCTCAAGAAGTCTCATATAATCTTCTCCTAGGTAGACCTTGGATTCATGCAATGAATGCAATGCCTTCCATGTTACATCGTCTAGTGAAGTATGTACTTGTACAACAAGGCCTATACAATAAAAGTTGACCTCCAATCAGAAAATTGTTTGCAAACTGAAACAGGAATGACAAATCCTCTTACAACATTGACACCAACTACAAAAGTGGAACCAATACAAGAAGAAGAGAAATGTCTGTCATCAATCACAAAACTATTGGATGATGAGTGTGGTTCATTAGATTTTACACCTACATTCATGGGAGAATGCAAGATTACACACAAATCATGAAGCAAGAAAGAAGCTGACATAATATCAACACAAGCTGAGTCATCAAAACCATGTGAGCCAAAAAAATTTAGCAAAGAGGAAAACACAAATTATACATTCACATATAATGAGTGCGATCATGAGAAACCACCAAATCCAAAAGAAATGGAAAAACTTTATGGAAGAGGCTATGAGATTTTGAAACAACTTGGATATAATGGAAAAGGATGTGGCATTAAAGAAGAAGGTATTCATGTCCCTATAGAACCTACCCCACAAGAACAAACAAGAGGTATTGGTTATTGTCCTTCGAAAGAAACGAAAGCATCAAATAAACCTTCACTCAATATCAATGTCATCACGTAAAACACTCCTACAACAAATATTGCTTCGTCATCCAACACACATCTTAGTGATGATTGGTGTTCATTAGATTTTACACCCTCCTTTAATGGAGAGTACAAAATCTCACAATCTAGAGAGTCTTGTGTATGTATGACACCTTGTACTAAGCAAGAAAGACCTTTGTCACAAAAGAAAACATCTTCTACCATTGATCAAGAGAGTACCTTGTTGAGGCTTCTCCAAGCTCGCTTGATTACTCTCCCTTCAAGAACATGAAAAAAAAATTCTACAACAAAAGCTCATTTTGTGCATATCATCGAGTGCATGGTCGTTCTACCAATGAATGCAAGGCTTTGAGTAATAAAATTCAACATCTTAAGGATTGCGGTGCTCTTTCTTGTGTTGATGCACCTATTTCCTCTAATTGATAATGATCTTCATCCTATCATGTTGCTCATCACTATGTGGCATTTGTAGCTTTGTGTGTCTTTCTCATTGCCATTCATGGTGGTACAATCTCAAGTGCAACCATATTTTTTCTCATGGAAACAACATGATAGTCCTTGGCGGCTGTCCTTGTCTCTATGATTGGGGGGCACGGATAACTAGTTTTGGGAGGTGAGCATTCTTTTCAAGGATCCACCTTTCTCTCTTTCTACTTAAAATACCAACATAACAAGTATGTTGACATTTTGAGTGGGGGGCATATTGTCCCTCGCTCATTGTCTACATGTTCCTTTCTTAGTGATGATAGCATACATCTTCTAGGAAGTGTGACCTTTAAATTAGCATTATTACATTATTTCATTTTGGCATGAGTTTCATTGACATTTTGACATTTCTTGCTTCACTTTGTTCACAAAGGTTGAATTTAGTGTAGCATTAGTATAACATATTGATCATGTTGTGGCACCTTATCAAAGTTATCAGGGAGTACAACTTTTAGTATGGTTGACGTATGGGAGCTTGTAGACCTGGAATGACTTTCCCATCACCACTTGTTTTGTGGGTTCACACATTGTAGACCTAGTGTGTGTTTTTCACTTCTTTAGGCTCACCTAGTGTATATCGGACTACACTAGCCCTTGTGAGCATATTTTCCATGGCCACCGAGCATAACACAACTTGCTTGCTTATGGTGCCATGTGAGTTTATTTTTGGGCATACAACCTAGGCTTGATCCATACCTTTTGGATAAATAGTCAAAGCTTGATCCATCCTCTCTTTCCTCTATGCATTAATTTTGACATTGTATGTTTGTGTATCTTGTCTTGTTGCTTCATATCATACATTCGTGTGTGTCCCTTTGTGCTTATGTTGATTTGCCATGGGATCTTGGATCCTAGGGGCTTGCGCAACCTCCCTTGATCCTTGTCATCCTATTCCATCAACATTTGTGCACTTGGACCCCTCTTGACGTATATTTGTCTACTTTAGTGTGAGTTTGAGCGTAAGCTCATACTCTCACTAAAGTGGGGGTTAAATATAGCGTAGAAAATTGTATACCTTTACAATTTCACACTATGTTTGGGTCCCTTAATTAATTGGACTTAATTAAGCTTTTAATTACCTAAATTATGCATTCTAAAGCTTTATTATTCCCATTTTATGAAAGGGAAACCTATATTAAACAATTTCCATAATTGATTTAAACACCTTGGAAATTGTGTCCTAGATTTAGATACGAGGACCCATTGGTGAATGGGTCCTCCTTAAGTGCCAAGAACCAATTTAAAATATGTTTTTGGTGGCATTTTAATGATTCAAATTCAAGTTTCAAAAGTTGGCTTATGGAATCTAATTTTCGGGAAATTATATAAACACCTATAAATACAATTATTTTATCAATTCAAAACATCTAGCATTAAGGCAACTTTCACAAGAGCAAATATTATTGTCAAAAGCATTGAAGAGCAACATTATTAGTCATCTACGACAACAATCAAGATCATATCATGTCAAAGTTCATGTATCGTCATGTCATGTTTTGGAGCTAACATTGTGATGTAGGTTTCAAGCATTCACACATCAAATCAAGTGTCAAATCAAGCATACAATCAAGCCATTTCAGTCAAGATCCAAGCCTTAGAGTGACGTGTTAGACTACAATCCTCTAAGGGTAGCCATTGAGAGTTTGGTGAGTTGTGACATAGCTTTGTTCATTCATCAAATTCCTTTCATTTATCATCATTTCATCATCAAGGTTTAATTACCAAACCGAGGTTTGACCAAGGCAAACCCCTATTCACCCAAAAAAAAAAAAAAATCCCTCTCTTTGTATGTGCAAATTTGTAGGTGAAAAGGGATTTGATCACTCAAAAGAGCAGTTTTGCAAAGTTGTCGAAGTTGTCAAGCCACAAAAACTCACCTACAAAATTTATTTCCAACTTTATTATAGTGGAACCTAGAGGAATTGAGAGCTCAAATCCGGGACCAAAGGATTGTGAAATTAGATTTTGGACCCTTGTATAGAGACCCATTTGCCCTAGGGCGAATCTATCTTTGCAAGACACTCATAACCCACTTTTTGTGCTAGGTACACATCACTCTACCCTTCTCAGATATGCTTGAAAGTTGATGTTTTTGTTTGTGCTATCTAAATACTTTGCATTTCAAGTTTTACATCATATAATTGAGTTCATTAAGTATTCTATTTTCATCTCCCAAAAGTGCATTTCAATCATTTCTATCATAAGAAAACAACAAATCCTCCTAATAGGATTGACTCACCTCAAGGTTGAAAGTCAATCATGTCCTTGGGAGATCTCTTTTTCTAATGAAAATAGAGGTGTAAGTGTGTTTAAACCCTCACAAACTCACATCCACCACACTTACCTTTTTCAATGTTTCACTGTGATAATATGAAAGCTGGTTGATGAAATCAAAGAAATTGGCATAATAACTTGTTTGATTGTTGTGGGTATCTTTTTATTACTCCAAAAAGGGATACTATATTTTTTCCCTTTTAGTTGGTGTATGGAGTAGAATGTGAACTTCATATGATCATAGAAATACTTGCCCTTGGTTTTCCTGAGCCATCAAGGGCCAAGAATTTTGACATCCCCTTGGGAAGTGAGTATTATTCTTGACCAAACTTTAAGAAGAAAGGAAATGGGAAAATTCATTGAACACCAAATGAAAGTGAAAAAGATACTTGACAAAAAAGCAAGGCTTAGAGATTTTTAAGCTAGAGGCGTTATTTTATTATGGGACAAGAGAAGAGAACCTTGAGGAAGCCATGAAAATTTGATTGTCTATGAAAGAGATCATTCAAATCCAGACATTGTTACTAAGCAAACACATAAGTTATTTGGCATATCTTGACAACACACATCTTCAATTGCCCTAGAACAAGAAATATCTCAAAATGTTCAAGCAATAAAAGCAAGTTCTCGCATGCTCTATATAGAGGTGATTTAAGCTTTTTGTTATATTTTTCTTTTGGTTTGTTGTGAGTTTTTTGGGTTTGGTCTTATTTTGTTCCTTAAATTCTTAGTATTCCTTGTCTTCTTTTACTAAATTTGCTAACTTTGTTACATAATGGACATGTACTAGTCTATATGTGAGATTTTAGGTTCATGTTGCATCCTTACAATCCTTGTCGCTTTTTAGATCCAATTCTTGTCCTTAAATTTTGAAAAGTTCATTTTCAAATTCCATGCCTTCTATGCTTAAGCTTAATCTTTTCCTTTTTCTAGGTCATCAGGTATTTGTCATTTTTCCTAGTTCAAATATTGGTTCAAGTCTTTGATGTGGTGGGAGAAGTCAAATTGAAGAGTTCTAGTGTCCAAATGATCCTTATGATGGTTAAGTCCTAAAAAGAAATAAAAATTCTAAGTTAAAATGGAAGAACCTTTTATATGTTTTTTGATATTTTCGTGTTACTTTGTAGTCCTTTTATAAACTTGTGTTCCACCCCCAAAAGTTTTGTTAGCTTGTCTCCATTAAAGTTTTATAGTTTTCTTACACCTTCACAAGGCTTGATAACTCACCACCTAACTTTGAAAACCCAAACATTATAACTAACTAGAATTTCATAACTTCCTTGCACCATAGTTGTTACATTGCCAAGTTTCTTTCCTACTTTGAAATACTAATCGAACTTTTAAACTTTTTGTTCACCTTTGCAATGACTACAAGCTTGCATATAGAATCTAAAACTCCATAGATGAAACCAAAAGAAGGCATCATTTATGACTTACATGTGTGGCTAAATTATAAAAGCCTATGACCTTACACGTCATTTAATAATATATTCTTTCATAGTTTTCATTCTCATGCATATTTTTCCTTCTTGTGATCTTTATGTTTTCTATCTAGCCTATTTCAATTACAATTCTCACCCAAGCTTACCACACAATCGTATTTCATGCTATATGAAGTCATTTTCCTATTGTTTTGAGGGTTTCATAACAAGTTTAGGTTATAGGCTCTTCTCCTATCTAGTCACATGTCTTCCCCAAGGTTTTATTCTTTCCTAAAGAGTTTAAACTTTGTCTCTTAGGTTTTTGTGAAACCCCCATACATTCCATGCATTATTTCCATGGTAAAAATTTCCAATGCTCATTTAGGGTTTTAATTTTTTTACTTAATTTGTATCTAAATTATCTTTTTTGGTTTCTAGTTGACATAATTATGTGTGACAAAAATCCTTTTCAATCTTAAAATCCCAAGCTTCCAAACTTTGCCTACATTCATGCATATCCTACCAACCTACAATTGAATATCAAAATCCCATGTTGCTTGTCCTTTCCAAAGTTCCAACTTTTATGTACACATTTTCAACTCCTATATAGTAGTAGCTAAAGCCTAACTACTTGCTTGCAACTTGCTTCTAGATTTTTGGACCTTGCATGCAATCCTACAATTACAAAATTGCATTAAAATGCTAAAATCCCACCTCTCTTGCATGCCAGACTCTGGACTCCACTGGCATCCTTGCAACTATCAACATACAAGAAAACTCCAAAATCTTGAAACCTCGCAAGAGTTAATTCCTCAAAATGTTTAACCTCCCTAACAATTATAAGCTTGTATCATGAGTTTGAAAACTTTCCCAACTATTATTGAACTTCTTTCTCTCTCTTCTTCATAGTTAAAGGATCTTGGGCATATTACATAAAATCAAAAAATGAAGCTCAAGTTTAAACGCATATCTCCTTCAAAGTTCATCTTAAAGGTGTCAAAAATTTAGGATATCGATCTTGGACATGTGAGTCTAGAAGAATTTCATAAAAAAATGGATGAGATGAAAAAGACAAATTGAAGGATGAATAACATTGTAGAAAGTAGGATCATTCAAAGTGTTGCCTTCCCCATCTTGGTTGAATCTACCAAATTATTAGTGTTTTGTGTATAGTTCTATGACCATAACAACAAGGAAATTTGAAATTTTTGTGGGTTAGAAGTGTTGTACGCCATGCTATAGTATGTAACAATTTTTTATGGGATTCATACAAATGAGAAGTATGCAAAAATCACTTTTGAATAAACTAACTGATTTTATGAGGAGAATTTTGGTCAATGCCTCTAGATACTCAACATATATTGATTAAAGGTGAGAGTATTAGTTTGAGGATGCCTAAGACACTTTACTAGAGTGAATTTGTGGATTAGTTAGTGATTTATCACCTTGTTGAATAGAGTTCTTGGAAACCAAGTTACCAAGGAATTTCATCCATGGTTGTTCAAATTTACTACCAAAATTTTAGATGGCAAGGAGTATATTGTTCAAGCTACCCTTATTAATAACAATTTGCATAACCAATTGGTAGAAGTGATTGCATCCAAGCATTTCTTCATGCCATCATATCTAGTCTATTCACTTGCAAGAAGAGTTGTTCTTTCACGACTAGAAAGAATTGGAGCCATGGGTACAAATGCTAGATAGAGAGTGGTTTACAAACATTACCCACAACTTGAACTCAAGGCAAGACAAAAATGCTCTAGAAGAGTTAATGGCTCCTTAATCTTTCTCATCATCAAAATGCTTGGGAATGATATTAACAAATGAATTTTGGTGGAGGTGACTTTTGCTATTGTCGTTTTGGGGAAACTAATTTATTCAATCCCCCACTTTCCATGCATTAGAGTGGGAGGGTTCAATGTTACCCCATATTGGCTCCCCAAGTATGTTATTGATAGATTAGTGTTATTGAAGTTATATTGTCAACTAGCAAAATTGTACAAGGTTCTATCTAATAAACATTAAACAAGCATTCACTTCCCCTTGGCAATTAGAGATTACACTTGCCCAAATTATTCAAGTGCAAAAAGTGCAAAGGAATAAATGACCATAATGATCCTACACCCTTTCAAAAGGAGGATGGCATGTGATCCAAAAGGACTCATGGAGAGACAAACAAGGTTAGTATTCACACACTAGTTGAGCCATGAAGACTTATGGGCCGATTGTGGTGATGAACACAAAGTATAGAAAAGAGATTATTGTAGATTCTCAACATTTCATATTCAAGTCTTTAGACTAAGGGATGCATATGAGGAAATTAGTTATGACAATAAAGTGTTGAATCTTGCATATGAAGAGTAGCAAATATTCAATAAGCCAATTCTTCAAATTAATTGGTTTGCTCCTAAATTTCATTCAAACAAAGATAGGACACAAATTGTGATATATAGATTCTTATTATGACTAAGAATGATCAAAAGAGTTGGCCAAAGGCAATGAAAACTCACTAATGAAGAAAAAGAGGAGTGTGAAGATGCACAAACAAAAGCAAGTTCTCACCAACTCTATTCTTCTAGTTGCATAGGTAGCCATAGATAAAACATTGAATCTAGAGGACACCGAGTGGGAAAAATTTGAAGATACCGAAATATTAATAATAATAAGAAAACTAAGATCAACATCAAGTTCTTTAGTGGTTCTTAAGAATGTGAGAATACATAGATCCTTGTTTACTCCACTTCATCCCCACATAAGTTGTTGTCTCCTCTTAAGAAAATCCCATCTCATAGGAAGCAACACATTTCTTCTCCACCTAAGTCTCCCCCACTAGTTCATGTGCCTCCCTCTTCTCCAAATTCTCATGCCCTACCTCCTCAGCAATGTTCCCAAAGGTCACCTCTTCATCATTCTCTTCCTCGTTCTTAATCTCCTCCAAAATAGCCTCCCCCTTTAGAAAAGAGTCCATCCCCCCCTCAATTTCCTCCACCATCTCTTGAGGGGCCTCAAAAAGAGTAGGTTGAATGAGAGAAGAACCCTTAGACAAAGTTGGTTAAGCAAGAGAAGGCAGCTCGAATGGGGTCCTCCATTCTAGATGCTCCAATATGGCTCAACCAAATATTAATAAGAAAGAAGAGAGTGACCAACCCAACAACAAGAGATTTCCAAATTGAAAACTCTCTTCATACATCCTCCTCCTAAGAGAGAGGAGATTAGATCTTCAATCTCTCTAGATGTGCAAGGCATGGGATTTGTGGAGGTGGTTGTACCTTTGTACGACAAAGAGATGAGAAATGGAAATATCTAATTACTAGATTTCTAAAATAGCTCTTAAAAGCAAACAAGAGATGTACAAGAAAATGCAAAGCCTACCTTGAGTACAATGGTATAAAGAATGACTAAAGACAAAGAAATTAAAGCACAACTTAAAAAGGTGGAACAATTAACAACATATGCACAATACCTAGTAGGTCCCATTGAGTCCTTTATGCCAATATATGCCCCTTCATTTGTAAATAGTGTTGAAAAAGATATACCTCAGACTAAGGAAATTCTATATATCACGAGAGCTACTAGCACTTGGACATATAACAAATATCGAGAAAAATATGGCATGGAGTTACACGAGCTAAAATGGCGTTTGACACAAGTCAAGGAAATAGCCAAAATTAATTTTGATACCCTTGTTGCCAAAGTGATCTTAATGCATCAGAACTGAGTTTACATTTGGAACGGCTTGAAGTTGCTATCTTTAGGATGGAAATACTCGAAGTGAGTAAGACCAAATTCAAAGAAGCAGATGCCATAGCCCGCGATGCATTGTCTGATATACAAGATTTCATACAAAGAATCCCATATGAATTTTATGATAAATTAAATACTTCCTACTATATAATCTATATTGAAATTTTATTTTATTTCATAGGAAAGTGTCCAACTTGGGAATAATGTATTGTGTATTTTAACATTTGTAAGGCTTGTAACTAGAAGATGAATAGTTCTTAAGTTGATTGTCTATATATATGGTAATTGGGAACCTTGTCTATAGTTTCTCTCGGCAACTTTGCAGAAGACTGTCAAAAGTATTTATAATTTAAGCTGTTTGGACGTTTAATAAAGATCAATTTAGAATTTTGTGTGTTGATCTTATGCTCAGCATCTCCTTATACTATTGTAAAGCTTTGTTTTTTCAATTTTTTTCGTATGAAATTTACGTTTGTTAAGAACGCTGTTAGAATCCATTTTGTTTCTTGTGTAAAATTAAATCAAAATTTGATTTTTATTCAATTTAATTCACCTATTTACACTTCCAATGTTTCTTTTTCTCAGTTTTTAGGACATAAAAGACTCCACTCATGAACAATTTGTGTACATTGTAAATATGACATGGTATATATATTAAGTATGTTTTATTTTTTGTTTTCAATAAAAACTTCATTTATTTTTAGATGTTTTTAAACAAAAATTATTGAAAATTGGGATAACACAAAATTTTCACCAACAAATTGACGATATTGAAAAATATTTTGGAGAGATCATGGGATTGCAAAGGTCATGTTCTCCTAGATCAACCCCCTTTAATTAGTCTAACTTCCCAATTTGTGGATGAATATTGACAACACACTCACACATGCAAACATCGTAAATGATTTTGATGCAAATTTCAATTCATTTTAGCATTCCAAAATGAAGTGTTCCTATAATGGTTTCTTGACAACACTTAGAATTTTTGGATTTTCCTCATGTCTTTAAATGCATAAATAAACACCTTTAAATATCAAGACAGCAATAAATTGCAAAAATATGTACCAAGTAAACTCATAATAGTTGGTGAAGGAAAAAATTCATAAAAAATAAAATTATTATTTTTAATTTTGAGTCAATTCAATGTGGTGCAAGGTCAAACCTATATGCATTGCAAAATTAACCTAAGATAGGAATGCATGAATCTCACAGTGTGGAATAAGCGTGTGAATCTAAGTACAATGATAGTCATAATAAATAGCTAATGATAGCAAATGTATTAAATTGCGTAAAAATAGCACTGAAATAAGGTCAAACATTTGTAAGTATGCAAATGAAATTAAATAAATGATTGGAAAACGTTCAATGTGGTGCAAGGTCAAACCTATATGCATTGCAAGATTAACCCAAGATAGGAATGCATGAATCTCATAGTGTGGAATAAGCATGTCAATCTAAGTACAATGATAGTCATAATAAATAGCTAATGATAGCAAATGTATTAAATTGCGTAAAAATAGCACTGAAATAAGGTTAAACATTTGTAAGTATGCAAATGAAATTAAATAAATGATTGGAAAACGTGTCCTACTTTGCACAACAGATTTGTGCATATGTAATTATACTAAGACATTCCATCAAAATGGGTCCAAAACTAGATAGGAAATGACAATGGTATGCAAATTTCACCATTAGACTAAGACTCTTTGTTTGAACCACAATTTTTTTCCTCGATCTTTAACACAATATTCCATAACCATAAAGTAAAGTCAAATGTTGACACATGTCCATGTTTTGGAACCAGAAACGTCCTAATCCAAGCTCGGTAAGAATTTTTAAATTACAAGGCTTGGCAAAAACAGAGTTCAAGCAATTGTATAATACGACAATATCTACCGACTCTTGCAAGGTAGACTGGTGATGAGATTCATTTCAAATATATTTAACATACCTTTTCCTTTAAAGGTTGACCTAGTGGCCATGAATACGTGCCAAATATACCCATCTGTCTTTAGAACACTTCGTATCATGAGATAATGGAGTGACGTGACCAACAAAAGCAAAAAAATAACAATCGGATTTTTGACAAATTACAAAAGTTTTCAAATATATGTTGCAATTTCTTCAATGATGGCCAAAAAAGTGAAAATGCAAAGAGGTTCTTCAATTAGCCCATTGGGAACTACATGGTGATGAAGAACTTTCCACAATCATGGTAGTACAAGACTCTCTTCGCTCATCAAAATATGCTTGTATAGTAGAACATGTTTATATCAAATTTCCAGAGAGCAAGGAAGTATAAGTAGTGACACATTTGGGAAAATCAACAATGTCAGCATCAAGAATGCTAGGTTGCTTTCAAATTTCTCACATTTTCAAGCCTCTTCCTATTTGAGCTTGAATATTTAAGACTGAAAAAAAAAATTGTAATGAAGTCGGGACTTTTAAAAGTACATTATATCCAACTTAGAAGAAGTCAGTTCATATATTTATCAGCTAATCACACATCTTCATAAGGAAGTTGATCTGTAAAATACATACATTTCAAACAGTCAAATATTCAAATATTAAAAATAAAACAAAAAACATAAAAATTTAAGCTGATTTCCACTGCTAAGCTCCTTTCAAAATACACATTACTACGTTGAATTCCCTACTAATTTGAACAACCATGTAGAAACAATACTTGTAGACCTGTGAAAAGCAGACCCTCCCATGTACAAATAGATGTATTGCTATTGCAATTTGGATCCAAAGTAAATTCTATGCATAATTTTGGGTGGATGTTTGTTTCTCTCCTCAAAAGATTGCTTCGTGTCTGAATAAAATAGAAATAATTGGAATGTTCTCCCTTACATATAACAATTTGACTGGGGATTCCAATACAATACAGTCCTCAAAATTATTATTGACTGAATAAGCCAAAACTTAGGTAGATCAGGAATTGATACATTCCAAATTTGTTCCCACGGTTCAGTTGCATCTGTTATCAAGGATTTAAGACCAAAAGAAGCATAAAATCAAATTTATCAAGGATTGATGATGAGTTCAGAAGCTGTAAAAAATACGAACACAGGAGAACAGGAAGCCATGAATAGAACACAGATGTCCCTGGTCTGTACGCCAAAAATAAGTTAGTCCGTACAGATCTTGTAAAGATCAATAATATCAAGATTCCTTTTAGCAACTTCAACCTCCATTCCTACTTCTGGGAAAATGCCGACATTAGGAAGAGAGTTAATACAAAAACAATTAGTTTATAGTTATACAAATGCTAGCCATTTTTCTACTGGGTTGATCTGTACCCCACTGGCAGAAGATTTTTACATCATTGAGAAGCATCATGGAAATAAGAGGCCAATCTGTGAATTATACTTCCTATACAACATAGGACCTGGTACGGAATCTGGTTTGCAGAAAGATACACATCAATTGAAGCAACACTTAGACCATCAGTCGTATGAATCTCGCATTGCAGATCTGAAGCTGCCCCATTAATCATATTACCGTCCAAAACACTTAGTTACTGTAGATATAAGTGTAGATGAAAGAAACCTCATGCCAGTAGATCCTCCCGGGAAGTATGAAATAACGTAGTATGACAAGGCCAACACCTGGATGGAAAGAATGGAGGATTCCAGTTAAATATTGCTCACTCTACAGAAATCTCCAAATATAGTTCAATAAGGTGAGAATTTTTTAAAGACAAACCTGTACACCAGAAAAAAGTACGGACAATATATAGCTGTGTAGCACCATTGAAACATAAATGGTGGCTGCCATACTCCCAATGAACCCCAGAGTGAATGGAAGTCTCTGTAGGATAGGATTTCCTTTGTGTGAACAACAAATTTTGTAGCCAATAATAACATCACTATTAAGTGCTCTCTGCTAAAATAAGCTTCACGCCATTTTACAAAACTTCTCACAAGTAAAACACTCATAAACTGATTCACATGACTCAAAAGACAGAAAAAAAGGTTAGGATAAATTTACCTCTTTCGAAGCCATGTGGGAAAACTGATTTCTGGGACCTTTTAAAGCAAAAAAGGACCCTATAATAAACATGCAGCCAAGTGTGAAGCATATAGCAAACTTCTGTGGCATTACAACCATGATTGGAAGAAACATGGTAAAAGCAATAAAAATGAAGAAGATGCCTGTTGCCAAAAGTAGTCCAAAGTACATAATGGACTTTCCTGAAGGCATGGTGCTAGTAGCTGACTGAAGATTTCCAGGCAAATCCCGCACTCCTTTCGACATACTGTAAAATGGATACAAATGAAAAAGAGAATTACAGTTATCCAGCCATACAATTTTTGTCAGAATCTAATTTTTTGCGGTCCTTGCAAGACCTATCATGCAGAGAGTGCAGAGCATGGGTAGATAATAAATATAGCCCGAATGCCTACAAAAACATAATGTGCAAAAGTACAAAGTTTAAACAGACTTCATCAGTGGGATGTAACAATTTCCACAAAATTTGAAAAGAAGAAACATTTTTAAAGAGATATTAAAAGTTTTTAAAAAACTTCTCCCAGATAAATAATACCAGGCTAAATTCCTTTATAAAGTAGAACAAGACAAACCAACCAACAGAAAAATTTAAAACATGATCTCAGATCCCTAATGAAGTATATGGACTCAAAGCTACTTACAGATATTACTTTGCAAATTTTCCCCTTATGAAATGTCATTGACTTTTACAGAACAAATCACCGTAATTTCTCTTTGCATTTTTCTATTTCTACAATCAAACTTGCATGGTCATTCATCATTAACCAGAGAACAAGATACAACGTGAGTAGGATATTACAAATAATTCAGATCGAAGCTCAAATACAGCATTTTACCAAAAAAGATGTGAAAAGAAAGAAAGAAATTATATTAACATCCACAAACGACCAAGAAGAGGTCAAAGGAACTAGAACATAAATCAGTTACAATAGCAAAGAACTATGACAAAAGGGGCCCAAGACTCCAAGCAAATACAATAAAACAAGAAAAGGAGTATAAACAAAGGCATAGACAAACAAGGGTCAGCCCAAAAAGGTTAATCCTCCAATTAGTACAACTACAAATAGAAATGTGAGACAAGACCCTGCAAAGCAATGGAAGTAGATGAAGACCACCCAGATGGGGAACCAAAAACCTCAGGTAACAGTATTTTGGGATGTGCTGGAGGAGCCAACAAAAGTACTGATGCAGAGCTTGAGAATGCTCGTCAGAGAAAGTCCATGGCTAAAGGGGGCCAGTCTAGACAATCCTAGCATGCAATTGATTCTACATATTGATAGAGAAGAAATTGGTAATGTGAGCCTGCCCCTGAGATCTGTGCTATGAAAAACAGGTGTTAGAGGGTCATGATGTTGAGAATAGATAAAGCCATGATCATTACAATGAGTCAAGGTTTTTCATTGATCCATCTTCATCTATACATTATATCAATTGTATCCAAAGGGTGTTTAATGCTTCCAAAATTTGTGACAAGTTGAAAGAAATAATCAATCTAGCAGAGCATGGACCACCACGACAAGATCTATGCTTGAAATTGGTGACATTGCAAAGAAATAGAGCCAAACATCATTTATCAAGGTAGAAGAGGAAAGTGGATAGAGAAGCACCATAATCTCCATATAGACAACGGTATCTCCCATGGATTTCATAGTAGGCTAGAGACCAGAAAATAGAATGCTCCCTAGGAGCAACCTCTTGGAGAGAACTAAGATGGAAAACCCTTTCACTCTGTAAAATAAGGTGGTCTACCTCAACATGAAGATGATGGGAACACACTTGCAACTGGCCAAGGGGAATTCTCAAACCATGGGACCAATGATGTTGAAGATAGTTGGATCAAACAATGGTCCCATCAGTGCTTTGTAGGAGGTGTTCAGCATAGAGAGCTAGTATTGAGCTGAGAGAATATGCATGGGAGGTCAAGCTAACCTAGATGTAATGGTAATAAACATCCTTTTTGACAAATTGGTTGAGTACCTCTTTCCCTAGAAAAAGTTGACAAGGAACACATAAAGAGTATGTTTAAGGAGGAAGCATTTCCTAAGAAATGTCAATAGGTTGGAAGAGCAAACACACCTCAAAGAACTAGCGACACTGATGCTTGGAGGGGCACAAAGATGCAATCTCCTCCAAGGAACAAAGTGCCAAAAATGAATATCTTCCACAGGACAAAGCAGAACCATCCATGGATCTAAGTTTGAAGCATAATTGTTTGAACCCTCTCAACCCGAGCCTAGTTCCAAGATCCCAAGCTAGGGCCCCAAACCTCAAAACCATACATCACTATGGGCTTAATCATTGTGTCTGATGAGGAGCATGTTCGAAGGGATATCTTGGAAATGCACCTAGAAGCATTGGTGGTCAAGGACAAAGAATAAGGCATATCCCTTGCAAAGACAATACTAAGAGGTAGGTTGCGAAGAAAGGGGACCAATAAACTGAACTCCTAGATATGTATAAGAAGTGGCGATCTCCATTCAATCCCCTTTATAGAAGAAATGAAACCTGGAAAGAGCATCCTTGGAGGTGTTGGAGACCATGACCTTAGTTTTACCAAGGTTGACCACAAGATAGAGAAGATTACAAAACTTAGAAAGTGCATGAAGCTGTGTCTCTACAAGCTATTAGGAGGATGAGAGAGGAGAACCAAATAATCACAAAGAGCAAAATAGCAACCCTTGGTACAGCAAGCAAATGTTGTTCACACGGGTATATTGTTTAGGAAAATTCTCAAGCTCATCAATGTAGATACTAAAGAGGGTAGATGAAAGGGGCAACCTTGCTTAAATCCTATATTACTTTGGGCAAAGTTAGACAAGCCAAGTGGAGTATTGAATCCTGCAACAACTAGCTCATAGAGTCTCATAATGATCATAATGGGAGTGTCAAAAATACTAAAGTCTTGCAATTTTTGGAACATGTTGTGAAATGGACTCAAAGTCCTCTTAAAGTCCACAAAACAAAAGATTTTCGAAGATAAAAGGAAAGACTCTTAAATGATAGCACAAAGTGTGAAAATGTGATAAATACTTTGGAATACCCACTTGAAGCCAGTCAACTGCTTGGCCCTCAAATTCCTATCCTCTAGCAGCTTGAAAAGAAGCCTGTCAAGTAACGTGGCACAGAGTTTCACAAAAAGTATGCCAATCATGATTGTTCTATAATTACTTGGATTGGAACAATCTCCAAATTTGTGAATGTGGTGGGGTGGATTATATGTTGTGACCATACCAAAGCTAACCCAAAACAAACAACCTCATTGAAAAGTTGTGAAATGGGGTAGGCAAGTGAACCCACACCATACTTGAGAAACTCAACTTGGTGACCCTCACAATCAATCACTTTGTTGGAGCAAAGCTTCAAAATTGCTCTCTGAACAAGACCTGTAGAAAACAAGTGAGAGGGACAAGAGGAGACTCTAGTGGTAGGCTGATCAAGGATATCATAAAGAGAATTAGTAGAGGATACAGGCATTGGCATATATTTAGTATTTCTTGACAGAAGATGATATGTTTGCATTTGTAATTAGTTGTGAAATTTCTATGTACATCTAATGGGATATGGGAATAGTCAGATAATCATCCGCTATGAATATCATTGGCCCATAATCATTTTTGGGACGCAGCAGTAAATATTAAACACTGTGGGAACATTGTGATATTGAATATAATCTAGTGCATGGTTGTAATTCTCAGTGCAACTAGCTTCAAGAAATATTACAATTTGTAGATCTGATTAATAAAAATATACTTATCTATTTGCAAATACAAGTTGATTATTCAAGGATTAATTATAAGATTTTGTGGCTTACCGCCATTACTTATAATTGGATTAAATCTAATCCTAACTTCATTTTTTATTTGTTAGATTAATTAGTGAAATTCAGTGAGTTGAATTTAATCAAATCTGGAGAAGATCAAAATATATTCCATCTGGGATATTACAATGGTATCAGAGCCAGATCTTGCTAGCCTCTGAGATTTCCTTCTTATGCAATCAAATGACAAAGCCAGTTAGTATCATCAAAGGGAACTTAGAAAAACTCAACATCAATTTCCTAAAAACAAAGAAATAAAAACTCCTTTGGGATTTGAGGCACAAGAAATAAATATGGAAAGAGTGAAGAAAGCTTCGAAAGATCATGCAAATAAGTTTGAAAGGAAATGTGAACTTATGTTAGCTATGATGGGGTAGATGTTACATATGATGCATAACAATCAAAAATTACAGAAAATTCCAACAATCAAAATAGTGAAGTTTTCCTAAAAACAAAGAAACAAAAACTCCTTCGGAATTTGAGGCAAAAGAAGTAAATATAGAAAGAGAGAAGAAAGCTTTGAAAGACCATGCAGATAAGTTTGAAAGGAAATGTTATAACTTATGTTAGATATGATGGGGTAGATGTTACATATGATGCATAAAAATAAAAAAACACAGAATAATGCAGAAAATTCCAACAATCAAAATAGTAAGTAAGTTCATTTGGAACCAATAACAATAACCATAATAAGCAGAAAAGTCACACATAGAAAACCATGGTTGGGTCTGTTGATAAACCTCTGCATCCCACTTTCATTTGTAGAGAAGACAATCCTAAGGTGTAATTTCAAAATTCAATACAAGAAGATATCAATTGCATATCATAGAAATCTTCCTATAGAGGTCCAAAAGCCAATGTCTTTCCCAAATTTCATGAATACGAAGAGAACAAGAATTGGATCAAGACCTAAGCCTAGACCTCACAAGGATTTCCACATTTTCAGTAAAGAATTGGTGGAGCAAATGAAAAAAGAACATTTAGAACCAAAACCCCAAAAAGTTATCATGAGGGTTACAACACTAGAGCAGTCGGTGCCTCGGACCCAATCGCATTCTAATCAACAAAAGACGATTTCTCCTATTGGAAGAAAGATTGGTGACAGCTGAAACAAACTTACAAGAGAAAACTTCTGCTTCTTATGCAAGGAATCTTGGGAACCAAGCTACAAGTGTTGGAGCAAAGAAGCAATGAAATCAGAAAAAGAGTTGAGGAAATCTGATGAAAAATCAGCAAATAAGAAATTAGAGTATGAGGAATTTAACACATCAGAGCCACAAGCTGTAGCGTCCCCTTTTTGGGAAACCCTAAATCTGACCCTTGGTTTGATTTAATCCACCCCTCTTGCTGCTGACTTATTCCCTTTCTGCTCATTCACATTAACTCATTTGATCCATATGTGATATGTAATGTTCCTTTAAAGCTCACACGTACCTTTTGCTGAACATAGGCCTCTTAGGAGCACTTAAGATCTGAGCATTTAATATATATATCTGCCCAACTTCTCCTTTATCTCTGCATAAACTCTTCACGCAAACTGCTATAAACTCTTCTTTCAAATTTTATATCTACTTAGAAATCTGCAATGAATCTTTTTAAATCTGTTAATAAGTTTGCTAGAATTTGCTGTTCAAATATGCTCCATAAATCTTCTTGTATTTGCTTCTTGAGTCTGCCCGAATCTGCTTCATGAGTCTACCTCTGTTTTCGCAAATTTTCCCTCTTCTCCCTCTTCAAACCTCTCCTTCCTATCACCTTTTATATCTCTATATCCATTGAAATGAGGCACCCCTTAGAAGAGCAATCCCTCTTCAAAAGACATGCCTTTTGGTAATCTTATCTTTTCACAATGAATCATTAATAACTTACTTTGATTTACCAAGCACTACCTTCACTGGTAATCATTGTAATTGACATAATTATTGTTTTCTAACTATATCATTTGCTTTACTAAGACTCCAATGCATTGCTGGTCTTTATGTTCATAAATTCAAATCCTTATAATGTGATAACTCATAAGCCCAACTCCTCTTTGACTTCAGCCGTATTTCCCAAGTTGGCTCGATGGGGAAGACAATATCGGCCTATCAAGAATTGTTCCATCTATTAGCAATACTTCTCCAGTATCTGCATGAACGAAGGCATCAATACGAGAAAATCCTTCGACCCAGAGTGTTTGCCAAAATCTCAATCTTCTCTTACAGGTTTGAAGTGTGTCTTCCCTCAACGGCTGCTTCTGAATTCTCCCTTATGCGACCAATTGGTGCTATTCCAGATAATGATTTCAATCTGCACTTGGTCGATTGCTTGGCTGAGACATCCCTGGTATTCTGTCCAGTTCCCTTAAATGACTACCATTTTTTTTATGCCTTGTTGAGCACTTTGTATGTCTCTAGCTATGCGTCAAAGATGGTGTCTCTTCTCAGCGGCAGCGGAAACTTCCTTATTGTCGGGTTGTCTTTATTTATTATTTATAAGATGCAATATCCTTTATTTTATTATTATCATATCTCGACATTATTATTATTATTACAATATTATTAATTTTATATCTTTAATATCCATTTTAACTGTTAGTCTCTATATTTTAATACTTATAATATAATAATTATAACTATAATATTGTCTTTGACAATTATAGTTATATTGAATGGCTAACCCTATTAGTATGTATTTTGTAATCTTTAGTGCCCTGATTGCGGGGACATGACACAAGCTGAAGAAAAGGTTTCAACTGTCACTACCATTGGTTTTGAGTTTGCTGAAATTGTTAGATCAACAACTAATGATAAGCAATTTGTGAATGTTGACACTGACTAGAAATTAGAAATAATGGATTCAGATGACCATTCCACGGAATTAAGTCAATATGAATGGTTTGAATAGGACACTGATTTCCAATTCAATATCAGGAATGATTTTAAATTTTTCCACTGGGTTGCAAATAACCCAATTTTTGAGATGGATGCAGATAGATTTGTCCACTGGGATAATCCACTTTTTGAAATGGAGGCAAAAGCATCTCCTAGTTCAAGTTTTGCAACTTGTGATAATATCAGAGTAGTGCACTGGAAGTTAAATGGTGAAATGGTTCTTCATAAAGAACAACCCCCAAGAAAGTTAGAAGTTGCAGAGATATAGCAAAAAGCAGAGTTGGATATGATTGAGGAAGCTTTTTAAGGCAAAATGGATAGTCAAGCAAAGTTGTTTATCTCTTGCATCCTTTTCTACTATTATATATGCTATGCATATAGATATGAGACATATTGAGAATGATCTAAAGATGTTTTGAATATGGGTGGAGGGGCATGGGTTAGGGGATGGAAATAAGCAAGAGTGTGGTGGATGATGGTTAAAATGTTATGGTTGGTTGAGAGGGTAGATATGAGACAAGGAGATCCTAAATATGAGAAATGAAAGACCCACCAATGAGAACATAATTAATAACGTTTGCACCACCACCACCACGAGGGAAGCAATAAAGTAGGGAAACAAGAGAACCCATTAAGTATTTGAAGACTTTTAGACTCTCCCAAGTGGAGAAGGTATCTCCCAGAAGCAATGATAGGGCTACTCCTATTAGTTGAGGTCTCAATAAGCCAAAATATTTGCGTCTAACTTTTCAAGACAAAGCTCATCATGAACAAGATAATGAATTGGCATCTAGTTGGCCCTTGTGTAAGCATTAAAGTCGCCAAGAAGAATAACATCACCTAATGAGTAGTACGAAATCCTTGGATAAAGATTATGGTAAAGATATGCATTATGTGAACAATATAGTTAGAAGAGGATGGTAGGAAATACCATGCAACTATGAAAAACATACTGAAGTGGGAGTGGACTCCTTTGGATTTGGAACCACATATATCTGGAAAGTAAATCAAAGGGGAACCATAGAGTCTTGGGTCGGAATTTTTCATGAAAATGACAAACTACTTCACCCAAACCACAAACACTCCTAATCTACAAGTCTCATGTTAGAAGGTAGGGGCCCAAAAATAACTTGTTGGGGCTCTCATGGGCCTCAATAAGACAGATGATATGTCATTAATGAACAATGTCCTGAATGATACATGGAGAAGACCATACAAAACCATTAGGATTCTAACAAGCAATGGAGACACCATTCCCACCAATCAAGACCCCAAATAACCAACATGTAGACAATTTAGTGCATGACCACCCTTGAGGTGGGGATCATGAATAATAGCCTTGCAGTCCCTAATAATGGTCTACTTGTTCTGTTTTATGGAAGTAACAACTAGAGCATGAGCCTTGTGGAGCTCCTCCACCTAAAGTTATGGGACATCTACATTTAGAAAAGCATTTTCAAGGAGAGAGGTCATTTCCTAGTTTGTGGGCTTGTAAATGCTTTTCATTGGAAGAGAACCTGATTACAAGGGTGTTATCTAGTGTCAACCAAGCCTTGTCTAGAGAGATGTCACTAAAACTAAGAGAATCCTATAGGAAGGTGTGACTAGCTTGTAGAGGCTCGATTGGCTTTGGAAGTCTGCAAATGCAAAGACTAAGCACTTTTGCAAGCCTAGCTTTTTGCTCGTCAAATTTTACCTAAACAACCATTCCAACAACATGGGATTTCTCACCCCTTTAACCACCGGAAACCACAAATTTTGCTCATTCTTCTATTTCTTAGTAGGCTCTTGATGTCATGTCATTTCTTCTTTAAGGTGCTTGTGTTGCAAGAACAACTTCAATAGTGTTTTTAAATTAAGGAAACAATTTCCTAGAGTTGCTAGAAAGGTGGAGTGATGGTATGAGAGGCATGCTATTTCTTAAGCATAGAGATATGTGCATGTAAATCATTAATGACATTGTCCTCCTGTATTTGTTATTGGAGAATAGAAACAACTTTCCAAAATTTGCAGCCTAATTCCTCAACTTTAGCTATTCTGCTATAGAACTTGCGATACTAAATTTTTGGTGTCTTGACAATCCAATTTTTGGTACTAGGTGTTTCCATTGCAATCCAAGAACTAAAATCAAGCCAAGGATGCCAAAGACACTGTAGTATCAAAACTAATTAATCTGATATGGATTTTGTGCAACATTTGATCGGCACCCATCAAAGGTTTCACTTTGCCCACACAAATGCACACATTTGCACTTGTGTTTCTGCCCTTGATTAAGAATTGTACAACTGACCCTATAATGCCCTTATATGGTCAACCTTGTTGCAAATAATGAAATTCCAAAAATCTGTCCTGTGCAAAATCTATGCAATCGACCCTAGAATGTCCTTTAAAGGCCAACTTTGCTGCCTACATGAAGTTTGAAGTTTTCCTTTGCACTGGGTTTTATTTACCTACAGTCATATCTATATATATATATATATTCCAGTTTCTCCTATTTTACTGCAGAAACTAGGAGAAACTGAAAAATAAATATATATATATATATATAAAGGATTCTTCCCTTGTTGCAACATAGTTTCATTGATTCCTTTTTTTCTTCAAGAAAGCAATCCCTTCAGCAAATGAAAAGAAACCCTGCTGAAAGCCTTCATCTCAACTCTTCTTCTTCATGTCCAACCTGTCACTCAGCAAAATGAAGTAGAAAATTGTTAAGACATCCTTTTGTTAGTTATTTATTTAAGATTAGGGTTTGAAGTTTGCCCTAAGATCCAACAGCTAAAATTAACTTGCATCCAATGGATGAGATTTATTGCTCATTCCATTAGAAAACCTAATGGATAATTAGTTCTTATACAATTCTGCCCTACATGAGCCTGCCTCATGTGAATCTACAATGCACAATCCTGCCATTCGTGATTCTGCCCTTTATGATTGCCAATTGGTTTGTGAACCTAATTCCTATCATGGATTATATGTGTTAGAACTAGATGTATTATACACCTTCCAATCCTTTAATTAGTTTGATAATTGTAACATGTTGGATTTTGAACCCTTATGGAATGGAGCACCACCCTTGGGAGGAATCTTAAGATTCTTTGTATGGCACATCTTGCCACTTGCAAGATGGGTTTTGATAGTTGTAAGCGATCATTGATATTGAGAGTTACAAGCAAACTAGGTGGAGAATCTTTGATCAGTTAAATATAGTTGTGTGTAAGATTATGTAAAAACAAAATGTGTTCCCAAATATAGCACTTGGGTTGACTAATTGACTGATTGGAATGTGTTATGAATTGTAAGAAATCATTGATATTGAGAGTTAAAAGTAGACTAGGTGGAGCATCTTTGACAAGCTAAATATAGCTATGTAAGAGTGTGAAAGAGCAGTTATAAGAGACATGCAATAAACTAAAGCTCCCAAGATCACTTGGAAAACCAGAAATAATCTTCCACAAGAGAAAAGCAAGAAATGAATTGATAATAGATGCAAAAGTAAAACTAATACAATGATACCATAGGTATACAATAGATACATAAAGTACATGAGGAGCCTTGCTTATATAGGAAAAGTGAAAGGGGATAGAACAACATAGGATTATGACAAGTGTCTTAGTCATATGGCATGAGACACAAAAAGTAAATAACCCTAAAGGTGCCCTAAGTAAACTTGTGTAAATAGGACCTAAGAGGTAAACTGGTTAGGTAATATACCCCATTCACATTGACACCCCCCCTTATGTACAACTTAGGGAGGAACACAAGGATGGGTTCCATCTACAAATTCATGTTAAGTACCCATATACAAAAGATCTCTCATAAACAAGTAAAAGAGAAAAACCCGTAGGAAAAAAACCCTCTCCAAAAAAGAGCAAACATGAAAACAGTGATGAATGGACTCAACATGACCCCCCAAGGACTACATCCATCATAAATATACAATCAATAATCCCCCCATAGGAGAGAAAGAGTGAGACGATAGATAACCCCACAAAGAAGTAGCTCCTATGCCAATGGTGAATGCACAAAGACAAAAAACAATCCACTGCCTACAAACAATATTCCTCCCCTTGGGAAGAAACAAAATCCAATGGTGTATGTAGAAGAAATTCCAACTCCAATCCAAGGATGAAATATGAAGGAAGACGTCTCATAATGGGTACCTCTAAAAATCAAAATCAAAGAATGTCACAATGCAATGAGGTGAAATCAATCCAAAAACCTATAAAGACTCATGTAGAACAAACTCCAAAGATGAAGATGATGTGATAACAGTTGTGCCCTACCCATCATCAAAGAGAAAATGAATATCCTCAAGTGTATCCTCCAAATCTGCAATATGTGATTCCACAAACAAGGATGAAATGTTTAATAAATAGGAATCTGAAGTAGCTATATGTTAAATACAATGACTGTCCTACTACACTAATCAATAGGAGAAGTCTCTAGATCATCAAAACATACAAGACCTTCAAGATATTTAAGCTCCTCTAAAGTATCATCATCAAAGGGTAGATTATTTACGTCATCAAGGGGTATAAGGCAATCCACGACAAGATCATTTGAGAATGGAGAGAAATGTGGGTCTCTAAAAATCTTCCAAATCTTGGTCCAAAGTGTGCATGTGCAATCAAGGTTTAACATAGCACATAGTGTCATGATCAACATTGGAAAAAAATAATCAATATAAGTTCTCCATGCAAACTCTCCCAAGCGCATTCGGTTCAAGTATGAGCTAATAAAGATAAGGCAAATAATCAAACCACCTAAGATGTGTTAGGATGCCTTTTCGCTAAGGCTCACAAATATCTTTGTTCAAGATTACCATAAAAGGAAGAATAGAAAAACCCATGACACTCTTCTTAGAAAACAAGTTAAAGACCAATAATCTCAATACATATCAATAGATTAAAGTGAAGTCATCTCATGAAAACAAAACCTTTCTAGATTCCAAGATGTCCAAGTAATCAACCAAAATGCAAACAACTGAAAAATTGAATAAAAAATACCGAGAGATGAATCTAGAAAAAATGCACGGATGGCTTAGAAGAGGTTGTCAATACCTTTCCAAAACCTATTTGTTTTCCAAAATTGAAGATATTGAATGAAAGTTATGAGCTTGGAAGCCAAAAAGACAATCTAGACTTCAATTAGTAATATTTGGCACTTGTAGAATTTTATTTTTTAACATGACTTATGACTTATAACGCTATGAAGTGCTCAAAACTAGCTTTATGATGACTATAAGAAATCAAAAATTTGATACCTTAGCAAAAAGTTATGGTCCCCAAAAAAAAAAAAACTCCTTTAAGGGCAATAAAAGAGAGCCCCAACACTATGCTGGTAACAAATTGGGTGATGTGCTCATTGGTGACAAATCTAGGTGGCCCACTGTTGGCACGATCACAATTGAGCTACTAGAGGGTTTTGGGCAGAGCAGAGAGAAGATCTTCAACTAAGGTGGTGAAAATGGCCGCAACACTTGGCAATGGCTCCCGCAGACCGCACATTAAAATTTACCCCCGACGAGGCTAGTAAAAACTAGTTGTGTCCAAGTGCCAAAGACTTGCCCAAATTTAGCAATACAAAAAAATTAATTAATAATATTAAAATTCTAAAACTCATACCTTCTATGGCCGCTACCTATGACGATGCTACACACTTATTGAATAAAAGCATAAGAGCACTTATCTCGAAGCCGGGCTTTGATAAAGCTCTTTGTTTTTTTTCTGAGGATTAATTATTTTTATTTATTTAATCCTTTTGAGAGGGTTTAGGGAGAATTCAACAACGAATGCAGCCTGAACTTACCCCACACTGCATATAAGGTGACCGAACACTTCGCCCATGATTTAACAAGATCAAAGAATATAAAAATAAAATTTTTATTTAAAAAACCAAAAAAAAATCAATGTTTTTAACTCCTCCTGGAAGGTTTTATTGAGAACTCAAAAACAGTTGAAATCAAACATAGAATTAAATTTGTGGGTAATGGGCGGAGAGTGCAGCAGTACTCACACGTTGAAGGTGCCCATGAAACTGTCATTTGCAGTTTTGATTAAAGGAGCAAACGATGTGGAAACCCCAGCCTCCAGATCTGCAGAAGTCCCTGAATCCCCCGCCTCCTTGGAGGCCGCATAAGCATTCCAATCTGCCAGCAGAGATGGAGATTTCTGCAGTTCTGTACTGCTAGGTCCTCCCATAAACCAAGCCTGTGCTGTCTTCTGCATCTTTTGGAACTACCCCGATCAATAGAATTCAATTTTTTCTTTATCACACGATCTATTCGAAAGCTTCTAAAGCCAAATTTGTTTGCTGAATTGCCCACTGATGCAAGGCAGCTATATGTAAACTTTATGCTTCAATGTGATTCTGAAGGTCTGCAGTTTGTTCTCTTTGATTTCCATATAGATAGACGAAAAAGGTCTAGCACAAAATGATACAAGCAAACTACCAATAAATAGATAACCCACAAAATCGACTAAAAGACCTTCCTTGCCTGGTTTCGAAACCCGCGTACATGCCAATGGTAAAATTTTAATCCCTTATTCTTTTACGTTCTTTCTACACATAAATACCGTCTTTTAGTTGAGGGAAATGAAATGAAAGATTTTAATGACATCCGCGAGACTAAACAGTCTATGGGACCGAGACAAAACAGGCCTGATTTGTCTTCATGCTCTTTTCCAAGTCAGATCTCCTGCTATTAATTTTGACAAGAAGGCTAGCCGTCTGATTAATCTTATCTTCCTCAAATAGCTGGTGCATATTGTCCACTTTCAAACTATTTTCATGATCAGTACGGATATCCTCGTAAGCAATGCATTCCATGATGAAGTGCCATTCTGTTTCCACAACCCCCTTATTGCAGATTCAATCTGTCTTCCCTTTAAAATGTCATTCACGTGTCGAGGTGAAAATGCGTGGGTCGATTTGCGGGGAATTTATAGCAATTCCTAGAATTAAAAATTAGTATATATATCTTAAATGTAATCTATGTATTTGATATATATCTTATTAGTATTTTTTTTTTGTGACGGATTGTGTTGATCTTATATGCACCATGCTATTATTGTAGGTTACGTTGTAATTATGTAGGTTACGTTGTAATTAAAGTCAAGCAGGGAATAGAATACTATTTATTGGGCTATATTTCATTATTTTTGAAAATCAACAATTTTTTTAGTTTTATTAAAATTAAAGTTTCAAATTGTATTTTTTTATGGAGGGTTTTATATCAAACCCAAATTCATTTTAACTATTTGATACGGAAGCACGAGCCACAGGCTAAAACCTCTTCAGTTAAGAGTCAATGATTGAGGGGTATCCATTCTGCCAAATTCACCTGTGGCATGATCTCGACCTCATCCCTTATAATGTCGGAGTCTTGCACTCAACAAGACTTGATCCCCAATGGGCTCATTAAGAACCATTCAACTTCAGAAGCAAACCAAAAGCCCATTGAAAAATTGTACAATTTTCATTTATCACACTCTATAAATCTTGTTTATGTGTTGGCATTCAATTATTTGTAATGTTGAAAATCCTTCTCTATATATTTCTTTATTCTGTTGCTCATAATCATGTTAAGCATATTCTTAGAATCATAGGCATGCTCATGTAATGTGGTTTTAGAAAATCAAACCAAATAAAAATAAAACGTTTGTTGATTTGGAAAAAATAAGAAAGAGGCAAGTTGCATGTTAACAAAAACTTGACACCGTTTGATTGCATAATATTTTTTTATTACATGTACAATATTATATATTTAATGTTTAAAAAGAAATGAATAAGACCACCCTTACTATATTTATTGTTAGTCTTTTCTTCAATTATTTCTTGAAAGTTTAATTACTTATTTGAGTTTATCTCTTTGTTATTGCTTACTACAAAAATAAGCTCTCTCTATGGTTTTTCTATAATCAAAATTGTTTTTTAGTTTTTCATCTTAAACTTTGTATTTAAGTGTGAAAGATACTTTAAGCACCATTTGTTGGCTTGTAAATGATGACATTTGTGTCTTGTGAATAGTTGAAACATTTTGAAGGGCTTACATTTGAATGAGTTTTGTCAATTGAGTAAGAGCTAGAGCTATTAATCCCAGTAGATGTCTTCCCTACAAATTTTTGAAACAAGTGAACATTAAATAAATTTGACTATGTGTGTGTGCACCTTGTTTGTTATTGCTTACTAAAAAAAAAACGTTTTGTATGTTTTGTTCTAAAATCAAAATTATTTTGTTGCTTCTTATTTAAGCATTAGTTAATTGTCAAAGGTGACTATAAATTGGCATGTGAATTATGGTGTTTGTGCCTATGAAAGATGATTATTTGTGAGAGATGTAGACAACAACTTATTTAAATGCTTGAGTTGAACAAAGTTTAATCAACAAATAGAAAAATGATTATTTGGAATATAGGTAGATACCATAAAAGACTTTTTCTTATTGTTTAGTGGTTTCTCATGACAATATACCTTAGGAATTGGAAACAACATTGTTTTAATTTAGTATGTGTAATAGATTACTAGGATGAAAATGAAGAGTTTGTGTGGTTGTTGCGTGAATTTATGCTTGCAATCTATATTTGTATTGCCTATTTTTAACATCATCATAGGTGATGAGGGTATAGTTAAGTTTATTTTAACGTAGGCTCTTTATTAGTTAGTTAATGGGTTGTTATTATGAATCTACAAGTCCAAGAATCGTTGGAAAATTTATCTCATGTCGAGAAATATTTTGCAATCATTAAAATTAAATTGTTCCTCTTTATGTTGTAGATATTGCTAAGGGAGAAAGGAGAGGAATTCAAAGGGTTTATTAACATGGAATTTCCATATATAATGGTCCCCAATGGTCAATCAAAGAAATTTGACATATGGAAAGGTGATTTTGAAAATTTGGCTCTTTTGTGGCTAAGTTTTATTATGCAAAGTGACAAAATTGACCCTTAACTAGTCAACCACCAAGTGGAGAAAACTATTTCCCTTAAAATCCAAATGGATTGTTTCATCAAATGGGTAAGGATAATATTGGATGCTAGAAATACATATAATTTCAATGCCTTTGAATTCATAAATGTACACATAGGCATATAATTGAAAAATATATGCCTTTGAATTTGCAAAAAAAAATGAGAATAGGAGCTCTAAATTTTAATATATGAAATTTAATAGCTTTCAACAATGCACTCATTAATAACAAATTATATTTTACTTATCAAACTTAAACTAAAGGATTGTAACAATCTATCTAAATTACAACTAAAAGATTGTCTACAAGATTTGACTATACATAGGTTAGTTGAAAGAGTTTCTACTATGAAAGTATTGAAAACATTATTTGTAATAGTATGCAAAGAGTTTATGGACCTTCATTTAATCATCCTTCTTGGTAGTTTTCCTAGTCTTAAGGATTGAACTTAACAACCTTTTATGAAGTTATAGTAAATTATAATTTCTTTAAGTTAATATTTTTGTTGATTAGTATTTTCATTTTATGCCTCAAATTCTAGGTATCTCATAGAGAAGGCCTAAGTTTAAAACATGGCTATATTATTTTAATGCATTTGCATGGCCTCTTTTTGAGCTAGTAAGAAGGTGATCTATAATTTCACTTTGTAGTTTGATAGATATATATTGGAAGTGCAATAACACTTGAATGGTGTCGAACAAGTAGTTTCCTGATTTAATGTGAAGAGATTCTTATTTGGTTAAATAATTGTTAACATTTCTCAATAATGATGTGCATGTCTTCTCTCTTTGTCTAATAGCTTTCTACATCTACAATTTATGCCATGTTAGATGCAAATTATATCTTGGAATGATTTTCTAGTTTGAAATAGAATAAAGCAACTAGATTATACAAGTGTACGTATAATTGTATTTGAATGGATATGTATGTAATATTTCAACATAATTGTGATAGAACTAGCATACGCCTTTAGCTCTGATAGTTGTTAAATAATCAAATAGTCCTATAGAAAGTAATTGCTTGAGTTGTAATAAAACCAAAAGATAGAATAGTAAAAAAATATTGGTCATGAAAATCTTCAAGTGGCAATATTAACTATCTCTATAGTGGGTTGTTGTAAATGATCTTGAGGAAGAGTGTCTTGGTTGTTGAAAAAATATAGACCATTGGTAGTTAGCTAGAAATTCAATGATGACGAGCTTCATGTTTGTGCCATATTTCTATAAATGCACCTATTGTTGATAATTCAAGTATAGGCACTAATAATTGTTAGAATTGGCTATGGTGGCCAAGATCTTGAGACCAAATGGAAAGCACAAAGAGAGAGAATAGAATGTGACAAAAATTGTGAATGGTGGATCTAGACCTACACAAACATGAACAAACAACACAATATTAGTCCATTATGCAAATCAAAACCATCATTCCCCATAAGATTCATTTGAATGTCAAAAACAAGAAACAAAGTAAATAAACCAAATGAAAGCTATCTAAACTTGCTCAAAACAATCAAACTCTCAATCCCATGGGGGAATCGGTGCTTCTTTGATGTGGAAAGAAGCCCTTTCCCAATTCCTTGCAAAGATTTGATGATGATGATGGTGATTGTGTGCTCCTTGATTTAAAATGTTGAGAACCTTGCTATGATTGATGAAACTCTATGAAAACTTTGATGCAATATGGATGATATTGATGATAATGGTCGATTCAAATGAGCATAGTGATTTTACATGGATTGTGGATGATCAAACAAATAGAGAAGGCCTCTATTTTTAATGGAGAAGGATGGAGGAATGCAAAATGGGATGAATGTGGGATAAAAGATCAACCAATAGCACCATGCCACTTGTCAACATATTAGTGGAGAGAGGTGGAGCACATTTTGATGAATGTGCAAATAAATGCTATTAGGTGGATATTTGAAATTTGAAAGTTGGCTTGTGGAGGGAGATGTGGAAGAGGAGTTAATGCCACTTGGCTCGAGAAAAAGGACCTGTAAGAGAAATAAATGCCAAGTTGGAGGATAAGACATTTGAGAGGGAGAATTTGAATTTGAAGAATATTCCAACTTGACACCTTTTTGAATGAAAATGGATGAATTTATAAATCAATTAAATTGGTTTACTTGCACAAGTTGCAAAATCTAGAGGATTTGAGGGATTAGTGTTAGAGTTAATCAGGATTTGATTAACTTAGATGATAATTAATTGACTTGACACTTTGACATAGATTTTTGGATTTAAATAAATCAAAATGAGAGGAATAATGAATATTAGACTTGATTAAATAAAGTTTGGTTTATTTAATTAAAAGGGGATGATGTTAGACTTAAATCAAATAAAGATTAATTTATTTAATTTAAAGGAGATGACTTTAGAACTTAATAAAATAAAATGAATTATTTAATTAAAAGAGGGACATTATGATTAATTAAACAAAATTATTTATTTAATTAATAGAAGATAATGATTTAATCAAATAAAGTGGATTTATTTAATTAAAAGATGAATTATGATGAATTTAATCAAATAAAGATTAATTGATTAAATGGTTAGTAAAGGAGATGATTTAGGATGAACTGGTGTTAGTAAATCAGGATCAAGTGCACGAGATCAATCAATATATTTTACATGTCTACATTTTGCCCCTCTTTGAAGTAATGTACCTATTGCTTTGGTTCAAAGAATAAACTTGTTGAGATCAAAATTAAAAAAAAATCATTTTTTTCGGATGCCCCACTGCTACCCCAGCAAAAGAAGAATTACACTGGTATACTGCCCCCTCAAGAGATTGAGCGGAAATGTTAATTTTTTGATCAAGATTGCAATAAAATGTGAGGGGAGTGGTTCTACCGATCAGATGATGAAAGATAATTCTTTAGAAAGATTAGATATTTGACATAGACAATTTTGATGATGTATAGACATTCATCAGCCATGGGTAGCCTCATGTATATTTTGATATATTACACACACTTGATACTTGGATATAAATGTTAGTAAAGATAGAAGAATAAAAAGAATAAGATGGATGACAAGAGGATCCAACGAGTCCATGATTTGACGAGACTTTATTAGATATGATGATGATGATGATGATGCTTATTAGGAATTGGGATTTTAAAAGGGGCTTACTTACCTTATGTTTGATAACACACATAGATACGATGCATCAAGGTATAAAGAACCAGGATGGCGTTGCACCTAGTGTGATGGACTTTGTCTCGAAAATCAGATAGGAGTATTCCTATTCACACCTGACATATGAAACCTTATTTAAAGTGCAGTTCAGATATTTCAAACATCTCAGACCAAAACATAGAAAGGAAACCCTTTCTATGTGGTCAACAAGACACCTAAAACACCCTCCCTATACCCAAACAAAGCACGCATGACCAAGGCTATATTACAAGAATATCCAACAAGTACAATAGATAAAAGATAATGATCGTTGCCCCATTCATTTCTCTCTAAATCTCTTTGTTTGGACATTATCGAGAGGTCATTGGAATGAATGCAATAAGATAAAGATCAAGTAAACAAACAAGCTAATGTTCTTCATACTACTAGCCAAGACTATACTACAGTGATGCTTAATGTTGATGTCCATTGTAGGAAGGATACATCCTAGGACATGATGTTATTAGATGATTTTGGGATTGACTGGATGATGAGCTATTAGTACCAAGAGTTGACCAACTTGTTTACCTACTAACCTAAGCTTAAGATTTTTTGATGTTTGAGTTCACACTTTCAATTTGCTATACCTATTTCCAATTGTTTCACCAAAGGTTGGGGGTGACGATGATTTATTATGAGTGGATACTTATTTCGAGTGATTGTGAAATGGGTTGGGTGGATTTTTTTCAAATATTTGGATGTTTTTGATGTTTTTGAAATGTTATGAGGCTGTTTTTTGGATTTTTGGACTATTTAAATGTTTTTGTGTTTTTGTCTTTTTCGAATGCTTTTGTGTTTTTGTGTCTTAGGGGCTAATCAAATATTAGCCTTGCCTACGTTTAAGCTCAAAGACGACGTAGTTCAGATTCCATGTTTTTTGATGTTTTATGACTTTTTGACCTGTTTTGGGATTTTGATATGTTTTGGATGTTTTTGGATTTTTGCATGATTTTGACGATTTGGATATGGATATGTGTGATGATATCAATGTTCTATTTTGGGATTTTGTTGAAAACCAAGCTAAGGTTGATTGATCTAATTGATGGATTGATGATGATAACATTGTTGAGGATACACAACAATGCAAGGATAGTGTTAAGCAACACAAGAATTAGGATGGATATCCCAAGATGATGAGGGATTGATTGGATTTGATTGATGGATTGATGATGATAACATTGTTGAGGATACACAATAATGCAAGGATAGTGTTAAGCAACACAAGGATTGGGAAGGATATCCTGAGATGATGATGGATTGATTGGATTTGATTGATCAAGATTTTGAAGCTTGATTTTGGAACAAAATTGTTTTGAATGATTTGATATGACATTGAAGCACACGTTAGATGTGACTAATATTGATTATTTGGATTGATGTTCAATGAAAGATAAAGTTTGATAAGGAACATCCTGTTGTCAAAATATTCCATGGGCTAGTGACTTGGATTTTTTTCTCACAAGTGCTTTGACCAATTTGATTTTACATTTTCCAATGTTCGGATCACCACATAAGTTGGAAGATATAGATCAAGATTTATTCTCGAATCAAGATGTAAATATCTGCCCCCATTGTCTAACAATGTATGGAATGCCATGGATGGATGCTTGGAGAGGTGTGTGGATGGATGGATATGGTAAGCACACAAAGGATGCCAAGTATTATCTTGCAATAAGATAAGGTGTTTGAATAGAGGAATGCTTCATGGCTCAGATAACGTTGGGATAGGATAGTATCAATGAAAATGACTCATGTCAAGATGTTTACCATAAGCAAGTGTAAAGTGTACTCCAAAATTTTTTCAAGATTAAGCTAACTTGGATTATGGATGTAGATGGATGAAAATGGATTGGATCAATGGTTTATGGATGAATGAATTTATTATGGATGAGATGGATGGAATGTTGGATTTATTATGGATGGGATGAGATGCTTCCACCTAAACTAGCACATGTAGATGCTCGATTCTACACATGACGCCTGCTTGCCAGGTTTTCATCATGGTACCTGTCCAAAGCACCACCGTAGTGGTTTTCACTAGAGGATGATTTTTATCTTTACCGTTTTCAATCCTTTTTTTTAAAAAAAAATTAACATATCTTTTTTATTTTTTTGGATTTTTGTCAAAAAATTATGCTCATGCTAAATCACCTGGTAGTGTCGATGTAGATGCTTATGTCATGATGTTCCATTGATATCCTACTTGAAGAAGTTGCTTTGCCAAGATACGTGCACTTAAATGCAACTTTTGAGATTCTTGATCTACTTTGTTCATACCAAAGTTAACTTTATCTTTGTGCGCACATCGTGATAGAGTGCCTTCTGAATTCTTATGATGAAGGGTTGTTGCCACACATGGTCAATGTGAGAATTGGATATAATGCGTGGAGGTGTGGATGGTGTTGTGTGTTTAGGAATATGAGATTGATTGGTTGATAGTTTGGAACCTTTGACTCTCCAAACTTGGGAAGGTGAGCAATAATGGGTGGATACAAAAGTGTGTGGAATTAGGACCAACTTCTTGATATACTTTGCACGTTGCTTGAGAAGCCTACTTTTTCCTTTGTGGATATCTTTGATGGATACTTTTCCATTTTTTATTTTGCCCCATAGTTTCTTTGACTGATGGAATTTGATAGAGATAATCTTTCTTTGTATTCTTTGGTATCCATGTGTATTTGATTTTTCCATTATGCTCCTTAGCTTCTTTTGCTTTGATGACGTTCTTTAGGCTTTCATTCAAATCTTTCTTTTGATGTTGGTCCCCATTCATGGATGGGGTGATGGGTGGATGAAGATTCATGACATGGTTAGTTGTAGTATTGGCATTGGTTTCATCATAAGGATTCTTCATGCTCCCTATGTTGACGTTTGCTTGAGACGAAGTTGCCCCCAGTATTATAGAGGTATCATTGATATTTTTAGATCCCTCAATTATCGAATGACCAAGACCTTGATGCTTAGGATTTCCAATAATCTACACTGGTTCTAGGATACCTTGTTCTTATAGGCCTAATCCTCTGCCTTGATAATTCATCTGTTGAAACATTTTATTTGCAATAGGATATGATTTACCTCAGAAACAAGGTGCTACTTTTTCTCTGCTTTGTCGTGGATCTTCAAAGGTGATAGATTCTTCATTGATAAGATATCTTGCCCTAAAAAAGGTAAGTGAACCAAGTTTATAAGTGATAGGATCCTCCATAAGTGGGATAACTTCTTGATTCATATCTTTGGCTTGATCTTGTGAAATATCATATTTTAATGCTTCTTCAAGAGGTGTTGATGATTCATTGTCCATGTAAAATTCTCCCTTATGATTTATTTTTTATATGCCTTCATAGGATGTTTATGATTCACAACTTCCATAGAAGCCTTCTTCATGACCCATTTATGATATGTCTCTAATTTTTTCTATATCTTGAACATGTGTACAAATGTTAAGAGTAGAAGACTCTTGTTCTTTGGTAATAATATCAAGAGTATGAGACTCTTGTTTTGAATGATCATCTACATGTCCATTAGGAGTAAGCATCTCATGGGTGGATGGAGGAATATGTGCTATATGGATATGATCATCATTTGCGACATCTTGTATAGATAAGAGAGTGTCCATTAGATCATTGTAGTATCTTGGAGATACAAATTCTTGATCTTGATTAATTCTGGAATTGCTTTTGACATGCTTTGGATCAAGTTCTTGACATGGGTCAATTTCAAAGGATGGATTGCTTATAAAGGATTCTTGGATATCTTCATTAGGCATGGGAAGTGGCTCAATATCCTCTTGATCTTTGAGTGGACGTGGATCAAATGTTGAGTTGAAGATTCATTCAATATCTACAATCATGAGGTCGAAGGATGTCAATATGTCTTAGAAAGGACCATTGCTAGATTTTGGTGAAATATATTGATCATGCTTTGGAATGAATTCTTGAGATATGTCCTCGAACTCATTGGATGAGGTAGAGGTATTTTCAACATGATTATTGGTGGAAGGATCGTTGATTATAGGATCAAATAATGTTAACACTCCTTTGAATAGATCATTGTTGGATATTGTTGAGGGGTATTTATCATGATCAAAAAGTGACTCTTGGTGTATGTTGAGTTGATCTTCGGATGAGGTAGAGACATCTTCAAGGTGCTCATTGATGGATAGATCTTGATCATTGTTTTCAACAATTGTGGTGGAGAGATTGTCAATGCTATCACTAGTGGTTGAATCTTGATCGTTATCCTCAATAATTATTTTTTGTTGATCAATAAGGTCTTGGATGAGATTTTTGAGTCAAATACAATTTTATGTTGTGTGTCCCTTTATTTTATGAAAATCACAAAGGTGCTTTTCGTTATACCTTGGTGGTTTAACTCGAGGCTCTTGATAATTTTCATAAAAGTGGATTTTGATGAGATTTTCTTGTACCAACTGTTGCATGACCGATTTGATTGGTCCCCCAAGTGGTGTGTATTTTTGTTTGTTACCTTGTGAGATTTGTACTTTAAATTGACCTTGTGGTGATTGATTTTGGAGATGTGGTGATTGATCTTTGAGATGTGGTGATTGATCTTTGAGATGTAGAGGTTGGGTTTGTTGTTGATGTTGTTGATCTTGATATCCAACCTCTTGACATTGGAGATATTGTTCTTGATGTGGTTGTGGACACAACTCAATGCTTTGATGACATGGTTTAACCAATAGAAGAGTGTATTGATTTTGGGGTGGAGATGTCTCTTGGTGCAATGAATCAACTATTTTGGTAAGTGTAGCAATTTGATCTCGCAAAATTTGATCTTAACACTCTTGATATAGTTGATTTGGTTTTTGTTCAAGCAGATTTGGAATGTATACTTATGGTGTTTGTATGGGATCATGGACAAATTGATTTTGGACAATGTTCTGATTTGGGATGATGCTTAGTTTGGGCATTATAGGATGAAATTGAACATTGTTGTGGTTGGGAATCACATTGCCTTGATTTAGGTAACTCTGATTTTGCATGGTGTTACCTTGACTTGGATCAATACATGGAGTTGTTAACATATTGTTTGGACTTTGAACAACATTTGTATGATTTGAAAACATATCTATCCCAAAGTTTACCAAGTGTGGATTTGAAATGTTCATGTTTGGTAAACTTGTACTTGATATATTCACATTTGGCATGTATGGATTTGGTGGCATAATGTTGTTTTGTTGAAGACTCATGCATTGATTGTTTGGTTGATAGATTTGTAGGTTTGGACTTTGATTTAAATCTACCATAGGGAAAGGTGTTCCAAAATTTAGATTGGGCATACTCACATTTGTTGTACCATTGAGGTTCGTAGGAGATAATGATCCCATGTATGGATTGTATAAATGTGAGTTTTGGTAATCCATTGGTTTTGTAAGGCTTTGATAGTTTGGTTGACTTAGATTACTCATGATGTCTGAATCAAGTTTATATTCCATGCTCTTCTTGTGTTTTGACCTTGTTGACCTCTAAGGAATTTAGGACCAATGATGAGATGAAAGATGAAAGGGGTGAATGATATGGATGTTGAACTTTTAGGAACTTTGGATCTGTTAGCTCTCAAAAATGCAGGTACAATACCTCAAGATTTTGCCAATCTCTTGATACGTTTTAGGGTAACAGACAAGGCCAAATGGTTTAGACCTTCTACTCTTCAGGTGTTGCTAGACCTAGGCGGGTGTACCTATATGAGTGAGGTAGACTTGACTTGTGCTTATCTCTTTTGAAGTGTTTTGTCCACAATGGCAGATGGGAGTTGACAAATAAAACTTGATTTGGTATGAATTGTATAGCAATATTAAAACTAAAACCTAATATGTTTAATTAACAGATGTAAAAAATGAATGAAACCAAATGATGAAAATGTAGAGACTAGTGCCTTATTGGGTGTGTGGAGTCAAATGAAATCTAAATGAGTAACTTCTTTCTAGAAAACATTCAAATTTTTTGGCATATATTTTAGTTTATAACTTGTATAAACATGCAAGACTATGACTACCAAGTTCTTAATGATCCAGATGAACTTCCCTGATTAGTATGATCAATTAAAAGGATTTAATCTTTTCTTGAAAGAACCAATTAATCAACCACACAGATACAACAAATGTGCACTGATAAACTGAATATAAACTTGTGATATCAATTTAAATAACCAGAAAGCATCAACCTTGGATACAACTTTAGTAATACTTTCAATGAACACAACAGATAATTGACACTAGAAATACGCCACCACATTAAATGATTTTCATTGATATCTCCATAATCTTAAGTATGCATCATAGTCTCATATTTGTGAAACATTGTATTTTACTGTATCCTTTTCCTATTCTATCTTATCTTCTATCCCGTATCTCTTTTGTTTCGCTATCAAAACATATATTTATACATCAAAACTTGAAAGGACACGTCCTTTTAGAAATGTCAAATGTTTAAACAACAACAGATTAGAAGATAATCAAGCTCTGTTAAACCATAAATGAGTTTTAGATAGGTGATCCAAATAATCTCGGTGTTCGTACGTATCTGCATCTCCAACTGCATTCTAGATTGTGATCTCCATCTTTATCATCTTCTCATTTTGCTCGCTTGCCTCATCCAATGTTGTGTTTTCAGCAGTAGTGATCTTCAGGATTTCATGTAGTATTGACTCACTCTCACCTTTCCATCTAGTCATTTCTTTTAGTTCCCCTCTATCATCAGAGAATGTAGTCAATGTTTTCTTTGCGACATTTATCAATCCTTGTGCATCCCCTTCCAATTCTTCATAGAAATTTCAATGTTTATTTATAAAATGATTTGCAGCTTCAATTGCTACACTATTAGAAACATCTCTCTCGTTTATTTCTTGAAACTTCTCCATAATCCGTCCATCCATCCTTTCATGTTCTTTTAATGTAGCAATGGAATGTGAATATTTTCCCCATAGTTTATTCAACCAAGATGTTAAACTGGCATGCCTCTTATTGATTATTGCCACAAGTGCATCATATTTTCCTTGGGAGTAAGCACTTGATCCTTCCCAATGATCTTTTGACTGAGAGCTTTCACCTTGGGTAAGCATCTTGGGTGACTTCATAGTGACACCTAACAAATCTTTTAGGCGATCATTTTCTCTCAACATCCTTTCGTTATTTGTTTTGTAAATATCTCTCTCCTTAATCAACATCTGAATTTGGGCTTTATTTTGTTTTGCAACATTTATTCCAATTTTTGCGGTAGCCATAGGATCAACTTCTCCAACCTTTAAATTCATGACATGCCCGAATGCCTTTTCAATGTCAATAAGTATTGATTTCCTATGGGGTGGATATAAGGCCCAAATCATTAATGATCCTTCATCTGTATTGTATTTAGATCCTGCATACACTTATGTTACCAAGTTTCTTGGCTGAGCTTGCGTGTAGTATTACTATCTTTTAAGAAATCATGACACCGACATTTTCTAACATTTTCCTCCCCTTTTTAGGGGTCATACCCGTCATCTCCTCATCCACACACCTTAAATCGTCCAAAAATTATTCTTCATTACCTGCAGTAATATTATCAACCTTTTCCCTTATTTCTTTCCCCTTTTGTTTATACAAAAATGCTTTAAACTCTAGGGAGTTAACAAATTCATCATCTGACACAAATGATTTGTATTCTGCATGCCTTGCATCTACTTCTTCATTCTCTTTAGTACTCAATTCTCTAGTAGGGCAAGTATAATGTTGAGTTCTTAATCTAGATATTTTACTTGGTTGACTTTATGGCATATTATCCTCAGATGCCTCCTCCCCAGAAGACAACAACTATGCATCCTGCAACCTTTGATTATATCTTTCAACCACCATCTCTGCTTCTTCCTCATCCAAATTCTGGATCATATCATCAAAGTGATAAGGCACATGTTGATACCCTCCAAATTTTATCCTTATTTTAGTAAAATTAATATACCCTTCTAGGTTGAAGTTCTTTCTCGGTGGTCCTTTCTTCATATTGTACTGTAGCAGTTTATCAAGGATCAAATTGTATCCTTCCTTGGCCAACACAGTAAAATCACCAAAGCATAATGTACTAGGCATGAAAGCTTGCTTCCCAAAGGAACTAAGATTCGTAACACTGGAATAATCCATCTGTCTGACAATCTCCAAATATGCAATTTTGTTCGAGACTGTCTTTGGAAAAATGAATGGGGCATCTTCAAACCCATAAACTCTAATCATAGTAGCTCCCTCCAAGCAATACCAATCTCCCCAATTATGATCAATTGGCCCATTAAAATCCTTTGGCCGAAGAAATCTCTATATCTCTTCAAATAAAGAATAATCACATGGATGCTTGTACAATCTGTACAATGTCTTTACAAAATATTCTTCAAAATAAATAAAACTAGAATTGGCAAACCTACTGTCCCAGACAATAGTCCACAATTGAATAGGCAATACTGCACCTTCCTTGTCAAATTGAAAAAAAATCATCTCGTGGGGCCATAATCCCAACTCCTGTCCAAAATATAACACTATATGCATCAACAATGAATAATTCCCGAGATGAATGATAGATGCTCCAACTTTTATTGCCATCAATCCCAAATCAAGCTCCTTAAAAATGTATGAGGCATAGTCAAATGGCCTAGAGTTGTGATACTAGATATTTGCTGAGATTAGCATAGGCACAATTGACATATATTTTGGGACATCCATTCCCAATACTAGGCCCACTAAGAAATATGTGTATTTTATATAAGGTTCAAATAGATCGACATGAAAAGGAGGTCCATCACTATCCTGTAAAGGAACTGGTTTGCCACCTTGTCTAATCCTATGAATTGGCAACCTCCAACCCTTATAAATCGTGTCCATTCTCCAGAACTCCTTTTCTGATTCTTCACAAATGATCTTTTCATTGCAAACCCCTTCCAAATTGAAAACCTCCCCTATTGCATCCTCTGATAAATGTATTTGTGGTTTCCCGGATGGGTCACATATAGCTTTGAGTTTTGAATTATAATGATTAGCTAATAATTTTATCAATTCTGCATTTACAAATACATTAGGGCACACTAGTTTTCCCAAATTAAGCTTCCATGGGTTGCATACTGGTTCAAAACGATTTCTCCGATGATAGTAAAAATTAAACAATTCATATCCCCTTATTGGAGTCCAAACATCTCCTATGAATTTACATTTGTCATCCAGTTTATCTATTTTTTCCCTAAGCTGAGCAAATCGTCTGGCTTTAGGTCCAGAGCCAGGTAACTGGTCAATGATGTCTTGATTTAATCTTCGTTTAGTGACCTCATGTTCTATTTCATTTTTATGTTTCTTTCCCCTAGGTTGACTACTTTCACCAGGTTTTCTACCTTTTAATTTTCCTAAGCTAGGGGACTCCATTCTTCAAAATTTATAGAAGTTAAAATTAGAGGAACTGAGGCACAAATGACTTACTAAATTTTGCTCGAAACCTTCAGACTGAGAGAATTACCTGGTTCTTCATTCACCTTTCCAATTCTTCCGCTAGCAATTCCACATTAATGTCCCCAACTGAATTCTCCTTATTATGTTCCATCGCGCCATTAATGTGTCAGCTGAAGCACGAGTGAAGTCTTTTTTGAAACTCACACTATCACAACAAATGTATTGTCGGTGAGACATTTTCAAATCTGGGGCGATATCCTTTTGCAACGTTCATTAAACCTTTTGTCAAAACATCCTATAGTCTCCCCGACACCCTGAATTCTTACCGACTATCGCAAATTAAATATCGCTATAATGTCCCGTAGTCTCATCGATATTTAGAGTCTCACCGATAGCTATCCTCTTGGTCTTATGTATATCGATGTGACATTTTGAGTCGGGGAGATGTTCTGTAGATTATTTTGTGTCTCACCGAGATATATTCTTTGATTTTTTTTTGGTCGCTGAGACATATTTACTTTCTCACCGATAAAACATTTAGTGAGACATATGAGTCGGCAGGACTACATGACTTCATCTCAATAACCATTGATAGAGTCCCTTTACGCTTTGTCAGCAAGACTTGATGTATTCGATAAGACTTCACTCTGATGACTTTCAGTTTGGCCGATATGTTTCCTTGTGTGCCGGTCAGTAAGACATTTATGAGTTCGTTATGACTCATTCCGATGATAACTTTCTTGTCGATAGAATTTTTATGTCGCTGAGACAATGGATTGTGTCTTGCCGATATGTGCATGCAAATGAATTCCGATCGGTGTGACATCCTTGAATTCTTGCCGATAGACTACAATAGATATACATTAGTAAAAAAAATACATTATGGATTGTGGAGACCCTGACCTTCTCTCGCCGATATGGATTATACAGTGAAATATTCGGGGCTAGATGGATTTTTGTAGGACCACATGACAAAGTATGAGCAAAAATATTATGAAAAGAGGATTTTTGTGCTTATGGTGAGGACTATTTTGTAAACTCATGTGTATAAATAACTATAACATTTTCAAAATTTTACAGTTCTAACAATGGCTTCATCTGGGGATGAATGATTATGAGATCATTGCAAGGATCTAGATCTTTGGGTGAGTAGACCAAACTCAAGGTGATGGATTAGTGAGCAAGATGGAACAAATGGAAATGGAAATGAGTATGACCCTATACTACTGTACATGGAAAGACTCATTTAAAAAAGAAGGAAAATCAGGATTGTCCATGTACTAGCAATTCATGTTCCTTTTATTTCCTAGACTATTGTGCATGGAAGTGAAAATTTTGAGAAGATTGTCAAAAGTTGTCCATGCACTGGCAACCCTTAATCCTCTGTATTGCTCAAGAGAAAAAATTCTTCAAAAATTGCCCATGCACAAGTAATTCCTAATCTTCACCAGTCATTTTTTGTAGATAATATGAATCTTCACCTTTCTTTCCAACAACCACAAAAGGTTCTAGCCACAAGGCTTCAAACTTCCTGTGCTTGCCCTTCTCTTGACACCTTGCATTCCACATCAGCACTAGATCATTCTCCTCAGACTTTATATATTTTTCTTTTTTATCAAATAAATACTTCATCTGTGCCTGCAACTTCATGTTTTGGTTTTGAGCTACTCTCCTTATCTCATCAAGTTCAGCTAGTTGCTCCATTCTCTCCTCCATAGGTTCTGAAATATCCAAATCTTCTTGAAGGATAAACTTGTAAACTGGTAACAAATTCTGTAAAGGCATCCTAGCTTGTGTTCCATACACCAATTCAAATGGGGATTTTCCAATTGCCTTTTTTACAACGATCCTATCAGCCCAAACAACTAGTTTTAGTTTTGAATCCTAGGCTTTCTTGTTTTTCCCTAACATCCTCCTTATAATCTTAAGAAGACTTTTATTGTTGGACTCTGCTTGACCATTAGCTTGCAGATGGTATGGAGCTACATAAGAAATGTCAATGCCATATGTGTTTCAATTTTTTTTGAATTCATCAGATTTGAAACACATTTCATTATCTGTAATCAATCTTAGTGGCATAACAAATCTGGTAATGATGTTATCCATCAAAAAATTTGTCACAATTTTACTTGTAGCTTGCTTGGTTGGGACTGCTTCTACCCATTTGGTAAAATAGTCAGTAGCTACTAGTATCCACTTATGTCCTCCACTCGACTTCTCTTGTATCTCCCTAATGAAATCAATGCCCCACTGATGAAAAGGGGCTTCAACCTGCAATGGCCTAAGTGGTAAAGCTCCCTGATACTTCATTTTCCCAGAGAATTTTTGGCAAGCCTCACATTTTCTTAAATATGAAAAGGAGTAATTAAAAACTTTTGGCCAGTAGTAACCTGCCCTAAGAATTTTATGTGCAGTTGTCTTTATAGAATAATGGCCTCCACAGACCCCTTCATGCATTTCTTGTAAGACATGCTTAGCTTGTGACTCATCTAGAAATAACAACAATAATCCATCCCTGTTTTTCCAAAACAAATCGCCCTCCATAAATACATACCTAGATGCTTGCAGCTTTAAAGTTATTTTCTGGCTATCACTCAATCCTTATGGACATTTCATGTGTCTGAGGTAATGCATGATATCTGCATACCAAGGAGTATGCTTGATACTCACAATTGCATTCTCTTCCTCTTCTATATTACAAATCTGATTTGCTTCAATATTTGCTTTTGACATTAACCTGGCCAAACCCTGACCTCTCACTAGTTTAGTGATTTGTATTTCCATATCAAACTACTGGATCTTATTAATCCACCTGCATCTCTTTCTTGTTACCTCAGACTATGTCAAAATATCCTTTACAACTGCATGAGGAACGTAAGCAATCACCTTAGCTCCAACAAGATATGGCCTGAAAGCTTTTGTGGCTTTTACCAATGCAAATGCTTGTTTTTCCATTATATCATACTTCAATTCTGACCCTTGCAATGACTTACTGAAAAAGGACACACGCTGTTCATGACCCTCCTCATTTTTCTATAACATGACAACAGTTATAGTATGTAATGAAGCAAATGAAAATATTTGAAAGGGTTTTGAAAAATCTAGAGACTTAAGGATAGGGGCTTCCTTGATGGCCTTTTTGATTGATATAAAAGCATCAAACACTTCTATAGTCCAATCTATTTTTTTTCCTTTTCTTAACATCTTTGATATAGGCTTAATAATTTTAGCAAAATTAAAAACAAACCTCCTAACAAAGTTGATTTGTCCAAAAAATGACTGAATGGCCTTGACAGTTTTAGGAATTGGAATTTTATTAATGACTTCAACCCTTTTAGGATCTATTCTAATCCCCTCCTTTGACACAATATGTCCTAAGAGTTTACCCTCTATGATTGCAAAATGACATTTTTTAGGGTTCAGACTAATACCATATTCCAAAGCCTTTATAAATACGTTTTCCAGATGTTCTACATGATCTTCAACCCTCTTTGAATAAGTAGTAAGGTCATCTTGATACACCACCATGATAGCATTGATCAAATCTACAAATGCTATGTCCATAGCTCTTTGGAAAGTTGCTCCTACATTCGTGAGACCAAACGACATTCTTATGTATACATATGCCCCCCATGGGGTCGTAAAAGTTGTCTTGTACTGTTCAGATTCTTTAACTTTAACCTAGTTATAACTTGAAAACCCATCCATCATAGACAACAGATCGCACCCTATCACCTTATGTAGTATAGCCTCCATATTGGGTAGAGGATAATTATCCTTGAGGGATGCCATGTTTAGATTTCTGAAATCTACACATAATCTGATATCTCTATTTTTCTTCCTCACAGGAACCAGGTTTGAGACCCATGTTGAGTGCCTGATTGGTTTGATGATACCCCCATCTCTGAGCTTTGCCAATTCTTCCTGCATTTTTGGTTCCAATGTTGGGTTAATGGGTCTTTGTTTCTGTCTAAATGGATTTGCATCTAGCTTCAATGGTATTTCATGCTGAAACAAATCTTCCCTATATGCTTTTAGATCTTCATAAGACTATGCAAACACATGTTTATATTTTCTTAGTAATGCTATCAACATTCTTCTAATTGTCGGGCTTATTTTCTTCCCTATATATACCTTTCTTGGTGCCAGTTTAGTCCCCAAGTTGATCTCTTCAATATCCTCCCTCTTGACTGGTGTTTCCTTCATGAGGGACCGGTCACTTCCATTATACACCCTCTCCAATGCCACTAGCCCTTGAGGAAGCTTATTTTTTTTAAGTTGTAAGATCTCCTTCCCAAATATTGCCTGCTTCCCATCTACTTCTTCAACAAAGGCATTGAAATCAATTTCTTGGGCTTCATATTGATCTATACAATGAAGAAATTTCAAAAGGTCAGTATCATCATTAAAAACCTACCAACTATATATGTTATTAGGCACAATAGGCCTTGTTTTGAACTCAATTTGTGATACTCCAACCAGTGTAATATCATCCCTTTTTAGTGCCACATTTTCTAAAAAGTCTGCCATTATGTTCTTTGACCTATCAATCCACTCAATTGAGAAAGCATCAAACAACTCAATTGTGTCCCATACAACATTCCTATATTGCTTTAGTCTCTTATGTTTTGCTGCATACTTTGATTTAACTTGTGAAACAACTAACTCATAATCCCCTAGAATAGCCAGCAGCTTGATCTGTTTTATAGCTATATTCAAACCTGTTAATAAAGCTTCATATTCTGCCACATTGTTTGTACATTCAAATGTTAACAAAAATGAATACTTAAATGTAACTCCTTCAAGTGAAACAAATACTATCCCTGCTCCATTACCTTCTTGGCTACATGCTCCTCCATCAAAGTACATTTTCCACACACCATCACAATTTTGTGCAACATGCCTTTCGATCGGATCAATATTGACTAATTCCGGCTGGGCTGGTTCTATCTTAAAATTGCCAAGATCCACATCCCAAAAATAATTAATTTGATCTTGAGGTACACAATCAACAACTTGGTTCATCCTTGGCTCCCTGTATAATTTAACCTCTTGGCCGTTCACTGGAATTGTTGCATAAGACAAGTCAAATTGGACATTTCCTCCAACCACTGCTATCCACTGCCTTGATAAAAGCATCCCAAACTAAGGAGGGGTGTCAATTACTATTATATCTATATTATAGGCCACTTGAGGATAGGCAACTAGTTTGACTTCAACATATTTCATAATACCCACCACAGGAACAGGTATGTTATCCATTGCATAGCACTTCCCTCCATTGGTATCCACCCACATGCCAAGCTATTTCATAACTCCAACTGGCATAATATTTATGGCAGCGCCAAAGTCTATCATACAATTCCTCAACAATTTGTTATTTATGAACAAACATTTTTACCTAGAATAAAGCCTAAGTGAAGTCAAAAGAAGAACCCTCCGTCTTAATCATTTTCTTTTGTTCTGATGTTTCTCCTTTGATCTCTTCCTTTTCTCTTTTACTTAATTGATTAGTTTTTAGCATTTCTTTGTGTAACTCTTTAACTTCCTCCTTTTGGACAAGCTTCTGTTCATTTTTATCATGTTGTTTATTTTTTGTTTTCTTCGAAGTTCCTTGTGTCACCTTTTGATCTTTCATAAATATTCCTTTGAGGACATCTTCCTTTTCATTTACTGTCCTATTTCTTAACCAGTACTTGCTCTTTGCTTCCTCAACTGCAACAATGGTTAATCTCTCTATCTCCTCTTTGGTGAGTTTCCTCATATTGCACTGAGTAGGTATCTCAACAGAATGTGGTTCTGTATAATCTTCTTCAGAGTTAGAAAGGACCTATTGTTCAACCATGTGAACATTGTACCTTTGATTTGAAACACCGTACTCATAACCTTCATCCTCTGAAGATGAGTACTTCTCCTCAACACGGTGAAAAGTATTTGAAGTCAAATACACTATGTGATCTTCTCCATTGTTGCCCATTAGAATTCCTTCTTCTTGCATTCTTTGGGCTACAACACAATAATCCAGGGAATGTGGCTTATCACAAATTTCACAAAAATAATTGTTATTAACCATATATGTTCCCTTCTTCCTTAATGGATCAGGAGTTTCTTTGTTTTTAGGCCTATCTATTACAGGTTTTCCATCCTTCTAATTTGTATTATAGGGCATGTCATGTAACCTAGGCCTCTCATTTTTGTATGTGTTCTCCTATTTGTATTGATAATTATTGGCTTGTTGAGGAACCCTAGGGTTGTCTCTTTTACTGATTATCCCAACAGCCTTCCTATTGTTTTCAATTGTTAATGCTATCTTTTGGGCTTCAGCTAAATCTCTTGGGAACCTATTTCTTAGTTCATACCCTATTTTTGGATCGAACGCATTCAAATAAACACTCAATGCTACAGAGTTTAGCAACTTTGATCCAGGAGGTATCTTATTTTGCAATTTGTTGAATCTCTGGTTAAAATCATAAATTGAGTCATTCTGATTTTTCTAAATCTGCATTAATTCATGGAGAGCAACATCTGGTGCACTTAGATTCCCATATTGCTCGAGGAATCGATCCTAAAATTCTTGGATGAAATTGATAGAAGCTGTTGGTAGGCTGTTGAACCAATCCCTAGCTTCTTCAGTAAACGACACCATGAATAGCCTCATATGTAAATCCTCATATGGCACATCCAAATCTTGGATGAAGGCATTGAAACTCCTTAAATTATCTTCAACAATAATTGCACTACTCCCTATGAACTTAGGAACAAGACTTCTCCAACTGCCATCCATTGGGTAAGGGTATAATTGAAACCCTGTCAAATCAAATTGTTTGATCATTGTTGTGTATTGATGGGGGGAGGGTTAGGTGGATACTGATACTGGTACAACGGATTATTGTATTGTGTATGATGATGTGGCACGTAATTTTGACCATGAGGTGGTTGTGTATTTGTATATTGTGAGGGAATATGCAGTGGATGGTTTGGTTGTCTGTATTGATTCCCTATCTGATTGTGAGGAGCCTCTGATGGATCAGAAGGCCCTGCATTATTATTACCCTACTTATGAGGCGGTACATACTTTGGGCGACCAGCTGTTTGAGTAGTAATTTGGGCTTTTTGCAATTTGATGTCTCTAATTGCTTGTATCATTTGGTCTATCTCTTGTTCAATTTTTAGTTCTTCTAGCTCCTTTTTATGAAGCTCAAACTGTGCTTTTACTTCTTCATGAGTTGAGGATTTAAAATTTTCTTGAGTTACATGATCAATAAACTCATTTTGCTTACCCTTCATTTTTTGATCATATTCCTGTTGGTACCTAATTCGTTCAACTTCAATTTTAGCCTCAAATTTAGCCTGTTTCTAAGAATCGTAAAAAGGATTTCTTTGTTCTTCAGGGGTGCAAGGTTCATCACTTGAATTATCTCTCCATGTATCATAGTGATCATATGTTTCACAATGTGGTCTTGATGCTTTGTCTTTTTTTGTCATGCACATGTCCTCATTTATCTTCTTACCCTTATCAACCTTATAATCCTTGTGTCCACTTACTGTTGCCAACAGGACCCCCTGTATGACCTCCCCTATATTGAGATCCTCTCCCATTCATGTTCAAATGTTTTTATCAGAGTCGCCACTCACTTTCTTAAAAGTGAGAAAGTGCTTGTTATTTCCTATTCCCAACAAAGTCTATATAGGATTTCTGACTCTATGACTAAGGCCCTGATTATGAGTTGAATCCCCAACAGAGTCACCAATTTGTTAGCTCTCAAAAATGTACCCGAACGCTTGAATAGTTAAATTCAACAATCTGTTGAAACATGGAATGATTCTCAGGCCTGTGGGTTGCCTAAAACTGAGAATCAATCTCCAGAGAGGGCTGGTTCCCTGATGAAAACCTCCTAAAAACTAACTGATTTGGCTGGGAAGGAGATAGAAAGCTTGCTTGAATTGAAATTCTAAAGCTACGAGAGGTGATTGCACCTAAATGATAATGACTTGCAATTATGACTCACAATAAACTTCTCAAAACTCTAATATGCACAACTAGATTCAATAATTTAATCATTTGAATGATTTAAACAGAGGCTTTGATCTAATGCAATATTGAGGGAAAAAAAGGTTTTCACGACAAAATTTATTAACCAATTAATAAGCACAGTGCATAACCAGTGAACTTAAAATAAATTGCATACATATATATGAAAAAGACAGAAAAAATCAGAGGTTTCAGAACTGAAACACAGTAATTCTTCGATCAAATTTTTCACAAAAATGATGCTCGAAATCTAGAAGGAAAACTCTAAAGTACTGAAACTCAAAGGAATCTTCTACAATTACACACTTTGAACCTATAAAAAACACTGCTATATTAATCTGAAAGCTGAGTTACAAGATGATCTTCTTTGTTGAAGGCAAAGGTAGAAAACAAGAACTGAATTGAAAAACAGTTAAGTTTTTCAATATATACAAAAACCTTTCCAAAAGGCATGCAAAAAGAACTGAAAGTCCAACTCCAAGAAAGGGTGATAATTCCAAAGCAAAATCCGAGCAGAAGAAAATATCTCTGAAAAGGAGGCCCAAAACCATGCAAAAATAAGTCCAATCAAGCTCAAACTCACTGCCAAGTCATAACTGATACATGCACTATTCCAACTGAACTGCAACTCCTTGAAAAAGTGGCTTAAAGCATGCAAAACTGCCTCGTTTTTACCAATCCACCCATGCAACTCTAAAGTCCACCTCAAAATATTCAATCTTCAGTTTAAGCAAATAGTTATAACTCATCTTTATATAACATTTATTTATTTGCATTTTAAAATACTAAATTAATTAAATGATTTATAAAATATCATTTAATTAATTAGCTACAAGATTTAATGCAAATAAACAAATAAAAATAATTCCTTTAGCAAAAATTGAATTTCCTCTTAAAGCTTCATACACTTCACTCAACATATATTAAAGATATGCATTGTTTTATAAACATTATTGAAGATCACCATATTTTTGGTAATGATTAAATGTTTTACCAAAATATTCAGCACAAAAATTCCATCATTGATAAAGCCGACCACTTGTTAGGCGAGTTGACTTCAAAAACGTGACCATGGAGACAATTAAAAACAAAATGATTTATTGAAAATCATTTGCAAAAATATCAAAAAGAATTTAGGGCGAATGAATAAAGTAAAACATGAACCCTAAAATCATTATGTCTCTTGACTTTTGAGAAGCTTCTGGAGGAAGTAGGCCGCCACTGCTCAAACCCTAGCCACAAACTTGCTTTTCTGGTATTTCTGCCATTGATGAACTTCGAATCTAGTCGTTTTTGGGCCGAACCTGCAATATATAACGTTTTTTCTCAAAAACATGGAGAGAATGGGGCGCGATTTACTGTTCTAAATGACCTTTCATTTTTCTGAGCTTTTCCTGCAAATTTGGGCACGAATCTTCACTTTCTTGGCCGTTTTTAGAGAATGAGGTTTTTAGAAAAATGTTGGAAGGCACATGAGGCATGATTTTTCCTGATCTGAGTGATGCATTTTCGTTTTTCTGTGTATTGCTGCGAATTTTGGATGAATTTGCTTCTTTTCCTGGCCGCCATGATCATTCTTTAGCTTCAAACTTGCTGGAGACTCTTTTAAATTCAAAAAAATGAAGATCTTAACAGGTATTGATGCTTTTATGCGAATTTCTGAAAGTCTGGTTATTTCTTGAAGCCACCATTGAATATCTAGAAGTATTTTCTAAAAACAAAGAATAAGCTTGCTTAAAAAGAACTTGAATCTATGTCTTTCTTCATTTTTCTACAATAACTTCACTTTGCAAGCTCGAACTTGACATCTTTTGAAGTATTTTCTTTTAAAAAAAAGAATAAACTTACTCTTTTCTTTTGGATCTGCAAAATATAACATTTTGAACTCATAATAGATGAAAAACTTTGATTTTTTTGTGTATTACAACCACGTTTTTTCAAATCTGGGCATTTTTCTCACAACAAAAATTTGATTTCTGTTTTAAATCTGCAAAAACTTCACTTTCAAGTTGCGCCATGAACATCTTCTTGAGATCTTTGCAAAAATATTTCATTTTGAAGCTACAACAGATAAAATATTTCATTTTTCTGTAGATGTAAATCTGGGTATTTTATAAATTTCATAGAGATCTGATTTTTGTTCATAAACAACAAGCTTTTATCTGATTTGTTAACCCCTTTAGTTGTTCTACTGAGTGTGATTCTTTCTCACTGTATTTAAATTTCATGGGCTGCATTTTCTGATTTAATGGCATGATGGATTCAAAAATCTGAAGCTTTTATCCATGAAAACAAAAATCTGTTTTGTGCCTTTGTGACTTTCATGAATATGCATACCTTGTGAGCTCAAGACTAATGTCATGCTATCACTACTGTTCTTGACGAAAGAAGCTCCAAATGGCTGTTACTGCTGTCCTCCATAACACTGGAAACACTTTTCACTGTTTAATGACTTTGCTTCTCAGTTAATTGTATTTTGAGTTGATGAACATGAAAGCTTTTCCTTTCTGCTGTCTCTTGCACTTGAATGCATGATTACTACATGCTTTTGAAGCTATGAATACTTCAAATGCATGAATACTCTGTCTCTCTTGAATAAAAAGATGCTCTACACTTCATTTAGATGCAATGTAAAGGAAAATAAAGTAGAGCTGAACAAAAAATGAAAAAGATGAATGCAATATGCTGCTCTAAATATCTGTTATCAATATCCATGTGCTTCGAATGAAAATTATGAATACGTCCTTTTTGATATGCCGAGCTCAACCCTTGTGGGAGCCCGTTTTACTCCACATATCTGATTTTGAACACGATGAACTTGTTCCTGCACACTGAAACAAACATGTCAGCAAAATATAAGAAGCTGAAAGCTTCCATTGAATTACATTCCTTCTTTTCTGATTTTTTGCAATTATCTGATGAATGCTTGGTTTAACGCAAATTACATTTCTGTCTGTAGCATAGGCGTAAGGCAGAAAGTAATTCACCATTGCTTAGAGTATAACTCTAATACCATTTCCTTAACGATTTTGCAGGTACACGGAGCGATGAAGTGAGGCTGTAGTTGCTTGGATGCACGACAGCTAGAAGCACCAATGAAAGTGATTCATCATTACGTGCAATGATGAATTGCTTCTCTCCTTTACTCTTACGTTATTTTCAGCTATGTAGCTTGTGCATTCAAATTTTGTATTCATCTCTTGATTGTCAGAAACAAATTCAGTTACTCTTGCGGCTTGTGTGAGATTCAACATTTCACAAAATGAATAAAAGCATCACTATGCAAATTTTCTCAATTTTCTGTTTTAAACATTTGCACAATAAACTATGACTCATATGTAAGATGCTCTCAATGATGATCAATGAACACTTAATCAGCAAAACATAAAAATCTTCTGTACCTATAAATGATAAACTTCATTAAGCTCTACCTGTTTGAGCTTGAAGTGAAAAATAGGTAACAAATACAATACCTTAAGAGTTTGCCAATCTCTTGATACGTTTTAGGGTAACAGACAAGGCCAAATGGTTTAGACCTTCTACTCTTCAGGTGCTGCTAGACCTAGGTGGGTGTACCTATATGAGTGAGGCAGACTTGACTTGTGCTTATCTCTTTTGAAGTGTTTTTCCCACAATGGCAGATGGGAGTGGACAAATAAAACTTGATTTGGTATGAATTGTATAGTAGTATTAAAACTAAAACCTAATATGTTCAGTTAACAGATGTAAAAAATGAATGAAACCAAATGATGAAAATGTAGAGACTAGTGCCTTATTGGGTATGCGAAGTCAAATGAAATCTAAATGAGTAACTTCTTTCTGGAAAACATTCAAATTGTTTGGCATATATTTTAGTTTATAACTTGTATAAACATGCAAGACTATGACTACCAAGTTCTTCTTAATGATCCAAATGAACTTCCCTGATTAGTATGATCAATTAAAAAGATTTAATCTTTTCTTGAAAGAACTAATTAATCAACCACACAGATACAACAAATGTGCACTAATAAATTGAATATAAACTTGTTATATCAATTTAAATAACCAAAAAGCATCAACCTTGGAGACAACTTTAGTAATACTTTCAATGAACACAACAGAAAATTGAAACCAGAAATACGCCACCACATTAAATGATTTTCATTGATATCTCCATAATCTTAAGTATGCATCATAGTCTCATATTTGTGAAACATTGTATTTTATTGCATCCTTTTCCTATTCTATCTTATCTTTTATCCTGTATCTCTTTCGTTTCGCTATCAAAATATATATTTATACATCAAAACTTGAAAGGACACGTCCTTTCAAAAATGTCAAATGTTTAAACAACAACATGTTAGAAGATAATCAAGCTCTGTTAAGCCATAAATGAGTTTTAGATAGGTGATCCAAATAATCCCAGGGTTCGTATGTATCTACATCTCCAACTGCATTCCAGATTGTGATCTCCATCTTTATCATCTTCTCATTTTGCTCGCTCGCCTCATCCAATGTTGTGTTTTCAGCAGTAGCGATCTTCAGGATTTCATGTAGTATTGACTCACTCTCACCTTTCCATCTGGTCATTTCTTTTAGTTCCCCTCTATCATTAGAGAATGTAGTCAATGTTTTCTTAGCGGCATTTATCAATCCCTGTGCATCCCCTTGCAATTCTTCATAGAAGTTTCGATGTTTATTTATAAAATGATTTGCAACTTCAATTGCTACACTATTAGAAACATCTCTCTGGTTTATTTCTTGAAACTTCTCCATAATCTGTCCATCCATCCTTTCATGTTCTTTTAATGCAGCAATGGTATGTGAATATTTTCCCCAGAGTTTATTCAACCAAGATGTTAAACTAGCTGCCTCTTCTTGATTATTGCCAAAAGTGCATCATATTTTCCTTGGGAGTAAGCACTTGATCCTTCCCAATGATCTTTTGACTAAGAGCTTTCACCTTGGGTAAGCAGCTTGGGTGACTTCATAGTGACACCTAACAAATATTTTAGGCGATCATTTTCTCTCAACTTCCTTTCATTATTTGTTTTGTACATCTCTCTCTCCTTAATCAACATCTGAATTTGGGCTTTATTTAGTTTTGCAACATTTATTCCAATTTCTGCGGTAGCCACATGATCAACTTCTCCAACCTTTAAATTCATGACATGCCCAAATTCCTTTTCAGTGTCAATAACTATTGATTTCCTATGGGGTGGATATAAGGCCCAAATCATTAATGATCCTTCATCTGTATTGTATTTAGATCATGCATACACTTTGGTTACCTTTTCTTGGCTGAGCTTGTGTGTAGCATCACTGTCTTTTAAGAAACTATCAAAGATTAGTGCAGAATTGAGATCAAGCCCAGGAAAGATCATGACACTGACATTTTCTAACATTTTCCTCCCCTTTTCAGGGGTCATACCCGTCATCTCCTCATCCACACACCTCCTTAAATCGTCCAACAATTGTTCTTCATTACCTGCAATAATATTATCAACCTTTTCCCTTATTTCTTTCCCCTTTTGTTTATACAAAAATGCTTTAAACTTTGGGGAGTTAACAAATTCATCATTTGACACAAATGATCTGTATTCTACATGCCTTGCATCTACTTCTTCATTCTCTTTAGTACTCAATTCTCTGGTAGGGCAAGTATAATGTTGAGTTCTTAATCTAGATATTTTACTTGGTTGACTTTATGGCATATTATCCTCAGATGCCTCCTCCCCAGAAGACAACAACTCTGCATCCTGCAACCTCTGATTATATATTTCGACCACCATCTCTGCTTCCTCCTCATCCAAATTCCAGATCATATCATCAAAGTGATAAGGCACATGTTGATACCATCCAAAGTTTATCCTTATTTTAGCATAATTAATATACCCTTCTGGGTCGAAGTTCTTTCTTGGTGGTCCTTTCTTCATGTTATACTGCAACAATTTATCAAGGATCAAATTGTATCCTTCCTTGGCCAACACAGTAAAATCACCAAAGGATAATGTACTAGGCATGAAAGCCTACTTCCCAAAGGAACTAAGATTCATAACACTGGAATAATCCATTTGTTTGACAATCTCCAAATATGCAATTTTGTTTGGGACTGTCTTTGGAAAAATGAATGGGGCATCTTCAAACCCATAAAATCTAATCATAGTAGCTCCCTCCAAGCAATACCAATCTCCCCAATTATGATCAATTGGCCCATTGAAATCCTTTGGCTGAAGAAATCTCTTTATCTCTTCAAATAAAGAATAATCACATGGATGCTTGTACAATTTGTACAATGTCTTTACAAAATATTCTTCAAAATAAATAAAACTAGAATTGGAAAACCTACTGTCCCATACAACATTCCATAATTGAACAGGCAATACTGCACCTTCCTTGTCAAATTGAAAAAAAATAATCTCCTGGGGTCACAATCCCAACTCCTGGCCAAAATATAACACTATATGCATCAACAATGAATAATGCCTGAGATGAATGATAGATGCTCCACCTTTTATTGCCATCAATCTCGAATCCAGCTCCTTAAAAATGTATGAGGCATAGTCAAATGGCCTAGAGTTGTGGTACTGGATATATGTTGAGATTAGCATTGGCACAATTGACATATATTTTTGGACATCCATTCCCAATCCCTGGCCCACTGAGAAATAAGTGTATTTTATATAAGGTTCAAATAGATCAACATGAAAAGGAGGTCCGTCACTATCCTGTAAAGGAACTAGTTTGCCACCTTGTCTAATCCTGTGAATTGGCAACCTCGAACCCTTATAAATCATTTCCATTCTCCATAACACCTTTTCCAATTCTTCACAAATGACTTTTCATTGTAAACCCCTTCCAAATTGAAAACCTCCCCTATTGCATCCTCTGATAAATGTATTTGTGGTTTCCCGGATGGGTCACATATAGCTTTGAGTTTTGAATTATAATGATCAACAAATAATTTTATCAATTCTGCATTTACAAATACATTAGGGCACACCAGTTTTCCCAAATTAAGCTTCCATGGGTTGCATACTGGTTCAAAACAATTTCTCTGATGATAGTGAAAATTAAACAATTCATATCCCCTTATTGGAGTCCAAACATCTCCTATGAATTTACATTTGTCATCCAGTTTATCTATTTTTTCCCTAAGCTGACTAGATCATCTAGCTTTAGGTCCAGAGCTAGGTAACTGGTCAATGAGGTCTTGATTTAATCTTCGTTCAGTGACCTCATGTTCTATTTCAGTTTTCTGTTTCTTTCCCCTAAGTTGACTACTTTCACCAGGTTTTCTACCTTTTAATTTTCCTGAGCTAGGGGGCTCCATTCTTCAAAAGTTATAGAAGTTAAAATTAGAGGAATTGAGGCACAAATGACATACTATATTTTTCTCGAAACCTTTAGACTGAGAGAATGCCTTGGTTCTTCATTCACCTTTCCAATTCTTCCGCTAGCAATTCCACACTAATGTCACCAACTGAATTCTCCTTGTTATGTTCCGTCGCGCCATTAATGTGTCAGCTAAAGCACGAGTGAAGTCTTTTTTGAAACTCACACTGTCACATCAAATGTATTGTCAGTGAGACATTTTCAAATCTGGGGTGATATCCTTTTGCAACGTTCATTAAACCTTTCGTCAAAACATCTTGTAGTCTCCCCGACACCCAGAAGGCTTACCGACTATCACAAATTAAATATCGCTATAATGTCCCGCAGTCTCATCAATATTTAGAGTCTCACCGATAGCTATGCTCTCGGTCTTATGTATATCACTATGACATTTTGAGTCGGGGAGATGTTCTATAGATTATTTTGTGTCTCACCGAGATATATTCTTTGATATGTTTTCTTGTCGCTGAGACATATTTACTTTCTCATCGATAAAACATTCAATGAGACATATGAGTCAGCAAGACTACATGACTTCATCTTGATAACCATTAATAGAGCCCCTTTACGCTTTGCAGCAAGACCTGATGTATTCGATAAGACTTCACTCTGATGACTTTCAGTTTGGCCGATATTTTTCCTTGTGCGCCGGTCGGTAAGACATACATGAGTTCGTTATGACTCATTCCGATGATAAATTTCTTGTCGATATAATTTTTGTCGCCAAGACAATGGATTGTGTCATGTCGATATGTGCTTGCAGATGAATTTTGATCGTTGTGACATTCCTGAATTCTTGCCGATAGACTACAACAGATATACATTAGTAAAAAAAATACATTATGGATTTTGGAGACCCTGAACTTCTCTCGCCGATATGAATTATACAGTAAAATATTTGGGGCTAGATGTATTTTTGTAGGACCACATGACAAAGTATGAGTAAAAATATTATGAAAAGAGCATTTTTGTGCTTATGGTGAGTACTATTTTATAAACTCATGTGTATAAATAACTATAAAATTTTCAAAATTTAACAGTTCTAACAGGATCAATGTTAGACTTTAGGATTTGATTTTGATTGGTTTTATTTGATCTGAATAATGAATTTATAAATCCCAATATGTTGGATGTTATCTTGGAATAAAATTGTCCACAAGGATGATATTTTAACTATATGTATGAGGAGGGATTCATCCACACACACTTAGCCAAACAAGGAGATTTTGATGTTGATTTGAAGGATTTTACCAAAAGTCTAGTATGAATGATTTTTCCAATGGTTCAAAAGTTGTTTCTTAGATGGGATTTCATTGATGTTTGGATGAATGAAGTGTTGGTTTTGGTCCTAAATGAACCTAAGAAGAACTTTGTTTACAAGACCAAGATAGTGAAGAACATGCTTTTCCCTATGAGTAGTTCAAACCAAAAGACCAATGTTTTGCTTGAAAGACCATAAGACAAAAGATAGCAAGCACATGTGTGGGGTTCAATTGGTTTAATCTTGGTTAATGACTTGCTTTTTACCACATCCAATGTCTTGCTTAAGTTTCAAACTAAATGTCCATGTCTCAATTTCTTTTCATCCCACAATTTCCATTATGTGGAAATCAAGAGAATCAACGCAATAGTTTCCTAATTTTAACTTTAGTGAGAGAAAATTGAGATATAAATTCAAATACTTAGAAGCCTCTAAGGATAGAATCCCTAGGACAAGCAGTAGCATTTGGATTTTTCAAAGGTGTTTGCTCCTTCTAAAGGTTTGAAATTTGATGTCCTTGTTGAATGTTTGTTTTCAAGATTTTGGATCCAAACAATGTGTTTAACTAACTCAAAATTGCACAATCCTAGGATGGAAAAGAAAACATTTGTTGAATTCCCACTTGGATAAATCCAACTACCCTTATTCAGAATAAATGATTGGAAGCTTGACCACACTGGCTCCCCTCCATGACACTCACTTCTATAGGTCAACCAAGCCTCGGTTCTCATGAATCTCCCATGACAAACTTTTCATCTCTACGAAGAATCATAAATATGTGGGACGACTCTGAAGTTCTGACCTCCTAACGCCAACAAATATTGAGATTTTGGATTCTAAACAAAGGTTTGGAGTAAGGGCATCCAGTTTAGGGGGTGCATTATAAAATCCTTGTGAGAGATCTCCCAACCGTTAGAACAAGGGATTTACACATCATAAAGACACTGGGGGAGAGTTATCATGTACCACTTCCCATTGTTTGTGATTTTCATTGCAACCACAAATTTATATAGTGGTTTGGAAGAGCTTGGCTTATGCTCCTTACCGCTTGGGTCATTCCCTTGGGGTGAGTACTTTTTCCCACCAAGGTAGGACCTCGAAAGGTAAACAAAAGTAAGTACATCTGTAGTTTGATCAATCTTTGTTTGCGTGAACAAAGAGAGAACACACACAATATACTTAACTCACACTAGTAAGATTTGTGCAATTTTTAAGAGCCCAAATTGAAGTGTGGAGGCAATCTTTTAGACAACCTAATATCACCAAAAGACTTTTGATTCTCAAGATCATCATAAAGCATGAGAGAAGTGCATACGCCTTTTAAATGATATTAACTTGTAAAAAATATTACAAAACACGAAAAACATACATTCATTTTAACTTCAAAAGCAATAATGGATTCTTTTTATAGCACCAAGATGAAGTGTGAAGTTTGCTTGTTCAATTTTTAAATCCAAAACCAACTTTAGTAAGATCCTAAGGTTCTTTTTAACCCTTTGATTGTTCTTTTTAAAACCCAAAAGAAATTTATTTGAGTCCTAAAACTTGAAGATAACAAAGCCTTAAGAAAGGGATCATAATTGCTCCAAAAGTGTTTACAAACACTTGTTACAATCATGTGATAATTATGTCTTTCACTTCCATGCTCTATGATCCTTTAAAACCTACAATCCAAGCTCCAAATGTAAGATGAAATCAAGAAACAAGAAAATATGAGGGTTAGATAAATGATTAAGCATAAAACCCTAAAATTTAGACCAAGTTTCATTGTGATTTGACATTAGGTGAAAATTTGAAAATTTTAACTATATTAAAGTTGAGAAACACCTACACCATTGGATAGCTTATGGAATTCTTCCCCATTTCAAAAAAAAAAATCTCTAAAAAAGACCAAAATATGACCAAGATACGACCATTTTAAGATTGAGTGAAAAAGCAAGAAAGCAAAGGCATCGCCATTTGAAACACAGAGGCAATGACTCTATTTGAGTGCAAACAACGACGTTGGAATGATAGCGGTGTTGTTTGAGGATTTGAGCAGTGCTTTGGTGAAACAACCATCATTCTTTGGAAAAATATAGACTGCATGTGTGTCTCTATTTCCTCCAGTAGCGTTGTTTGACTTGGAAAGACAAAAAACATAAAAAATGACAAAAATGTCCAAAAAAATGTGTTAATTTTGAGATTTATGCCCTCCTAGTGCCAAAATGTGAATGGTGGATCTAGACCTGCACAAACATGAACAAACAACACAATATTAGTCCATTATGCAAATCAAAACCATCATTCCCCATAAGATTCATTTGAATGTCAAAAACAAGAAACAAAGTAAATAAACCAAATGAAAGCTATCTAAACTTGCTCAAAACAATCAAACTCTCAATCCCATGGGGGAATCGGTGCTTCTTTGATGTGGAAAGAAGCCCTTTCCCAATTCCTTGCAAAGATTTGATGATGATGATGGTGATTGTGTGCTCCTTGATTTAAAATGTTGAGAACCTTGCTATGATTGATGAAACTCTATGAAAACTTTGATGCAATATGGATGATATTGATGATAATGGTCGATTCAAATGAGCATAGTGATTTTACATGGATTGTGGATGATCAAACAAATAGAGAAGGCCTCTATTTTTAATGGAGAAGGATGGAGGAATGCAAAATGGGATGAATGTGGGATAAAAGATCAACCAATAGCACCATGCCACTTGTCAACATATTAGTGGAGAGAGGTGGAGCACATTTTGATGAATGTGCAAATAAATGCTATTAGGTGGATATTTGAAATTTGAAAGTTGGCTTGTGGAGGGAGATGTGGAAGAGGAGTTAATGCCACTTGGCTCGAGAAAAAGGACCTGTAAGAGAAATAAATGCCAAGTTGGAGGATAAGACATTTGAGAGGGAGAATTTGAATTTGAAGAATATTCCAACTTGACACCTTTTTGAATGAAAATGGATGAATTTATAAATCAATTAAATTGGTTTACTTGCACAAGTTGCAAAATCTAGAGGATTTGAGGGATTAGTGTTAGAGTTAATCAAGATTTGATTAACTTAGATGATAATTAATTGACTTGACACTTTGACATAGATTTTTGGATTTAAACAAATCAAAATGAGAGGAATAATGAATATTAGACTTGATTAAATAAAGTTTGGTTTATTTAATTAAAAGGGGATGATGTTAGACTTAAATCAAATAAAGATTAATTTATTTAATTTAAAGGAGATGACTTTAGAACTTCTTTTTTTAAAATAAAAGAAGGTAAAAACTTTATTGAATCAGAATAGCATTTCAAAGTCCAAAGAAAGAAGCCACAAGGGGCCCAACAAAACAAGAATTGATTTACGCCCAAGAAGCACCTCATATCCTCAGCAACCCACTCCTCAAGAACAGGGGCCATGTCTTCAGAAAGGTTGCCCCAATCATCCACATACCAAGAATCAGTCCTCTTCGACACCCATCTAGCCAGTCCATCAGCCACCCTATTCCACTCCCACAGAATATGGCAGAAAACAATGTACTCCAAAGTAGAGCACATAGAAACAATCTGTTTGACAACCACATCTAGCTGCCAATTCACATCCTCCAAATTTCTCTTATTCAACATATCAATAACCACCTGAGAATTAGACTCACAAACAATTTGCCGCCATCCAAGACCAACCGCACGCTCAATCGCCAAGAGAATAGCATTCGCCTCCATAAGATTATTAGTCTGCAAACCATGATACACAGAAAGGAAAAAAAAAACCACCACTCTGAGGCTGTCTCTACCAATACCACCAACCCCAGCATGCCTAGGATTACCCCTAGATGACCCATCCGTATTGATTTTTAGCTCCCCTAGAGCAGGTGGACACCAAAATCCCTCACGAGCAACCCTCTCATGCCCACACCTATGGTGCACTTTTCTCAAAATACTCATGTCCCCTATGACAAGACCCAGGGCATTAACAACACCCAAGTCCCCAGGATCGATCGACACAGACAAGTCACACTTTGCAGTCAAAGTCTCCTGCAAAGCCCCAAGAATTCGCCTCCAAAGTTGCCCCATGAGCAATTTTTTATCCAAGAAAATTCTTCTGTTATGCTCCAACCAAATTTTCCAAACAATCAAACTAGGACCAATGCTCCAAGCAATTTTAAGAAAGGAGGTTGAGGCAGGAGAAGATCCCTATCTCTTCCAAAAATCCTCCAAAGAAGAGACATGGCAACACAGTAAGTTCCAAAGATTCCACCAGTGATGCTAGATAGTCTTAACATAAGAACACTGAAAAAAGAGATGCGATAAGCATTCTTCATGCTGACCACATAGAATGCACATGGAAGGACACTGGAACCCTCATTTTCGAAGATTGTCCCAAGTAAGACACTTACCTTGGACCACAAGCCAAGAGAAAAAATTACACTTAGGCCAAGCAAATTTATTCCAAACATGCTTCCACCAAGGAACCTAGGAGCTCCCAAAAGCCTATTTATCCAAAACCTGATAGCCAGAGGCAACCAAAAATTTTCCTTTCAAATTAGGACCCCAAGCAAGCACATCACTCCCATGGAAAGAATTGCAAGCATGACCCAATAAAATCTTAGCAAGCTCTTGATGATCCTCCACCGCACCACCAGGAGGCCATTCTAAGGGGTCCTTCCACCTGGACACAGAAATTTGACCCAAAGATTGTTGAGATTTGAAGTCAGCCACATGACACCTACCCACCTCCACAAAAATCTGGCACAAGTCATGGAGGTGGGGATGAGAAGACACAATGGGTGGATGTCCATCCCAGGAATCATGCCTGAAGAGAGCATCCTGACCCCCATTACAAATCCAAAAAGGACCCTAATTAACAAGCTTGGCACCCAGTTTAAGAGTACTCCAGATCAGAGAACCTTTCCCCTCCATACTGAATCTAACAACCTCCCTACTTTCCATCGCACCCAAATATTTGAAGGTCAGAACTTTAGCCCACCACATGTGTTGTTGTGAGCACCAACACCAATACAACTTAGCAGCCAAGGCCTGCCCATTCCAATCCGTCTGTTGTAGACCAAGACCCCCCTCTTGCTTTGGCCTACAAACAACATCTCACTTCACCAAACTCCATTTTCTATGAAGAAGATTGCCAGCCCACAAAAACTGACGAGACAATTTCTCGAAATCTTTAATAAAACTTGAAGGAGCTGAAAGAACAAAGAATCTATAAAGAGGGAGAGCCTGGACCACCAACTTTAGAAGAGTCACTCTACCTGCTGAAGAAAGCCACCTGCAAGTCCAATGACTAACCAATCTTTGAAATTTGTCAAGAGTCTCTTTCCAAAACCTTTTGGGGAGAGAACGAATGACAAGAGGGATTCCAAGATAGGAAAAAAGAAGCGAACCAATATATAAATGAAGAATACCAACAATTCTCCTTTGGATAACCTTAGGAGTATGGAAGAAATAGATGAAGGACTTCCCCTCATTAATGCGCTGCCCAGAAGTAGCCAAGTAACTATCCAACACACTACGCCAGTTGAGAGCCTCCTCAACCTTTGCCCTACCCATCAAGGTAGTATCATCAACGAACTGAAGGTGAGATTGAGGGGGAATATCATCTCCCCAAATCCATCCCTGAAGCAAGCCATGAGCAACTTGAGCATGAATGAGCCTTCCCAGGTCTTCCGCAAGAAGGATGAATAAGTAAGGAGACAGAGGATCTCCCTGCCTGAGGCCTCTAGAAGCACCAAACAAACAAGTGGGCTCACCATTGATAAGCACTGAAAAGGAAGAAGAACTGACACAACTCCTGACCCATTCAATCCAACCCTCAGCAAAGCCAAAAGCTCCAAGAATTTTAAACAAAAAGTTCCATTTAACACGATCATACGCTTTAGCCATGTCCAACTTGATAAACATAGATTTTTCTTTTGAGGATTCCATAGAATGGATGGTCTCAACAGTAATAACAACCCCATCCAAGATCTGTCTATTAGCCACAAAACCCCCCTACTCCTTAGATATTAACCCACCAAGCCAAGGTTTCAGCCTTTCTGCAATCAACTTAGTAATAATTTTATACACAACATTACATAGCACAATAGGCCTAAAAAGATCCAAAGAATTAGCCCCCACCTTATTTGGATTAAGAGCTAAAAAATTAGCATTTAGGGACTTCAACATTTGTTTATGCAAAAAGGATTCCTGAACAACCTCTAAGAGATCCAATTTAACCACTTCCCAGAACTCTTGAAAAAAATCAACTGGGAATTCATCAGGCCGGGGCTTTACCTTTCTTCATCTGGAACACAACATTCTCAAGCTCCGACAAGGTAATAGGAGCAAGCAACAAATCATTCATGTCATTAGTCACCAGCTACGGGATACAATCTAGAATCCTTGCTTCGTCCTCCTTCCCAGGAGGTGAATCCTCAGAGAACAAGGTAGAGAAATACCGAATGCATTCGACATAAATAGAAGCGGAAGAGGACAAAGTTTCCCCATCAGGTAACAAGAGAGAAGAAATAACATTACCTTGTCTTTGGTCTTTAACTGAGTTATGGAAAAAAGAGGTGTTCTGACCACCAGCTTGAAGCCAATCAATACGGGACTTCTGTTTCCAAAAAATTTCTTCTCTTAACTCCCATTCCTCAACCTCTTTTGTTGCAGCAACCTCTAACGAACTCAACTCCTCCAATAGGCCTTGATCACGAATCTGCCTGGTAATTAGGTTTAGATTATCTCAAGATTTCTATTTTTCTTGAAATAAATTACCAAAATGCTACCTATTCAATCTTTTCAACATGTATTTAACATACTTGAGCCTCTTTGAGAAAGAGTACATAGCAGTGCCATGTGCTAGCTTCCCAAGATCCCACCAGCCAGGGAGAAAATCATGGATAGATTCAGCCCTGAGCCACATGAGTTGGAACTTAAAGGTCTATTTAGCACACCATTGAGGCACATCAGCCACCAGCTTAATTGGCCAATGGTCAGAACCTTGACCATCCAATATTTTAGAGCTAGTCATCCACCTGTCCCCCAACCAAAAACTAGACACCAAAAATCTATCAAGTCTTTTTGAAATAGAAGCATCTCTCATTCTCCTATTATTCCAAGTAAAAATACCATTGCCCGGCCTGATATCTACAAGATTCAGAGCAGAGATATTGTCCTGGAGCAACAACGCAGAAGCCTCCAGCCTTGCAATACCACCCTGCTTCTCTGCAAGCTCCCTGATAGCATTAAATTCACCTCCAATAATCCAAGGATGGTAAGGAAATAAGTTATGAACTAAACGAATGTTGGACCACAAGAGTTGCTTACCCTGCAACTCCATAGGTGCATACACATTGGAGAAGAGAGCAATTTCCCTTGACATAAAGCAAGAAGCCACCATGGAAAGGGAGGACTTAAAAGACACCCACCATTGGGGGCAGATCTTTCGTAGGTTCCATAAGCATGCCACCCCTCCAGAAGATCCCTGAGCACTAGTGCATTGGCATTCACCATTCCTCCATAACTTAGGAGCTAAATCCATCATACCCTCCATAGAGAGCTTAGTCTCCTGCAAAAACAAAACATTAGGCGAATGACTCCTAATCAAATCCCGAATAGCTTTTTGTCTAGGGCCACTGTTCAAGCTCCGTACATTCCAAGAGAGAACTATCATTTCAAGGGGCATGAAAAATATGAATCCAGAGTCTTGACTGACCCTGACTCCACTAAAGTCTCCCCTATCATCTTAATATTTTCCACATCCTTCTTCCTTCCTAGCTTAGAAATTTTCTCTAGCCCCCCTTCTTGAGATCTTTTTGCAAAACACCCAACTGAGAGGATGACTTAATATTCTTCTTACCCACCTCCAAACCCACTTTCAACAAGAGGTGATCCTTATCTGCACTATCTTTCACTGCCTCAACACTACCACCCAACTCCTCCTGAACCCCATCTACCGATCTGTCACTAGGTCCAAAGTCCCATAAACATGCAGAGCCATAATCACCTTTGAATTAAGCTTTTCCTGTACAGGATCTTTCCCTTCCTCTAAGCATGGCACTCTTGTACCCCCTCTAGTTGGGGACCATGCATTGCCTCAACTGAAGGGCCATGCTGATCAATATCCAAAGTCCCATGATCAAGATAAAAAAACCCCGGGTTCACCTCCTGTTGACTAAGATCTTCCAACACCTCGAACCTATTGAAGGTGTCCTCCTCTTGCTTGTCCTTCAGAGTCAGTTTATGTCCTTTATTTCTAACAAGAGAAAAACCATCTTCCCTGCCACCAAAACCCTGAATGGGATCCTTGCCCTTATCCACTCTGTGCAGATTAATTGAAGGCTAAGGAGATTGAGCCTCCAAAGGCTTGGCCTTTAGACATCTGCATTGGAGGTGACCATACTCATGATAGAAATGACAACAGAAAGGTAGTGTTTCATAATCTAGCTACTGCACCCACGAATATTCTCCTGCACTAACTTCTAAAGAGTCTGGCAATGGCTTACTTAAGTCTATTTCCACACAAAACTGGGAAAAAGTCATTACCTTCTTGAATTGCATTTGTTGTGATGAACCCACAAGTTTCCCCAACTTTAAGGCTAATAAGTACAGCCCATCCTTGTGCTAGCATTCCACAAGGAGCCTTGGAAGACAAACCCAAACTGGAACCCAATTTGGAAGCTCCTCCACCAGGTTGAAGCCAACATGCCATGGCTTAATAAACAAGCCCACTTGGTTGTAAAAGTATGGACCCCTTCAAAAACCCTATTCTGATCAGCCATGCAGTCAAATGTGACCATGAAATAGTTATTTGCCAAGAGGCGGATCTCCATCTCCCCTTCTGGCATCCATGTCCTTTGAGCCCACGTATCCAAGAATTGCAACAAAATTTTCGAACCCAAGAATTTAAAATAAAGAGATGTCTTGAATAATAATCAATATCTTTAGCCAACATCTCCATCGGAATGACTACATTCGGCCTCTCCTTACACCTTTCGAGGCACCCATTAATCTTCAAAATTCTAGGCCCACCTGTCGAGGCCATCTCAACATTTTCAGGTTCCACCAAAAAAAGATTATTATCAAAAAAATTTGAACCCTATAGAGAGGGTTTCGAACCAAACGCCGAACGAAAGTCCATTTTGGGGCAAGCCCTAGAAGATTCCCCATGCGACATTGAAGAAAAAACCTTAGATGAACATGCAGGCTCGCATAATCCCAAGAAACAAAAGGACCACCCAAGGGTTACGGCACCACACAACCCCCCACCCCAAGATGGGGGCACCCAAAACACCTCTTCCTGACGAATCCCCAGTCACCTCAACCCCTTGCCCACAACCCACCTCCACTCTGCCACACAACACCCTACACCAAACCCTCGCCGCTTCCAAATGCAGACCACAAACAAGCTCAGACCACCGTCCTAACCCCACCAAATAGCCCAACGCCCACACACACCACACAGCGACATACCCCAACACCTATTCGCAACCAACAAGCACCAAAAAAGACCAAAGGAATGCAACAATTGGGAAAAGATACACCACCGAACACCCTTGCAACCACCGAGCACCCCCACAATGCAGAAAACAACCCCCCCTCCCCATCGCATAGCAAGGAATTCACTGGAACGAGCTAGGGCATGATTTCCCTAGCTCAGCTTGCAGAGCCATCAACACCATCCAATTATCACCAGATGACTTTAGAACTTAATTAAATAAAATGAATTATTTAATTAAAAGAGGTACATTAGGATTAATTAAAAATAATAATTTATTTAATTAATAAAAGATAATGATTTAATCAAATAAAGTGGATTTATTGATGAATCATGATGAATTTAATCAAATAAAGATTATTCAATTAAATAATTAGTAAAGGAGATGATTTAGGATGAATTGGTGTTAGTAAATCAGGATCAGGTGCATGAGATCAATCAGTATATTTTACATGTCTATAGAATAAACTATATTCTTATCAATATGATTCAATGATATGAAAATTGTAGTAGAAACCCCTTGGTTATATAGCCAAGGTGAGATACAAGATGTCATAGGATTATGATAAGTGTCTTAATCATATGACATGAGACAACTTATCACAGCTACTTAGGTTCAATGTGTTACAAGTCAAAAGATAATATGACAACTAATGACAACTAACACCTTCTAGAAATATTCCTAAGACCTAAGTAAACTTAACATGTAAATAAGTCCCCTAGTAATGAATTAACTAGGTACAAGACTTTATTTAAGTGCAACTTAGGGAGTAGCAAATTATTATGCAAATGACACAAAGATGCAAGAATGGGTCCCAGCTACTAGGCCATGTTATGTACCCATGTACAAAAGAAATGAAATGTCTCACAAATGAAGAAAAGGAGAAGACCCAGTGGGACAAAAATCCTCCCCAAAAGAGAGATGAAATACAAAAAAAGAAATGCTCTCAATGATGCATGAGAAGGCCAACACCCCATGTGAGGAAAAAAATACCCCATAAGAGAGAAGAAGAAGAGAGACAAGGCATCCCCCCTCAATGTTGAGTCTCCTGCAATGATGGTAGAAGCTCGACATTGAATGTTGAAGATGATCCAATCTCATTAAACAATGTTCCTCCCCTTAGGAAGAAACAAAACCATGAATGTATGCAGGATGTTAGGAAGATGGATGATATGTGATGATGTCTCTGAAGCATGCTCAAGTGTCTCCATGTCGATGTCAAAATCTAACACACTCCAAACAAGCATTCTAGGCCACACTGGTGAAGATGTAAATCTAGAATCTAATAGAGATGAATGTAGAACATGATCCAAAGACAAAAATATCCCCTCTGAAGACCAAGAAGCCTCCTCCAATTTTTTTCCAAAAGGATCCACAATCATGTCAAACTGCAAGGAATGATCATGTAGAGAATGAACAAGAGGGTCAAGGTGCTCCCTCACAACAACTAAAGAAGGATATTCTCCATCAAAGAGAAGGTGAATTCCATTAATGATGTCCCCCAAATATGCAATATGATACTCCACAAACAAGTTTGAAATACCTATCAAGAATCCATCACAAGTAACTAGTTCCGAAAGACAACCAGGATCCTGTTGCATTGAATCACAAGAAGCCATATCTGTAGCAACACAAGTATCATCAATTGTTACAGTAGATGGAGGAGATATAATGCGTGGCTCAAGAATTGGATCTAATGTGAGAAATCCCAAGTTCACGAAGCCAAATGTATCCTCTAAATCATGGTTCATACTTGAAATGTGATCAATAGTTGAAGGAACAATGTCACCATCAGAAGCAAAATCTGCAAATGTATACAACCAAGATGAATGATCAACCATCCTAGTAATAATGATCTCTTGACTCTCCAAGTTTCGAATGATGATTGAATCTGGTGTGAACTCCATAGTTTTCCCATCTCCACCATGTGTAATATGATATATGGAAATAATATTGTTCATCAAATGAGGAACACACAAAGCATCTTGGAAGGTGTTGTCCCCAAAACTAATAGACCCCTTCCCAATTACACTCATGTATGTATTGTTTCCCATCAAGATAGGAGACATAGTACAAGGTTGAAAAGAAGAGAATATAGACTGTGAAGATGTCATATGATGAGATGCTCCTGAATCTAGAAGTCATCTCCCTGATCCATGACTTGAAAGAGCACAAAGAGCTTGTCCTTTATATCCTAATGTAGAAGCTTGACCTTTACCCTTTTTAGACTATTTTGAAGAAGAAGGAGAAGAAGGTTCAAACATTCTAAAGGAAAATCAATGTGATTCCTTTTGAGAAGATTTTTCAACTCATCAATATCCTTCTTATAACAATAGTGTTCTTCATGTCCATCCTTCTTGCAATATGCACAAGTAGACATCTCATTCTTTGATGAATTCTATTTGGAAGAGGATTTTTTCTTTGCATGATCTGAATGTGGATTATTCTTTGCTTTCTTCTATTTCTTATCTGATTTTGATTCTTTCACCTGACTAACCAACAATGCGTGAGATTTGGAAGTCTTGATGAGACCCATTGAGATAAACTTTTGTTGCTCACGTATCAACATCTCAGAAAATGATGCAAATGAAGGTGTAGTATATGTAGACCCCATAGTCAATCTATGAGTATGATAGCTAGAAACAAAAGAAGCATAATCAGGATCAAGTTTGTTCATTGTATTGTAGACAAAATGAATGTCCTTATCAATTCCACATGCTTTACATTGCTCTCTTAGATCATTAACCTTAGTGATGTAGTCTTGGATGTTGTCAAAGTTCTTAGGACCAAGGCTCATCAGTTCATTATCAATTTGATAGCTTCTTACTTCATTTGTAGTACCATACAATGTTTTCAATTTATCCAAAGCTTCATAAGAATTTTGGCATGATTCAATTTGAAACAACAAATCTTGAGAAATTAGTCTACAAAGACATCCAAGAGCTTTGGTATGTTTAATCATCCATTTTATCTTTTTATCTACATTTGTAGGTTTAGGTACCTTATTTTCAACATATAGAGTGTGACCTTATCTCATTAGAATACTCCATGCATTTTGATGCCATGTTGAATAATTATATGGTGTGAGCAAAGGAACCTTAGAATGATCCATGAAAATGAGAGACCAAAACCAAATAGATCAAAAGAATGTACCAAGAGACCCCCCAAATCACTCAATCAAGAAACCCCCCAAGAAATATCTAATTTGTGGCACTTTATACTTAATGCATTTACAGTTGCTAGATGCCAAAAACAACAAGCTAGACTTGATCTTAGTGCTTACACAAGCCAAAATAGGCCACATAATCAAGTACATTTTTTTACAAAATGAGATTAATTTGATCATACCATTGAGAAGTGCACAAAAAAATATGCACTTTAAAAAAAAGCACTCAAAAATGTTACTATAGGAGCAAGATATGAGCTCCTAAAGTTCCCAAAATGAAGACAAAGCAACAACACCTGTGAGAATCTAAAAATTTGGAAAAACTAGATAAAAAATCAAAAACTAAATGTACCACTGTGAAGAGCACAAAAAATTATCCCAAATCAAAACAAATTGCTTGAAAAAAGGAGCCAAAATGAACAAGTTATGAGTCTCTGAAGTTGAATTGCAAAAAAAAAAAAAAGCTCATTCGTGAGAGGGGATTTTTTTTTAGAAAATTATTACATGGCGTTGACATCATCAACACAAAAGCTTAAATTTGAAGTCCTTATGCCCATCAAATAAACATCTGCTTTAAAATTGACATTTGAAAGGCCGTCAAATATGACATCGCCCTTCTTGTCGGAATATGCTTAACTTTGACGAAATATTCTCGATCTAGATGTTGATGGAATCAACGAATACTCTGCCAGAATTCAATTTGACCATTGTTGGAATCTTTTATTGGTCACCAATTTAATGTTTATGGGTTGCCTAAGTTTTTACCGCCAATTTGAGTGAGGGCCCGTGGTCTAGATGTTGGCCAAAATTCTCAAATGATTGCCGGTGTTGATTGAGGGGGCCGTGATTGTACATTGGATGGCTGGGTGATTGCCACGTGGCAAGCCTTGGCAAGTACCTGTGGTTGTACCTGTTGCAAGTACTCTACAATAAATCCACAGATAACCAAAAACTTTTCACCCCTTTTTTATTTTCTTTTAAATAAAAACTTTTACACAAAAATATTTAATCTACCCATTTCAATTTAAAAAAAAAAAAAATCAGAAAAAATTTATTTATTTTCTAAAAAATCATACCATCATAATGACGTGACCTGGGGGGTCATACAACTCTCTAGGCAATTTTTTTTGGTCTCACTGGACAACTACTCTTATTTGGATGATTTGGTAGTTGATCTTAGGGTTTTTGGCCCTTTTGGATGCGATGGCAGGGTCGGCTTTGACTCAAATGCTCCAAAATGCAGCTACCTTTTGGATCTAATAACCACTCTTCAGCTTCAAACCCTTATAGATTTGGCCTCATATGTCTGATTTGGATGAAATAAAAGGAAAAACTGACTATTTCAAACCTTCTAAACTCAATCATGAGCTCATGTTTGCACTAACAAGCTCCAATATGAACTTGCAATAAAGAGCCAAAAATGGAACCCCCCGAGGTTTGGTATTTCTATCAAGTTTTTCTGATTCTCTAGATCATCATACTATGCAAGAGAAGAGCATACTTGACTTTTCAAGATTTACCATCTCTCTTCAGAAAAAGACTATCCAATGGCACCCAACCCACTTTGATACCATGTTAGAATTGGCTATGGCTGCCAAGATCTTGAGACCAAATGGAAAGCACAAAGAGATAGAATAGAATGTGACAAGAATAAACTATATTCTTATCAATATGATTCAATGATTTGAAAAATGTAGTAGAAACCCCTTGGTTATATAGCCAAGGTGAGATACAAGATGTCATAAGATTATGACAAGTGTCTTAATCATATGACATGGGACAACTTATCACAACTACCAAGGTTCACATGTGTTACAAGTCAAAAGATAAGATAACAACTAATGACAACTAACACTTTTTGGAAAGATTCCTAGGACCTAAGTAAAATTAACATGTAAATAAGTCCCCTAGTAACGAATTAACTAGGTACAAGACTTTATTGGTGTTGCTTATATTTTATAGGAGATACTTACTTTCAAACTTGACCATATGGACACTCGTGAACTAATATTTGGTGCAATTATTAATGGAGAACCAATTCTTAAACATAACACTCCTATAGAATCTTTCTTATTGCTCAGTCGAGAACTGGGATCATTAGCTCTAGAATTGAATCATACTATTCTATCTGAGATAAAACTTTCAAATAGATAAAAAAGATGTTTGATCAGAATGAATCAAATTTTTTTTTTTGAGTGATCAAGATAAACATCAACAACTTCGAATTGGATTAGTTTCCCCCAAGAAATTTTTTGCTTGGTCTAAAAGAATATTACCTAATAGAGAAAGAGTAAAAATAGCGACTACATACCACACTTTAGATTATAGAACTTATGAACCAGAAAGAGGGATTATTTTGTGAAAGAATATTTGGAGATAAGAAGAGGAGTCTGTACTTGTGTAATTCTCAAATAATGGAAAACAAAAAGGAAAACTACAAATCCAATTTGTGTACTCAATGTGGAGTTGAACTTGTTGTTGATCCTTGAATTCAAAGATATTGAATGTGATACATTAAATTGGAAATTCCAGTTGTTCACATTTGGTATTTCAAATGACACCCTAGTTGTATTGTAAATTTATTAGATAAAACTTGTAAAGAATTAGAAAACCTAATATACTACAATGTGTGTCTTGATGACAAGTTCTAATTATACAAATATGTAGGAATTGTCAACCTATTCATTCTAGTTGGGATGCCCTTAGCACTAATACACCGCTTAGAAAGAGTAGCACGAAGCTTAGAATTAGAATCATCTTAAAAAGATGTTGATAAAGAGGAATTAATATAGGGCTAATATCTTATATATTAGATTGCTAATTGGACTTTGTAAAAATTCTTCTTTTATTCTAGACCAAAAAAAAGATATGGTTATAGGAGTCTATTCATTGCACATATGCTTCAAATAATATAGTAACCATTGAAGTAAAATAAAATCTTATAGGATCAATTATAATGAGATACAAATAAGTAAATCCCTTATAAATTTCAAATGAAGTGAAGGTCTTTCACAAAGATGTATTGTTCAAAAGGAAGGAGACTACTCACTAATTCCATATTTATGTCATAATATGAATCATAAACCAATAATCAAATTCACTTGGAACTTGAGAAAAGAGTAACTATTTAGTTTTATAGAGAGAAAACAACATTTTTTTGCACAATAATACAAAATCACTTTCCATTTCAATATAGTTCCTTGAGTCAGATGAGAGGAAAATTCCATGTTTGATTCTGGGGGGTGGGAAGATTAGAAAAACCTATCCAAATGTTTTTTGAGAAAAAGTAGCTATTTATTTTAAAAGTGAACAAAAAACATTTTTTTGCACAATGATAAATAATCACTTTCCATTTCAATATAGTTACTTGAGTTGGACGAGAGGAAATTTTCATGTTTGATTCATAAGGGGGGGATTAGAAAAACCTAGATCCAAATGTTTGTATTAGTAGGCCCATAGCTAACATGCCAACTTTATTATGATTCTTTGTTTTACTTCAATATGAGGATCAATCCTAACTAGAAACTATTGCTTATTACCTCTCTGTTACACCTTGTCTTATTGTTACTGATTTATTTTTACCGTCATAGGTAAATAGGTTAGTATGCTTGCTAAGGAATGGAATATTGAAATAGGTATTATGTGAAAGTATTGATAAATGCTTAATATTGCTTTGAAAGAGTAAATATGTTTACATTTATTGCTATATGAATATGCTAAAGTTATGATGCATATGGATTTATTATGAATGTCTAACTATCATTGAAAATGTGTTAAGCTGGTTGTAAGGATAGGTTCATTCCTCCAGGTGGAGGGATAGTATCACTTAGGATAAGCGATTGGTTGAATAACCCTTGATGATACCTATTTGAGCTTACACACACACTCATAGTAGAATGGTTGAGTCTAGACATAGTTTTGGGGAATTGGTAAGTCATCCTTAGCATGAGTGTTTGCATTAGTAAGGGTCTTGATTACTGTTGAACGCATGCTTAAATGATGTTTATATGTTTGGAGCTTATGGGTTCTTCCTTATGTACTATGCTTGATTGTATGATGAGTGTTTGAGATATATTCCTATATGCATAAATATGCACATGTTGATGTGTGTGTATGTCAGATATAATTGGATGTCCATACGAGTACGTCAACATATGCATAATTATGCATATATGTATATAGATATGATGTTATAGGAGTGTGCATATATATATACACACACATATATACACAAGAGCATTCATGCTTGAAAAGAATGTATATATGTGTGTGTGTGTGTGTGTGTGTTTGACTGTCAAAATGATGGTCTATATTTGATATATATATATATATATATATATGCATTATTGCATTATCATTATTGTGCATAATATATATGTCTAAGTATCGTTTTGAATATGGTATTATTGTGAATATATCACTTAGTTGTAATCATTCAATTATCGAATGGATTATTGCTTTATTTCTTTAGATGATATGTATATTATATATATATATATTATGTGAATGTTTACTCGTTTGTATTCATTTGTATATCAAATGCATACATACTTGTTTGATAAGGGATATATATATATTAGTACATATGATGAGGGTCATTGCAGTCCTCATCATTTAATTAAAAATGTCAAACCAGAGCAGTGTCCATGACAATATGCAAGAGGGGGAAAAATTCATTTGCATGACATTATTTTTCTACAAACAAAATTGAAAAACAATGCATGAAAGAAATTGTTGGAATCAAATCTATCCTAAAAAATTTGTAAAGGGAAATACTAGAAATGTAAAGATTTGGAAATGAAATTGCTAGAATCAAATCTATCCTAAGTAAAGGGAAATACTAGAAATGTAAAGGATTAGAAATAAAATTACTGCTAAGAAATGAAACTACAAAAAACTACTGTTGCTAAAATACTAAACTATGTTATTTTATGAAACTCTTCCCTTGCAAAAAAAGGTCTGAAAGATGACTCTTATAGTTGTACAATAGATTGCTAGAAGATATGATCATGTGTTGGGGGGAAAAAGATAAGTCATTTCTTCATCTTGCTGAATCAATCTCCTTTGTCCGTCCAAAACAAATATGTATATTTTGCAACCCCTAAACAAGCTCCAAAAAGATGTTTGAATATTGAAAATGTCATACCTTTACCTTGTGTATCATTAAAGTTCATAAAACAACTCATAGATGCTTGCAAAAAGGTTCAAATTGCCCAAAATTGCCTCCTAGATATGTTTCATTTGTTTTCACAACCCAACAACATGCCTTAGATGCTTGGAACTACCATTTAGATGCTCTCAACTGTTGTCCCTTAACTACTAATAGAAACCCAAATTGTTCAACCTCTTCATAAATGCTATCATACTTATCCTTCACTTAGATCCTACTTAGTTCTAAAAAATTTAACGCATAGATTAGTGAATTTTTCAGTGTATGGACTGGTGAAGTTTTCTCTCAAATCACAAATTGGGTTTTTGTGAAATTTAATGAGTTTTTTCGCCTTCTTGTTTCCTAATTTTTATCCAAAAATATCAAGAACCTAAATCATAATTTTCAAGATATGATGAAATTTTGACTGTTGAAAATCTCACTTCCCTCATCATTATTAGACTCATAACCAGAGTGGGTGCTCCAGAATTTCAGGCTCACCACTTCTCTTTTACTGAAAAAAACACTAATTTAGCTAATAGATGAGATTTTTTTTTGTCTCATCATCTCCCCCACACCTAAAATGTTGTAGATCCTCCTGCAACTCATAGTAAACTTTGAGAGCCAATTTCTTCACTTTTATTGTAATTGCTCTAGAGATTTTCTGAGAGGTTCATTGGAGATGCTTTTGAAGATATTTTGAGTTACTTAAGAGCTATCTAGAGTTTGTTATCTTTTCTTCATGGTCAGTTTTGAGAGATTCAGAATGTCTTCAAATGCCAAAATAAATTTGCAAAAACTCTTGAAAGTAGCAACTTTTATAGAGAAATGCATATTTTTGAGTTTTAGAGAAGAATACATAGCATATGTAAAGCACTTATTTATATAAAATAAATCTACTCTGTCCTACTCTACTTATTGATGTAGAGATAGGTTACATAAAACCATTAACTGGTTGTGAAAAATAACATCCTTTTCTCAAAAGATGGATCCATGCATTCAAATTTTTGAAAGAAGAGGAAAACCATGAGAGGAAGATGGCTAAATATTTGAACTTTGATGCTCCTCCTTCCTTTGAAATGGCGGTCTTCTTCATAATTTCTGATTCTAGTAGATGCATGGGTTGATTGGAAAGATCTTGTAATCCTTCCTCACATTTGGCTTCATGCATGACTGAATGCAACTCCTTATTCTTCAAATATATGATCGAGCAACCCTCCTTGGAATTTGAAGGTGTCAAAACAATAATCTTTTTCTTGTCGAGGCTTGAAGTCATGGTCCTCTAGTTAAGGAGATTGCACAAGAGTTGTCACCTTTTCATGCAAGAACATCTTCCTTTGGATCTGTTGTTTTGGGGGGAAGGGGTTTCTAAAATAATAAACCTAAAAAAAGGACTTTTCAGACTAATTTTCTCTTTTGACCTATTGTCACTAGATCAATATCAACTCTCTAATGACACCTATCCCCGAAAATGACGCCAATAATGATGAGGGTCGCTACAGTCCTCATCATTTAATTAAAAATGTCAAATTAGATCGGTGTCCATGGCAATATGAAAGAGGGAGAAGAAATCATTTGCATGACATTATTTTTCTACAAATATAATTGAAAAGCAATGCATGAAAGAAATTGTTGGAATCAAATCTATCCTAAAAAACTGGTAAAGGGAAATACTGGAAATGTAAAGAATTGGAAATGAAATTGTTATAATCAAATATATCCTAAGAAACTTGTAAAGGGAAATACTGGAAATGTAAAGGACTAAGAATAAAATTGCTGCTAAGAAATGAAACTACAAACAACTACTGCTGCTAAAATACTAAACTATATTATTTTATGAAACTCTTCCCTCCCAAACAAAGGTATGAAAGATGAGCCTTATATTTGTACAACAGATTGCTAGAAGATAGGAATATGTGTTGGGGCGAAAAAGATAAGTCTTTTCTTCATCTTATTGAATTAATCTCGTTTGGTCATCCAAAATAAGTATGCATATTTTGCAGCCCCTAAACAAGCTCAAAAAAAATGTTTGAATGTTGAAAAAGTCATACCTTTACCTTGTGTATCATTAAAGCTCATAAAACAGCTCCTAGATATTTGCAAAAAGGTTCAAACTGCCCAAAACTGCCTCCTAGATATGCTCCATTTATTTTCACAATCCAACAACTTTCCTTAGATGCTTGGAATTTCCCTCTAGATGCTCTCAATTGATGTCCCTTAACTGCTCATAGAATCCCAAATTGGTCAACCTCTTCATAAATGCTATCATACTTATCCTTCACTTAGATCCTACTTAGTTCCGAAAATTCCGATGCATTGACTAGTGAAGTTTCTGGTGCATGGACTGGTGAAGTTTTCTCTCAAACTATAAACTGGGTTTTCATGAAATTTAATAAGTTTTTTCGCCTTCTTATTTCCTAATATATGTCCAAAAATCTCAAGAACCTAGATCAAAGTTTTCAAGATATGATGAAATCTCGACTGCTGAAAATCCCTCACTTTCCTCATCATTACTGGACTCATAACTAGAGTGGGTGCTTTAGAATTTCAAGCTCACCACTTCTCTTTGACTGAAGAAGACAGTAATTTAGCTAATAGATGGGACATTTTTTTGTCTCATTAACATATATACATATACATATATATAAATATAGCGTTGATGCTATTTATTGATTTATATATATGTATATGTACACATATAAGTATATATCTATTTTTACATGGTATAAAATATTTATTTATACTTGATATTAAATAGAGGCCGAGTGGTATATAAATATGGTGTGCTGATGAGTATAGGTGCTCCATATAATAGCGCTAGAATTATCAAAGAAGCACATAGTTTTAAAGGTAGTTATACCAAGTATAATGTGTAGTTCTTAAAGAATACAACTAGCGCATTATGTTATGTAAGAGTGCTTCATTCTATAGAATTGCTAAGAGAATATACCACATATATCATTATGGAAATGCAAAGGTTACAACTGTTGTGTTAAATAAATAAAGAATAAACAATTATAAAGCTATAATCCATACAAAATGGTGTGTGGAGTTAAGAATAAAAGCTAACACATAAATATAATGAATGTCGACTTGCATATGTTATGCAAATGTAAAGAAGCTAATACAAAGAGTCTTTTAAGACTCAGTCAAATAAAATGGAGGCATCATGTTACATAGTGGAGCGCATGAGTTAGGGGTGGGGGCACAACAAATTAAGGAGTGAACCACAATAATTAAGTTGATATGGTGAATTTGACTTAGTCGATGCTTTATGATAGAATATCTTTGACTTAGTAAACTGCAAACACTTGAGATGCCTTGTCATGGATTAAATATCCAACAAGAAATAAATGCAAATGCATTAAGAGAGGATAAGCTATGACAGGGAGATGAATTAGTCAAAGCTGAACTATGAGGCATAGCGACTCACCATGGACTTAGTCAACTTGTGCAAAGTGTTACATTTAAAATGTAGACTGATTCAAATGAGTTAAAGTTGTGCCAATTTATAGGGAAATGGCTTCTTGCTTGGTGCCATGTTGAGAAGTCCTATTTGTTGTAGAATTTCATTTTGAGAGCAATTCGAATGTCACCTTTTGATCATGTGTTGTTTGAAACAGTCATATATTGTTGTCAACTAAAGAGGTCAATTTGTGGCATTCATTGCTGAGTAAACTCTTGTTTATGCACCACCTTTTAGCTAAGTTAAGTGAGTTAATGCTGCTATCAATTTACATGCCTTTTCTATATGCTAGGGAGTCTCCTTGTTGCTATATAAATAGAGAAGCAATCTCTCTCTTTTGGGATGCATTCCATACGCTTTTGCTTTGCATTCTATTGCATTCTATTTTGTAGTTCTGATTTTTCTTATTTTGCAAGTTTATTCTAAGTATTGTGAGGGAGCTTTGAGTATTTAGAGTGAAGTGCATTATCAACTTAACGAAAGGTGTTATAGAGGCATTGCTTGTGAGATCAAAGAAAAGCTAGTTGTTGCGTTGGAAAGTTGTGCTACAACCAGTCAATAGGATAAGCAAATTACAGGCATAATTATAAATCTTCCTTTACTTGTCTTCATTATGAAAGATTGATTTCTTGAGTGCTTTCATTGGTTTATTATGATTACTTGCATTAGTGAAAGATATCATTTTCTTTGAATGGTATATTGAAGCTATTTATGTTGTTTGTGAAGTGTTTGTAATTACTCCATTATAGGAGGATTTGTTTGTCATAAGTATTATTATTATACTAGATATGATTAAACGATAGCTTAAGAGTTACTCATAGTTAGGCTATTTGATTATACTAATGGCTAGTGGGTTACTCTAAGGATAAGTAATTGAATACTCGTTGATACCTATAGGTTGGGAATAACTTATTGGGTTGGGTTGTACACTCAATCTTGATTGGAATATATGAGGTTAGAGTAACCTATATAATTGAGCTAGTCACTAGTTGATGACTTTATCCTAAGATTAGGGTATATTGAGGTTGAGACTCACCTTTGTGATTTAGTAAATCGCTTGAGCTTATGAGATACTATGTGTATGGAGACGTAGGTGGGAATTACCTAGGGAGATAGAGTTTCTACTTGATTAGTTGCAGTACATTCTTAATACTAAGTTATAGTTGACAAGAGTAGGCTCTTTTCTTAAACCCTTTTAATTAAGGAGAATACACTCTCGAATGGAATCATTTATTGATATGATCATTCTTCGATTGAGGTCACTCATTGATAAGGTTATACTCTTAATGAGTATCACTTATTGTTGTGGTATATTATTGATTGGAGTCAGTTATTCATGAATAATTAATCTATGAATAGAAGAATCTTATATAGCTATACTCTAGATTATAAAGTTATACTTGGGACTAGATTGTATTTTGTAGTGAATGGCTTGTCTATGTAAAGTTTAACATGTGGGCTAGGAAAGCTCTTATATTAAACCAAGGATGGAAATATCCATGAGATATCATAGTGTTTTTGAAAGGGAAATAGGTCATTTATGAGGTTAGGGATTACCTAAGCATAGTATATGAATGGTCAAGATCCAAACCAAGCTATAGAAGTGTATGTGAATAGAATGACCTTCACTCGAAGTACTGAATGAGAAGACTTTGGCCAAAGTAGTGTAAGTAGCCATTGTTTACACTGTCAATTCACCGTGATCCATTTATATGCATGCTAGTCCTAGATTGTGGGTTTACAAGTTCTAGTCATGTAGGACACAACACTAAGCTTAGATAGGCTATTGATATGAGGTTTACCAACCAATCTCTTCATCAAGAGATAGGGCCATCTTGTCATATGTGACAAATGTGCGAGGGACTACATTTGAGTCTATGGTTGAAAAAAATGTGGTTGAGTGATGCTTCTCCTCATCAGTTGGTGGCCAAGGTTTGTAGATGTTTGCACGAGTATTGAGGACAACTTGAGTGTTTACATGAGTGAGCAAGGACATTTAGAATGTATGTGTCGATGCGGCGACATCAGGACCAGTTTGTATATCGATTGCCAAATGAAGCTTAGAGAAGCTATGTACATGTCATGTACTCATTTATATGGAAAAATGTATTCATGAATGATATACTTGAGTTCATTCAGTGTGGAATCTATGTTATAGAAAGATTTGTGAAATTAAAATGGAATGCAATTGGAGTTTGGAAATAGTGTTATTTCAATTATGCATGTAATTTACATTATGGAAAGAAATTGTTTTATTTCTATGCTATGACATCATGGTTTATTCACTTGAGGTGTAAAACTTGGAAAATTTTACTGAGCAGAACACTAGGGTTGTTACATGTGGTATCAAAGCTACTAGGTTCAACTCTGGAACCTATGAGCTCATTAAATAAGTGTCAATTAAACCTTATCAAAAGATAATGGTTGAAAAGTTTTTGTGCCAAGATGGCAAGATAAAATAACACGGGGAAGTGAAAATGAAGATGAGAATTCTTGGAAACTTGTTTAAGTTTGGGACTAGTTAAGATTTGTCCTTGGAGTTAGGAACTCCTAAACCAACAACTTATTATGATATTACCTTGGATTGAGGAAGATTATGTAATCAAGGTTAGTAGGAAAGCTAGGAAGAATAACCAATATATACCTTTATCCTACGAAATAGTTATATCACTCTAAGGGGGTGGGAAGAAATGAGATAATCCCTTTTGGTAGCGACCTATAGTTGCAAAGAGGAAAGGATTTTTGGATTTAGTAAGAATATTGTGAATCTAGGAGTATGCATTATTGGCATAAGTTGGAAACTTCAAATGAAGTAAATAGTTAGCGAAGGAGGTATCCAAGAAGTTGGAGAACTCTTGACAATAATTTAATTTATGTGCAAGGCTAGGATCTTGTAGGAAAGGAGATAGAACATTGGAACAAGGGAAAAGACCAAAATGGTCATAATGAAGTAATCAATGAAGTAGACACGGTTCCACCAACCAAAATCGATGAGGTCAATTTAGAGTTTTTATTAAGATGAGGAATAGAAACCAAAAAACTTGGTATCTCTAAAGGTTATGAGAGATTTAGGTACCAAGAAGTGAGACAAAGTGACTTAGAAAGGTGAATATGAGAAAGAAACCTGAAATGGTAAATTAGGTTGGCCTAACCAAAGGTTTGGATATTACATAGATTGGTTGGAGTATAAATTTGCACTTGTTGGCATTTTAATTCACACCTTTGGAATGTGGATTAGAAACAGATGGCTATGCACAGATAAATGACTCTTCGAATTAGGAGGGGAAGCTCCCTCTTTGTTGATGTTGCTTAAAATAAAGTAAACTAAAGCTAATTTTCCTATCTTTTTGTTCAGCTAAGAGCACAAGGTTATAAAACTCAAGTGTCGTAGTTGAGATTTTATCTTTTAGAAGTTTAACTATGACTAAGCATACTGTAATGACGTTTCTAACTACTCAAGTAAATGCAGAGCATGAGAGTTAGAAATGAACAAGGAATGATTCTTTGACATAAATACTAAAATTAACTTTCTTCCAACACATATCTACTTACTTTCAATGCAAGTTGAAATAGAGATCATATAAGCATAACACATAAAATGGAAGTCTGAGACATTATATTAGAGCAACAAAGTAGGCACAAGACTTTATTTTATCAAATCTAAAGTAACAAAGATTACACTTCTAGGACAACATGATTGTAGCAAAATAGGCTTACAGTTTAGTGATCAACCAAAATACATTGACACAAGACACAAGAATTGAACAATAACTTGCAGCTAAAGAGGCATGCAAGCATGCTCTTACACTAAGTGAACAATACTAAATAACAATTAGAAGGCATTAGTAGGCTCAACATTTTTGCTATCACAAGCATGGTTAAAGAAAAGTGGGAAAGGTTTCCCTTATTTATACATAAGTAGAGGAGTAGGGAACCCTAAAATCTCCTTGCTTTTACAACTAAGACTTTCCAACATGCAAGCTTTATTTCTAAAACTAAAACAAGATAAGCATCTAACAACCTATGAAAGCAGAAAAACAGGGAAAGTGTCAACTATTACAACTTGATTCTTTCTATTCTATAAAGAATGGATAAGAATTGAGACAAGAATAGAAAGAAAGCTTGAGATAAGAAATGAAAGAAAGCTGGGAGAAAGATGTTGCTTTAAATCTCAACTACATCTACCAAACAACTAGAAACTGTATCTCTATCAGGAGCATTAATACTATCTATAGAAAAATTTCACTTTTCAAGGATCTCTTCACCTTCTGCAATTAAACTTAGGGAATCTTTCACATCTTCGGCTGCTTTATGAGTTTTATTCTTGAAAAACATCATTTCCCCAAAAGATGACTCACTAATTGATAACTTGGTGGCTCTACAACTTTATGTTTTTGACACTTCTCTTGATTTTCCAAAGGAAGAGTATTGTACAAATGTTTTTGATATTTTTCCTTTTGCTCATACCACATCTTTTCATGTTCTTCAGTTGAGATGATGAATTTTTCTGTCCATGGTGGTGTTTGAAAAGAACCTCTCAACATCTTTCGGCCTAAGGCTGCAAGATAGAATACTAGCTTGGTTGTGAATCCCATGGGAGAGTATTGCATGCTGAAAAACTCAAATTTTTATAGTAAACTCGACTATGTTTGGACACCTTTTGTGCAAATTTTTGAAAATTGAAGGTTGATTTCTCCAGAAAAAAGTAGTTTTCTCGATAAAAGTTGGGACATGGGTTTTATAAAGAACTTTGTTTTAAGATGACCCAGACCGTTTGCTTTGGAAAATACTGAAGGCTAGTTGAAAAAATAGAAACCCTAAAATTTTAGGATTTTCATCAAAAAGTTGAGAGTTGGGTTTTGTGCAGAATCACATTCTATGTGGACCCAATTGATTAGTTTTCAAAAATAATGAAGATTTCTTGGACATACGAGAAAAAAATAAGTTCTTGAAAGTTGAAAAATTCTTCAAAGTTGTAAAGAATCAAGAGCTGAGCTGATTCAAATTGTTGGAAATTAAAAATATTGACCCCCTTCTAAAAAATTGATGCCCTGGAGAAATAAATTATGAAAAAGCAAGATCCTTTGTGTGTTGATCCAAAAAATATGAAGAACTCTAAAAAGGCACTGGGTTTTGGCCTTCGAATCTTGAAATGAAGAAAATTATGTCTCCTCCTTTGGACTCCAACCTGAAAAAAGTGAACAATGAATGCCAAAGCCCTCTTAAATAAGTTTTGAGGATAAATAAAATGCTTTATTCCCTAGATTTAAAAGTTCTTGAAGCCAATCTTGAGCAAGTGCATTGAATTTGGACACTTTTCAACTAATGCGTGATGAAAACTAAAACAAATTACTAAGGCATTGAGCCTCTAGCACCTTTCTTGCCTAGGGATGTTTTTCTTCTTCAGACTTAGCCAATTTTCTTCAAATTTCAACTTTTGCTTGAGTTTTGACCCCAGTTTGATCTTGTATTTCAGACGTCAGATTGATATCATGAACCGACTAATGATCTCGTTGTGGAGCTTGATCGAATCTGATGAGATTTTTCTGGAGGTAAATTTTGATAAAAAATTCATCTTGACCCTCAAAATCATGGGCACCCCTAGCTACCTGGGGCACCCAAGCTTACCAATGTTAGCCATTTTTCACCTTCTTTAATTTCTTGCTTATTTCCTCACCTTCAGATGATTTCACAATTCTGTGAGCTAGACTTACCCGATCAACTGGTTGTCAAATTCGCTGGATAGCTCGGAGGATTTCAAAAAGATTGTTCTGGAGGTGACATCTCCTAAAAACTATTTTTAGGGGGTGAAAAGCTTGGGCACCCCTAGCTAGTTGGGGCACCCAACTCCTACAGAGTTATATTTTTCCTATGTTTTTAACTTTTTTGACTTTTCATCTTGCACAAGTTTCCCTTCGTTCAATTTGACATATCTGGTGCTTGGAAGATCTGATGAGATCACCGATAAATGTGTTGGAAAGCTGGTTCAATTCTGAAGAAAACATTCTAGAGGCTACAACTACAAATTCATCCATTTGATAACCCAAAAGCTTGGGCGCCTATCTCCTCATAGGGCACCCAAGTTCTCCAGCCTTAGCCATTTTGGCTCTTTTTCAACCTTCAAACTTGACCTTCATGTTCTATCCTCCATTTGATCTACTACTACAAGTGATTGAATGATTTGATGACTTTGTTGAGATATCCATTACGAAGCCGTCAAGATTATGAAGAGATTGACTAGTCTAGCAAACTCTAATTGCTAGATTTGAGCCTCCAAAGCCCTAGGTACCTATCTTCTCTTAGAGCGCCTAGAATTCCAGACTTAAAATGTTTTCTAAGTTTTTCATGATTTGCATGTTTCTTCTCTATCAAGCCCTCTCTGTTCAATCTTCAATTCTGGCTGAATGAATGATCAGATGACTATGTTGATGGATTCACTACGGAGCTGGGAATATTTTGAACAACATTATCTGGGATGAGAAAACCCTAATTCCATCATTTGACCTCTTGAAAAGTTGGGTGCCTATGCTTGCTAGTGTTAGTTTTTATTTTGTAAATTTCAACTTTTCCCTTCATTCCACGTGCTTTCCATTGTTTCAATTGCTAGAGATGAAATATTTTCTAAGGAACAAAACCCTAGGCACCTAGACTGGGTAGAGGTGCTTGAACTTTCTAGAGTTAGCCAAAATTTTGCAATTTTCGTGATTCTTCAACTTCCATTCTTTGTTCTTTGTCCCTTGATCATTCATTGTAGTTTCTCGATATGAGCAGTGCCTGAGGCTCTGAATCTGACACTTGGTAGTTGATTGGCCTCCATTAATGGCCTTGGATCTCCCAAAAAAGATTTTGAAAAAGCAAAATAGACCCACTAGGGTAAAATTGATATTTTTACGATTCTGACTAGACTAGCCTAATGAGGAAGTATTTTAAGCCAATCAAAATCAGTTTGAAACCTAGAGGCCAAAATTTCTATTTTTAGAAAATTTTGCGAGCATCCATTTGAGACGAAACCCAAAAACCCCCCCCCAAAAAAGTTATATTTTTAGAAAGCTTCTAACAATAGAAATTTTCCTAAAATTTAGGGCCAAAAAACTAAGATCTAGGTTTTGTAGACTTGTTCACTTTGAGCAGACCGAGATCGTTAGATTTTAAATTTTTTGAGTTTTTCACCCTCATGCAAGACATGCAAAACCCCAAATTTGACCTTTTTTTACAATTTTAACAAGACTTTTGACCATTTCTTCAAAATTCCTAAGTGTAGCAAAAAAATTAATTTGGGGTACAACATTTGGCTCTGTCTAGGGACCATGTTGGATACTTACGACATAGGAGAACTGAGGAATCTCTAGACTTTTAAGCTTAGACCAGTGCTTTATCCATTGGGTATCAGAGTTAGCAACATTTCCTAATCACCTATTGCAAGACTTTCCCTAAGTCACCTAATAGTTGGAACTTCCCTAAAAAAGAAATCACCTAAAACACAATGCCTAATCACCTAAAACATGATGAAATTTTCACGAAAAGGGGAAACACAACATAACGAGCACATTACAAAAAGGGGAAACATATCACAAAAACAAAAGAAAATTACTCTATCCTTGAAGGATGTCATTTCTACTTGAAAGGATTTACTTCTCTTCTCATGGGTATTACAAGAGACAAATCTTTCGGGATGAAGATTCTCATATCTTCATATGCCCTAGCAAAGGCATCCTGACAAAAGTCTGAATATGGCACAAAGAGGGAAGCAGATACTACTAAGTCATCAATCTTTTTGTTATCCATCCTTGGGATGTCTTTGATGTTGACCTCTTCAAACTAGTAAATTGCATTAAAAAAATTAGTTTTGATAATGTCGTAGATGATCCTTTATGACTTGGAAATATCCTTTGATTGGCTCATCAATCAACTCCACATCCCCTTTAACACATAAGAGTTCAATTCCCATGTCTTCAAAAATTTTGAGGCCTAACAAAAGCACCTCTTTTTTAGCTTTAGTGAATTCCAATTGCAACAATCCCTTAGGGGAGATGATCATTGCCCCTACTTCTAAACCTATTGTTGAATAATCCCCATCGAATTGCATTGTCCATAACTTTGTATCCTCTGTCAGTTTATTTTTAGGACAAGCAATGTTCTGGTCTTTAGTTTCTATCTCTAACAACGTCACATAATTACTAAGACCCATTCCTTGATATAGAATTTGGGTTGGGGTGTTTGGGATTTTCACCACCACAAATTAGGATTTGTGTTGGAATTGTGTGCCTCAATCCCACTGGCCTAAACCTCTGAGTGAGCAATTTCGATGTGGATGTTGAGATGTCTAGCTGATCTACTTAAGTGATCCTGGACTATCTGTGTGATTGGCGTGACTCAACCCAATCCGAGTTCTCCTTGTGAAGTTTCTTCATGACCATATCAATGAGACCTCTGTATGTCTTGGTGATGAAGGTTGTCAACGTGACCAGAACTATCGGTGCAAGTTTCCTAAATCCTTCCAACAATAGAAGTTTGGTTGATGTCAGTCTGACTTTTGGTTTGTCTTGCCAATAGAAGTGGTTGGTGTGACTTGAACTATCATTGTGAGATTCCAGTTTGTTGCCAATAGTGGTTCTCTGGCCGATGGGTCTAGACATCGGTGTGACTCTAGTCAAAGGGTCTAGACATCGGTGTGACTCTGGGCAATGATACCTTGTCGGGCTAACATGGAGGTTCTGAAAGAGTCTTAACGATAGAGTGTGTTTGGCCAATGGTTCCTTCAGTGTGACTCCTACCAATGAAATGTTTGATGGTTGCCGGTATGACTAGAACTGTCGAAATGAAATTCAAGTCTCACAGCGATAGTGTTGGTCTAGCCAACAGGTTTGCTTTCGGTGCGACTCTTGCCAATGAGGTGTTTCGAACTGCAACTGAGCTTGAGGTTATCGGTGACTTGGGACTTCGGTGAAACTTTCTCCGATGTTGGTTGTCTTGCCAATAAGGCTAATCTAGTGACAATTGGTGCTCCTGTTGATCATCAGAGTGAGTATGGCCGATGGTCTGTATCAGGGTGACTCAGGCTGACAAGATGGTTCAAGAGGTTGTTGAACTTAATGACATCAGGGAGACAAGTGCATTTGATGTGACATTATGAACTCCTACTAATGGATGTTGTCTTACTGATAGGCCTGATTGAGACCTTAGGATGATGGACAACATCAGGGAGAATTTGATGATCAGCGTGTCTTTCCAAACTGTGACCGATAGACAAAGTCAGGTTGATGGAAATGAAGGTGGACTCAGTTGAACAAATGATGATTTTGCTGACCTACTGATGTGTCAATTTTTCATTGTCCAAGTCTATTTGACAGTTTCCCTGCTGAACGGTTCTGAATTGGTATTAAATTTGGTTGTACAAAACCATTCGTGAGGTTCGAGTGCTAAGGAGGAAAGTTGAGGCCATGAGAAAGAGGTGAAGAGAAGGTTGAGGGCTAGAGCAAGAGATGAAAACTCTAGTTTGAAGGATGCAACTCCTCTCCCTCTCTGTGGATCGAATGTGAAACCTCCCTCTATGTGAATCTACTATGTATGTTGTAAGAGAGTGTTGTAATAGAGTGCAGATTGTAAACACTTGAGAGGTTGATCAGAGGTCCATGAGAGAGAGGATCTACATTGTGTGTTGTATGAAAATATTGTAACAGTGTGAAGATTGCATAAGGGTTATGCTGTCCATTTTGTCTCCAGATGGAACAAGATGTAAACTCTGTGAAAATGATATGAGCCTGAGATTGTATTGTAACTCTATTTGTTGCTGAATAATACAATGGCTTGAATATTTTGGAGGGTGGGGTTTTTTACCTGAAAGGGTTTTCCCCACGTAAATCTATGTGTTTTGTTTCATCTTTTATGTTTCATGTTTCTTGGTTAAAATTTGTTAATGCTTGTTGTTGAAACTGGATTTGCATGAGTTTCTCTCGGAAGGGTTAATGTGGGAAATGCACTGTGGCTGATTCCACTTTGTGGCACAGTTGTACATGTCTTTGAGTTAATCTGATGAAATTAAAAGTTACCGAAGGCACTACTGTTCTTGGAGGTTTATTTGAGATGATCAAAATTTCCCAACAAGTGGTATCAGAGCTTGGTTCTAGGATTTTCTTGCATGTACATGTGTGTGAGTTGCATGTACTTGTATGGACTCACATGTGGTTTGCATGTAAGATTTCCTTGTGTTTCAGGTTCTAGGTATTGCTCCTGTGAATATTTCTTAGTCTGTCAGGCTTGAGGAAATCTGGAGGGATTGTCTGATAGATTGATCCTTTGGTGAGTGGGAGTCTTGTGGTATTCAGAGACAACACGTAACATGAAGGGTGGTGAAGATGGTGAAAAAGGAGTTGGTCATGCTGAATTGTAGTGATATGAGTCTCCTAGTTGGCAACAATATAACCCTGATGCATGAGGTGGAATTTTCTCCTTCGTGGTTCTGTTGCAACAAAGCTTTCATATTGGGTGTTTGTGTGAGAGGCTCCTTGGTGATATGGAGAATCTTGGGTTGTTTCTCAACCATGTAAGAGAGTGTGTATGTTGGGTGATGTTTCCTAGTGTTGGAAGGAATTGTTTCTATTAACCTCGAATGCATGAAGGCTATGGCATTAATCATTAGATGATTTGAAAGGTTTTGAAATAGCCTATCTCTTTCTCAAATGCATGTGCATATTGGTGGTTTTGGAGTTGGCTTGAAATAGGCCTAGGGTTCCTGAACTGTTGTTCCTTTTTAAGGATGTTTTGTACTTGCATGCTTTTATGGTTTTGTAGGTTTTACATGGTCAAGAAAACTTGCTATTTTTTGGATCTATTGAAGAGCTATTTTTTGGATCCCTGCTTCCTCAGGGTGACATTGGATGAGATAGTTGTAGCTCTACTCGTATGCTTGATGGATTCCTATACTATGGTGCCTATGTGGACATGATTGGCAAATCGGATTTGATCTTGATCTGGTGTTTGAATCAAGTTGTCTACTTTGCCATTTTTCCTTGAGCTTTCAATCTTGCAGTATCTAGTGCGATGATAGATTTGCATGCTTCATTGATTGAATCTATGGGTTGAGCAATGTTGTTGGCTATCTTTACCTACATGTTTGGTTTGGGGAAACTCATAAGTGGACTATCAATATCCATGAGGTTTGATTCTATGTTGGTGCAAATTTGTTAGCCGACCTTGTCTCTGGTCACTTGTGCATTAGTGTGACTATTTTGAGGTAAGAGTATGGATGGTAAGTGAGTTCCTAGATAGTCGATTATGGAGTCCTGTAGCATGGTGAATCTCCTTACTTATGAGATCTTGGTTTCACTTGGAATAATTAGCAGTACGACTATATGTTTGTGGACCTAGAAGTTCTTTTTATGTTTTGGAGATTGTTGGTCATGATGCTAGGAAAGCTCGGTATCACTATTCAGTGGGAGCTTTAACAATGACTAGAAATTCATCACTATGTGGTGAATCATCTTCTTTAGTGTTGTAGATGTTTCTAGGAGGAATTCTTTGATCTTGTTGCTGCAGAAGGGTTCTTTCACATTTGCAGGAACACTATTTGAGGATGTGCAACGTCTTGGAGCCATGAAGGATGTTTGGAGTCTTTGGCTAAGGTATCGGTGGTGCTTGACAGGTGATGTTGGTTTAGAGTATGCTGCTATTATGTCATGATATACTCTTAATTCTAGTTTGGAGTTTTGGCATGATGCATTGCTCTTGAGACCATGGTATGTTCACTTGGAGCATGGGATCTCCTAAGGGGGATGGTAAGATCATGTTGTCATGATAATCTTCTGATTTAAATGATTGGAGCTTTGATAGTGGTCTAGTAATTCTTTGTGTATTGGGTGCTTTGATCATTTGTTTGATACATCATGATATTTTTGTGTTGCATTGGGAGTTTGGTACGAGATGATTGGTTGCTAGTACTCATGGATACATGGAGAATGAGGTGAGGTTTTATTTGATGGTTTCTCTTGATGACATTTCGACAGAAAGTCTGAGAAGCCTACACCTTGGTTGGACATGAGTTCAACAGAGACCTATTTGGAGATTGCTCTTGGATTAGTCATGATGACTTGCATATCTTGGAGGAGCATTCTCATTCCCCACTCTTGGTTTGCTTAGCTGTTTATTACTTGAGAGGTATTGCCCATTGTTTCTCTCAAGTACTTTATGCCTTCTTTCTTTGACATGGATATTGAGCTACTGTTAGATGGTTCTAGAGGATTCATTGTGAGAGATGGATAGCATGTTTATCTCCTTGGGTTTTTATTTTCATCTATGATGGTTGTAGGGGATGGTAGTGGGCTGATTTCCTGAGATGGGAAATGGATTAGTTTGATCTTCTTTAAGAAGCTTATATTCATATGGTTGGATGTTGTTAAGGCTTTCCTATTGGGGATGTAAAGAAGATCTTACTTGAAATAGTTGGAATTTAAAGGTGTATGTAGGAGGATTTTCTAAAGGTTCATGATGTGCAAAGGTTCTCTCTTTGGTCTTGGTTCTCTTCCTGGATGTTTGGTTTCACATTACATTGGTTTGAGGTTGTTCACTATCTCTTTCCTTTATTGGTTGTGTAAAGAACTTGGGAGAGCTATGAAGACTTGTTGTGAGAGTTGTATTTACAGGTTGTGCATATCATTGTGGATGGTTCCTTGAAACTACATGTTTACACTCTCTATGTGATGTTGTTAGTAGACTTGGTATGGCTTTGTGATGGTGCCTTATTTCTGGAATGTTAACGAAGCAATGTGTTGAATGTGCTCATTCCAAGTTTGCATTCATATGGACATTACGCATACAGTAGGAGTTCCTGGTTGTGCTTTGTTTTTTTTCAATTGGTTGGCACATGGAGCCTATTTCTGTGGTTTATGGGTGGAGATGTTGGTGGCATGAGTTTGTGGTTATGGATACCTTCAAGGTATGGTTGATTGAAAGTTCTAGCACTTGTTGTGGGTGCTATTTTCAGTCACATGGGTTTATCAGTTGGATGGGAGTAGTCAATTTTCTGGTTGTTCTAGCTGATGTTCTATCTTTTTTTCTAGAGCGATGGAAATTTATTGTTGTTCATATCACTGGGATCTTTTGCTTGTGTTCGTTGGAATGGTGCATACTCACCTTCGCTTGTACCCTTTCTTCCATAGGTGGCATGTTGGAGAATGACAGGGTTTGTTGCCTGAACAATGGACATCTTAGATGTTGTTGTAGAAGTCTTGATGGAACATGAGAGCATGTTTGGATCTTTGTGGTTTCATGGATGACTGTCATTGGTTGCAATGTTGACAATAAGTTGCAGTTGGATACTTGATCTTGGTTGTAGATTATTTGGTGGACTGTTATCTATGGAAACTTATTGATTGGGTGTCTTGAATGCTGTTGATCAGAGACTTATATAGAGCAGGGTCTGAAATGGTGGAGCCAGTGTGATCTTAGTAGTTCCTGAGTGCTCTAGAGGTGCCAGTGTGATATTCGTCAAGTGGGAGATTTTTGGAATTGTGTGCCTCAATCCCACTAGCCTAAACCTCTGAGTGAGAAATTTTGGTGTGACCGCTGAGATGTCTGGCCGATTTGCATAAGTGAACCTGAACTATCTGTGTGATCGGCGTGACTCAGCCCGATTTGAGTTCTCCTTGTGAAGTTCCTTCATGACCATATCGGTGAGACCTCTGGTATGTCTTGGAAATGAAGGTTGTTGATGTGAAGAACTATCAATGCAAGTTTCCTAACTCCTTCCGACAATAGAATTATGGCCAATGTCATTGTGACTTTTGGTCTACCTTGTCGATGGAAGTGGTCGGTGTGACTTGAACTATCATTGTGAGATTCCAGTTTGTTGTTGATAGTGGTTCTCTGGTTGATGGGTCTAGACATCGGTATGACTATGGCCGAAGGGTCTAGACATCGATGTGACTTTGGCCAATAATACTTTGTTAGGCTGACATGGAGGTTTTGAAAGAGTCTTAACGACATAGCATTTCTGGCTGACAAATTCCTTCAATGTGACTCCTACCGATGAAATGTTCGATGGTCGTCTGTATGACTAGAACTGTCAGAATGAAATTCAAATCTCACGATGACAGTGTTGGTCTGGCCGACGGGTTTTATTTCGGTGTAACTCTTGCCGATGAGGTGTTCCTAATTGCAGCTGAGCTTGAGGTCATCAGTGTGACTTGGGACTTCGGTGAAACTTTCTTCGATGTTGGTTGTCTTGCTGATAAGGCTGATCTAGTGATAGTTGGTCATCCCATTGATCGTCGAGGTGATTATGGCCGATGGTCTATATCGGGGTGACTCAAGCCGACAAGATGGTTCAAGAGGTGGTTGAACTTAAGGACATCGGGGAGACAAGTGCATTTGATGTGACATTATGAACTCTTGCCAATGGACATTGTCTTGCCAATAGGCTTGGTTGAGACCTCAAGATGATGGACGACATCGAGGAGACTTTGATGATTGGTGTGTCTTTCCAGACTATGACTGATAGAGAAATTTAGGCTGATGGAAATGAAGGTGGACTCGGTTGAATGAACAATGATTTTCCTAACCTGTTGATGTGTCAATTGTTCGTTGTCCAAGTCTGTTCGAAAGTTTCCCTGCTGAACGATTCTGAATTGGTATTAAATGTGGTTGTACAAAATCATTTGTGAGTGCCAAGTGCTGAGGAGGAAAGTCAAGGCCATGAGAAAGAGGTGAAGAGAAGGTTGAGGGATGGAGCAGGAGATGAAAACTCTAGTTTGAAGGATGTGACTCCTCTCCCTCTCTATGGATCGAATGTGAAACCTCCCTCTATGTGAATCTGCTCTGTATGATGTGAGAGAGTGTTGTAATAGAGTTAGGATTGTAAACACTTGAGAGGTTGATTAGAGGTCCATGAGAGAGAGGATCTACGCTATGTGTTGTATGACAGTATTGTAACAGTGTGAAGATCATATAAGGGTTATGTTGTCTAGTTTGTCTCCAGATGGAACAAGATGTAAACTCTATGAAAAGGCTATGGGCCTAAGATTGTATTGTAACTCTGTTTGTTGCTAAATAATACAATGGCTCGAATGTTTTGGAGGGTGGGGTTTTTTACCTGAAAGGGTTTTCCCCACGTAAATATGTGTGTTATGTTTCATCTTTCATGTTTCATGTTTCTTGGTTAGAATCTATTAATGCTTGTTGTTGAAACTAGATTTGCATGAGTTTCTCTCAGAAGGGTTAATGTGGGAAATGCACTGTGTCTGATTCCGCTTTGTGGCATAGTTGTACGTGTCTTTGAGGCAATCTAATGAAATTAAAAGTTATCAAAGGCACTACTATTCTTGGAGGTTTCTCCGAGATGATCAAAATTTCCCAACAATTTGGGCTCAAGTTTTATCTTGATTTTTCCCTCCTTGATAGGAATGGTTGCAGATGACCAATCTAACTGCATTGCACCACTAAGATCTCTACAAAAGCTCCAAGTCAACAACATCTCGTAGCTGGCTAGAATGTCAACCACTAAGATGGTCATTTTTATCTTTTTCTCTGGAAATCTACCAACCTTACTTGAGTGTCCTTCAATTGTTTGACCAATGGTATCGACTTAGATTGAAGTGAATAGCACTTGTTCTATGTCTTAGTACACAAAAGTCCTAAAGCATTCATTACTTGTAGAGGAATGACATCGTCTGAGGCTCTTGAATCTATGATGCAATTGCTTAGTTTGAAACCTCTTATATACAAAGATATATAGAAAGGTTTGAGATTTTCTTCCACTGGCACAGATGATTTGAGCAATGTAGGATAAGTTGAAGCTTCTTTCCTTACATGTATTATTCTGTTCAACTGCTTAGAATGATCACGAAGGTACTCCAACTATGAAATCTTAACCTTGATCTTCATCATGGAGTTTACAATATCAAAATTGGCTAGAGATGGGTCTTGAGCAACCGCTTCTTTAACTTGTTCTTTAGCTCTTTGCCTCTCTTCTTCTTCCTTTTGTGCTTGCAAGTACAGAGCACTTGCAAACATAGGCAAAGATTGGCTTCCATGATTTGTTGCAAGAGAGTAGTGGCTTAGGTACTCTTCTTCTTTAATAACAAGTTCACTTTGAAATTATCCTGAAGCGGAGTCACCATCGAAATTGTCCATCTGTGGTAAGACAACATTTGAACTTGGTGTTGGGACAAAAATGGAATTGGGTGCAATATCAACATATCCCATAATCTGGTTCATTCTTAAATTCTCAAGACATGTAGTACCAGTATGTGCATCAGTATCATGGAAAGAACAAAATACTACATTTTGTGTAGCTTCAACTACTGGTCTTGGTGGAGGTGCTGGCAACCATGGCTTGTAATTATTGAAAGCATAAAAATTATCTCTTTGGCTAGTACAGTTGCTGAGGTTGGTACTATTATTGAGGTTGATATTGAGGTGGTAGTGCAAGCATCTCATTCGATACCTTTTGTAGCTGTGAATCTGCAAAAATCTGAACCAAAGGCCTGATTGAATCCTTCTTCATCTTTCCATAAGTAATCATATTATCTTCCAGCTCGATGGCGTGTTCTTGCTCATTTGTCAATTTTGTTTCTTTTTCCGTCTTCAGGAAGAAGGCTATCTCTGATGGAAGAGAATTTATGAAGCAATTCATCAGAATCTCCGGTGATGGATTAAGTGTAGAAGAAATTTGTGTAACAAGATGATTAAATATTGCAACAAACTCCCTCATGGGATTATTGTACTCCATCTTTGAATTTGCAAGTTGGGAAAACAACAAATGATTGTCTTCAACAGGCTTGAATCTTGCCAAAAATTTCTCGCTCATAGTTACCCAGTTTGTTATGCAACCAGGCTCCAGGTGATTGAACCAGTCACAACATTTCCCACAAGAGTCTCCATAAAGAGACACATTGCGATGTCTTCATGTGCCACATGCAAGATGGCATAGACTATTGAGAAGGAAGAAAAATGATCATTAGGATGTTGAGTTCCATCACCATGAAACTGTGGAAAGTGCTTCTTTGACCCCTTAGGTAGTTCATGATTTGCTGCCAAGGCCAAAGGTTTGATTTGATCACCCCAAGGCAACATGATTGCTCGTCTCCAATTGTGGTTATTGGCATTATTGTTGTTATTGTCACCCATAGCTTCTAGTTGGATTGCAGGTTCTTCTTCTTTGATCTTAGGTATGGTGTTGAACTTAGGAACTGTGTTGGATGGATCTCCAACTTCTATAGGGTGTGTTTGTGGAAGGAAAGGATTTGTTAAATCAACATCTCCTTGAAAGAGAGGATTTGTTCTCCTCGTATAAACTTTATAAGCTAGGATTGACTAAACCCATGCCGAAGGTAGCAATACAGGTCTTCTGGTTGGAATATCAACTTTCTCTTCCTCTTTGTCTATAATGGTAGCAACGTTTCTCCACTAAGTAGGGGTCTCCTTCTTGTCAAAGATGAAACTCCTTAGGCTGTCATTGATGTCTAATTTCTCTCCTTAAATTATCTCGAAATTTGGCTGGATAAATGGAGGTGTAAGATCAGGCTATTGAACTAGAGTAGTAGGATGCTAGAGAGTCATTCCCGTGACATAAAGCACAAGATTTCTTTGAATTTTTATGCCTCGTACCCCACAGTGGGTGCCAAAAAATTGTTGGCATTTCAATTCACACCTCTAGAATGCGGATTAGAAACATACAACTATGCATAGATAAACTACTCTTTGAATTAGGAGGGGAAGCTCCCTCTTTGCTAATGTTGCTTAAACAAAAGTAAACTAAAACTAATTTTCCTATCTTTTTGTTCAGCTAAGAGAACAAGGTTATAAAACTCAAGCGTCGTAGCTGAGATTTTATCTATTAGAAGTTCAACTACGACTAAGCCTACTCTAATGATGTTTCTAACTACTCAAGTAAATGTAGAGCATGAGAGTTAGAAATGAACAAGGAATGATTCTTTGACATAAATAATTAAATAAAATTTCTTCCAACACACATCTGCTTACTTTCAATGTAGGCTAAAATAAAGATTAAATAAGCATAACACATAAAATGGAAATCTCAGACATTATATGAGGGCAACAAAGTAGGTAGAAGACTTTATTTTCTCAAATCTCAAGTAACAAAGATTACACTTTTGGGACAACGGGATTGTAGCAAAATAGGCTTATAGTTTAGCGATCAACCAAAATACATTGACACAAGACACAAGAATTGAATAATAACTTGCAGCTAAAGAGGTATGCAACCTTGCTCTTAAACACTAAGTGAACAATACTGAATAACAATTAGAAGGCACTAGTAGGCTCAACATTTTTGCTATCACAAGCATGGTTAAAGAAAAACGGGCAAGGCTGCCCTTATTTATACACAAGTAGAGGAGTAGGGAACCCTAAAATCTCCTTGCTTTTACAACTAAGAATTTCCAACATGCAAGCTTTATTTCTAAAACTAAAACAAGATAAGCATCTAACAACCTATGAAAGTAGAAAAACAAGGAAAGTGTCAACTATTACAACTTGATTCTTTCTCTTCTATAAAGAATGGAGTAATGCATATTTAACTCCATTTTCTCTGTTTATAGTTTTACATCAAATTTTATGGACTATGTTATTTCTTAGTGCTATTTTTTTCAATTATTTATGTTACTATTACTATTCACGTAGTGATTAAATTGGTTAATAAAATCCACTTTGTTGCTATGTCTTTAGTTTTATTGTTGATAGGGGAGAAGACCCAGTTACCGCCACCCATTGAATAACCGCCACCTCCATGCTCACTCCACCTCCCAAAAAATAAATCTCTTTGATCCATTAAAAAACTTTATTTTAACAAATAAAGAATTACAACACCAATGGCTCCTCATAACACAATGAGTAACTCACCAATCATAATAGATAGCTAAACATGCTTTTGCATTTATAAAAAAAGTCAACTTGCACATAAAAAGGCTCATTTACAATTTAATTTAAAAAATTTACTATTACAAATACCCCCACTTGCAAATGTTTATCCCTCATTACATTTTATATTTATAACTACACATGCACACTTAATGGTGCTTTACATGACATAATCACAATCTCCTATTAACTCTATGGGATTTGAAATGCAGTCTTCCACACACTCCTTAATAGATACATGTATTTACTTCATTTCCTGTAGGTACCTATACAATTAAATACAGGTGTAAGGCTCCCCAAATAAACATCAAATCCAAATATAATACAAAATTCAGTCATATCATCTCTAAAAACCTATGCAATTGGTAGCTTCAAATTCAAATGCTCAAACAAATTCAAATTTGAAACACAACAACCAAATTGGATGCATTCAATTGTTAGATTCAAATTCCTAAATAAGAGGGGGAAAGCAACCAACGACATTCACAATTGTATCTTGTGAAGAATTATTCTCTGCAAAATTCAGAGCATCAATAAGCATCCTCTGTACATTCCTCCAATATCCCAAGTCTCAGGTTGGTACTTTATACATTCTACTTATAGTTATTTTCATGAACTATGCATTTAACATTTATATTTATGCAGTGTCTTTTTATTTTGCTTTATAAGTAAATGAAATGTCTTTTTTGATGATGGGTTTTTCCTTAAAAACCCCATTTACAAATTCAATAATCTGTGTGTTCATTTTCTATTTTTTGTCATTTATTTCTACATATATGTGTATTTATATTTGTCTATTTTTGGTCATTTGTCATTTATTTCAAGGTTTATATTTGTCATTTATTTCTGCATATATTTGTATTTATATTTGTTCATTTCTCAACGTTGGTCATTTATCAGGGTTTATTTATATGTATATACGTGTATATATATTTGTGCATATATACATGTGTGTGTATATATATGCCTGTATATATGCATTTAATATATGTGTATATATCTGTATTATGTATTTAAAAATAGATACACAAATATATATACAAATACATACATACAGATACTTACATATAAATACATATATACATGTATATATATACGTATATACATACACAAAAACACATATATATACGTATATAACTCTGTTTAAATATGTTTTGTTTGGCTGTCCAATACAACAGACTAGCATTTGTTTATATTCTTCTACTTTCCATTGCACATACAACAGGCCAACATACATATATTTGTCATTTTACATTCTGTGTCTCTTGTTCATTCAACAAATCGATATATATGTGTGTATCCTTTGCCTATCCTTTGAAAATGCAAACAATGGTATTGGTTAATCATTTTCTTCTGCATCTTATTGAATTTGTAAAAGAATGTGTACAATGTTAAATATATATATATATATATATATATATATATATATATATATATATATATAACACAACTTATTGAATTTGTAAATGAATGTGTATAATGATATATAACACAACTTATTGAATTTTCAAATGAATTTGTACAATGTTATATATATAACATTATACACATTCATTTACAAATTCAATAAGTTGTGTGTTTGAATTTGTAAATGAATGTGTGCAATGTTTTATATATAACATTCTATGCATTCCTTTACAAATTCAATACGTTATCTGTTTGAATTTGTAAATGAATGTGTACAATGTATTATACATTCATTTACAAATTATGTGTTTGTTGTCTCTTCTTCATTGAGCAGATTGATATCTATGTCTATATCCTTTAACTATCCTTTCAAAATGCAAACAATGGTACTGGTTAATCATTTTCTTCTGCATCTTTCATGACCCATGAAGGGTTTATTCGATGATTGAAAAATTATTACTACTTGTTTATGAAATAAATCATTCCTCTTACACTCCTTTTCACCACGTGTTGTTTGATTTTGTTGGTTCATGGTGCTCGTGTTTTACACATGGGTTCTTTTGGGGTTAAATGATTTCCTCTCCCTATTTTACCACGTGCTCAGGGCCTGGTAAAGTCCATTGTATCATGATTTTGTCTGTAAAAATGATAGAGGAATTTAGTGGGTTTGACCACATGTCTGCAAAAAATGATTTTTTGGGTGTGCATTGACCTTTTTATAAAAAAACCATGTGAATATGAGCATAAATCGACAAGCCCATTTATTATATTCCATTTTAAAACCCTTAATTGGTTTTTTTCAAATTTGTGTGCTTAAGAAATTAATCTCATGAAACCCTTGCATGGAATATTCAACATCTATCTAAAAACACACTTCTGTATTCTTGTGACTGAGGAATTATTATTATGAAACCCTTGGTTACTTTTTTGTGCACATTTCTGAAAACCCAAGTCTATAATTGATCTACCTCTGTTAAAATTAATATCCCATCGCTGTTGAATACAACACAACTTCTTTCATTTTTTGTACAATGTGCTTTGAACATTGATATATATATATATACATATATATAGCTATATATGCATATATGTATAGATATACACATACATGAAACTATAATTATATATGTACACAGATACATGTATACGTATATAATAATATAATACATATATATATATATATATATATATATATATATATATATATATATATATATATATATATATATATATATAGCATATATATATATATATGTATATATATATATATATAAACCCAAATTAAATGATGGAAAAGAATCAGATACCAAAAAAAAAACATTAGTCATATGCATTAATCAGACCCCAAATGAAGTCTAATTGGGGTGTAATGTGCTTGCTGTCCAATGCTAATGTTAGGAGATTAATATGTAGGAGTGATTTTTAATGGGCACCAAAATGATTTTATAAGGTGCTAACATGAATTAGACCCATTGAATTTTAAGCGAATTTGAATGATAAAATATATCTAATTGCATGTTAATAGTGACACAATTAGCATTGTTTTCTATTTTGCAATGTATATCAGTGATTTTTTGTGTAATTATATGTACACATACATATACATACAAATATATATGTATATGTGCGTATATGTATAATTACACAGATAAATGCATACTTATATAAATTTGTGTACATACATATGTTTGCAGATGTTTGTTGTCCATGGTGTCACGTAATGACAAACATCATTGTCCTTTTAGAATGCAAACAATGGTACTTTTGGGTTTGTTGGTTGTTTCTAGCTTGATTCCAACTTCCTTTTATCACTTTCAACATTGGTTTTCTAACACTTTATGGCTTACAATGTACAAGATCATTGACAATCATGGCACTTGGGCAGAAGAGGAAAAGATGGAGTGGGAGGCACTTGATTAGAGTACCTCATAGAGTGACATTCAATGTTCCATATGTTGTTGATGAAGATCCAGTAGTGAACATCAATGAGAATGTTATTTCTGAAAATGCAGAACAAACCAATGAAAATAATGGTTTTGAACCTGGTGTTCATAATACTAAGGTAGAAATGGAACCGCCACCTGTTGACCATGTGAAAATCCTAGATTTGTGCACAAAAAGTCGGTCTATGCATGACATGGAAAAATGCCATTGCAGATGTTGAGGACAATCGAATGTCAATCAAAGGTTCAATGATCAAATGGGGAATCTTGCCTAGCAGTTTGCTGGCATGGCTCAATGGTGTGATATCCACAAAAAGGAAGGGGCCATGAATAGTCCTATCTAATGAAGAAGAAGCTAAAATTGTGCAGTGGTGTAAAGTTATGGCTAATATTGGCCATGGCCTTCAAGTGTCACAACTTAAGTCAATGGTGGCCCAAATGGTTGGAGCGAGGCCTAACCCATTCACAAATGGGTTACGAGGGAGGTCTGGTGGGTTGGATTTCGTCAAAGGAATCTTGATCTGACAATTCCAACACTCAAAGGAGTGGACACAAATCAAGCTATAATGCTACACCCAGAAATAGTTTCTTCATTCTATGATAACTTGGAGGAGTTGTACAACAAACATAATTATGGGCCCAACAAAATATGGAACTGCGATGAAACAGGTGTACAGGCTGGCAGAAATTGTGCAATGAGAGTTATTGAAAAAACAGGGATGAAATGTGTTCCACAATTAATTTCTAAAAGCAAAAAATGAATCACTGTTCTAGCTTGTGTTATTGCAACAAGTCAAGCTATACCTGGTTACTATTTGTTTAAGTCCAAAAGGAACATTAGAAACTATATTGTTAATTGTGATCCAAGGGCATGCATGGAAATCCAAGAGCATGCTTGGATGACCAAAGAATTATTTGTGGAATGGTTAAAACACTTTGCAAGAAATGTCCCAGGAGGGGTGTCACCAACCAATAGATAGCTTCTCATCTTTGACGGTCATGGTAGCCATGTGGCATTCAAAATGATTGAAGAAGCAAAGACTATGGGAATAGATTTGCTCACACTTCCAACACATTGCAGCCACAAATTGCAGCCCCTTGATGTTAGTGTGCTCTCACCATTCAAGAACTACTTCAAACAACAAAGGAGTATATGGCTCTCTGCAAATCCTCAACTTGACATTGGAAGGGAAGAGTTGCAAAAACTTTCCAACAAAGCATTTGCACAAGCTTTGAATCCTAATAATATTGCAAGTGGTTTTAGAAGAACGAGAATTTGGCCATTAGATCAACATGCACTTGAATTGGATATGGGGCCAAGCCAAGATTTCATGGTTGAAGAGGAAGGAACCACATTGGGAGTAGAAACAAAGGGTGATACAACTGATGATGAGGCACATTTCATGGCAGCGAAGACTTGTTTGAGGATAGCAGGTTGGAATGAGGAACAAATTGGACAGTTTGTGGAAACCTTTTCTACAAGAAATCCCCCAAAATCCAAACAATGAAGAAGGATATTGCTTAGAAAACATTGAGGCAAAAAAAATTGAACAAGAACCAACAGTTCAATCATGTAATCAGGTAGCTGAAAATGAAGAGAGTCTCAATCTTCCATTTGAATTTCAAGATGTAGCTTTGAACCTAGGGGTGCATCTGAATTTTAGTCAAGTGGATGAAGGGTTGTCCATGTCATCACCACCAGATGTTGATCTTGAAGATGTCATCCATTACTTCACGATCAAGAGAAATTGGGAGTCTGAAAATGATGAAGAGGATGGAGTCAAAGGTAATGACTCAAGCGACGAAGAAGCTGACTATGTGCCATGCACACAAGTCAATGATCAACAACCAGTAGGTAGGAGAAGAATTTTTTTGCAACTCCCAATGTAAAGGGAGCAAATGGCTGAAAAGAAGGTAGAAAGAGAAGCAATCCTTGCATAGAGGGAGGCAAAGAGATTGGAGAATGCTGCAAAAAAATAGAAAATTGTAGAGGAGAAGCTGAGGCAGCAACATCAAAAGGAGTTTCAAAGGGAGCAAGCAAAGATTGCTCGATAGTTGAAGGAAAACCAAAAGCAGGAAGAAAGAGTAGAAAGAAATAGAAGTAAGAGTATTCCTACAACTCCTCTTCCAAGTCAACATCCAATTTTAAGGGACATGATTAACATTTTGTCTCCAACCTTTGTTGCTCTTAGTAGCCTACAAAACGGGTCTTCTGAAGGCTTCTCTCCATAGTTACAACTAACTCCAGAGGAAAATCAATCATTGCATGCTCCACTGTCCTTAACATCTTCTCCAATTGATGCAGAGTCAGTTGACCCCCAAGGACACACTTCTTAATAAGATCTATGGATGTATGATTAGAATTTTTTGTTGTGAAATTTTTGACCTTGAAGTGTGCTAGATTGTTTTTCGTGAAACTAAATGCTAGTCTACTATATTGGACAACCAAAGGATACTAATCTATTGTATTGGATAGCCAAAAGGATACTAGTTTCTATTTTTGTAAAACTGAATGGTAGTCTGTTGTGAACTTATCTACTTTGATGTGTGCCAGTGTGTCTTTTGTAAGACTGAAGACTCCTTGTCTTCTTTCCAACTTTGTCTTAATCATGTTTATGCTGTAATAAATTTGATTTCAGCCTAGGTATGTTTTGGGAGTTGTCCAAGTTAATGATCTATGTTTTTTGTGATTCGAAATCGGTTTTTTGTTGGCTGTATTCATCTATCATTTTGTTGGATATGTGTTTGTTGTATTCATCTAACTAACATTGTTGAAAATTTAAATGTACATTAAGAAATGTATTTAATTGAAATTCAGAAAATTATATATATAGATAGGCATGGTTTGGGAGCTGTCCAAGTTAATGATCTATGATTTTTGTGATTCGAAATTGGATTTGTGTTGGTTGTATTCATCTATCATTTTGTTGGGTATGTGTTTGTTGTATTCATCTAACTAAAATTGTTGAAAATTTAAATGTACATTAAGAAATGTATGTAATTGAAATTCAGAAAATTATGTACATATATATATATATATACACACACATACAACTATGTATATGTATAGTATGCATATACATAGTTGTGTGTGTGTGTGTGTATGTATACACAACTAAGTATATGCATACATATATATATATATATATATATATATATATATATATATATAACTATACATCTACATGTAGCATATCCATAAATTGTTACTGTAAGTGTAAGTGGAAATCAATCTAATTGTAAACTGTAAGTGTAAGTTTATAATGAATAAGAAAAATGAACATCATAAATGAACACAATGTCTATCAGGTCACAACCAAAGTAAACTCTTGAAAGACTTGACCTGAAATTTCATCTTGCAATTTGACATGCTCTTTACAACCTCCCTAGTTGTGTATACATGCATACATGCATACACACACACATATAGGTATGTATGTATATACATACATACATACATACATACATACATACATATATATATGTATGTATGTATGTATGTATACACAACTAAGTATATGCATACATATATTTATGTTGGATGTTGTGGTTGTGTGGCTGATATATGGTTGTCATTAATGTCAACACTATTAGAATTTGATGTATTGAAGGATGTATATGAGAAAATTGTTAAAGAAAGAGTTCTAGGTTCCCAGTGGAACTGTGAAGGTCATGAAGGTGTCTTGTTCTGTATGTTGAAGATCAATTGTTGTGGACTAAAGGGTTTATTGTTGAGTGTATCTAGTCCATTCTCTAGAATTTTTAGAGGTCCGCGTGAAGATTTGTTCAAAATTATGAAGATCTGTGTTATAACAATGTTTCTGTGGTCTTTGTCAGTGTTCTTGATTAAAGTTGGTATAATTCTGGTAATTCTAGTTGCCGCAAATGTTTCTTTGTTGTTTCTAGATTGTGCTCTATCTTTGTGGTATGTCCAAATCAATCGGTGTGCTCGTGGTCGAAGATTTTTCTTTGTATGTTTAGTTTTTCATGTTCTTGGCCAACATGATGGGTGTAATGTGTGGTGGATCTTCGAGGTGAAATCAATTGAAGTCTTTTTTAATTTGGGTCTCCACTATGTTGTGGCCAACCTTGGTGGATTCACATTCAAAATTTATTTGTAAATTTGGGCTGACATTGAAAACATGTTTTATATTTCTGGCCAACTAAGTTGATGTAATCTCATGTTGCGGATATATAAGAGCAATTGTTTCATCGATGTAGATCATGCTCGATGTGCTTCCATGTGTATATGTTCAAATATCATTTGATTATAGAGTAGAGTGTGAAGAAGACTAAGTGAATTGTGAAGAAGATTGAGCGAAGTGTGAAGAAGTTTGAGTGAAGAGTGAAGAAGCTTTTTCTGTGCTTAACTGGAATTGTAATCAGGCTTGTGTAGAAGCTATTTTCTCAATTCACAATTTGGATGGTTTTAATCCAAACTTTTCTTTGGACAGTGAGTCCTCTTTTGTATTTGAGCAGTGAGCTCTAAGAAGTGTGCCTGAATGCATGTGCATTCACATTATTTCTCATTATACTTTTAACAGGGTATAATATTGTGGACTAACCTCCACCGTGGTTTTTCCCCTAACAAGGTTTCCACGTAAAAAATATTGGTGTTCTATGTGTTTCTGATGTGTTGAATGTTTATGGTTTATTGTTTATTCATCATATCTAAGATTGAGTTAAATAAATTTTGAAAAGATTTAAGTATTTTATGACAACTGATTCACCCCCCTCTCAGTTATCTGTCCTTGTTTTTCCAAAAATTGGTATCAGAGCAGGTTCCTCTAAAAAAGTTTAAAAGCTTGAGGTGATCCGAGATGGAATCATACAAGAAGGACAGTCCTAGTTTTGATGGAACAAATTACTCATTGTGGAAAGCTTGAATGGAGTGTCATTTGAAGTGTATTGGTGAACCCTTCTGGAAAATTACAAAGAACATATATGTTATTCCTCAGAATGGTCCCTCCACTACTAATGAGATTAAAGAGGCTGAGAATAATGTCAGGGCTATGGAAGCTTTGTTGAGTGCTTTAACAAATTCAAAAATGACAAATGTGTTAGGTTTGAAGACAACTCATGAGATGTGGATGAAGCTAGAAACTTTGTATGAAGGAGATGTACATGTGAAGATGGCTAAGCTACAAAGTTTGAAAGACAAGTATGAAAATCTGAAGATGGGTGAAGATGAAAATATTTCTTCTTTTATGCAAAGAGTAAATGAACTAGTGATGGGTATTAGATGTGTTGGTGGTACCCTGGATGAGGAAGAAATTGTGGCTAAAGTGCTCAGATCATTACCTCCCACCTACAAAGCTAAGTCTCATGCTATTGAAGAAACCAGATCATTGAAAAATGTGACAAGGGATACACTAATTGGTAAACTTGTTGCCTATGAGTTGAGTGAATTTGGTGATTCTGTTCCTGAGACTAAAATTACATTCAAGGCTAATGTATCTAGAAGAAACAAGCAAAGATATGATCTAGGAGAGAGTTCTAGAAAGACATTCAAGTATGAGGAAGAAATGAAACAACTTGAAGATGAAGAAAGAGAGGTAGAAGAGTTGGAAGCACTGATAGTGAAGAAAGAAGGTAGAGGACAAGGTAAGTATAAAGGAAATTTTCCTATCAAATGTTTTTCTTGCAGTAAAATAGGTCATTTTGCATCAAGGTGTCCTGAAAGAGTTCCTAGATCTAAGCCTTACAAATATAGATTCCAAAAGAAATGTTACTTTGCTAAAGAAGGTGTGACTGGTGATGAGTCTGATAAAGATAATGGAAATGAAGATGATTGGGTTTTTATTGCTATCAAGGAAAGTAGTCCTGTGGCTATTGAATTTGCTAAAGTTGAGAAATCTCTTGCAACCCAAATTGAAGAAAAGGGTGAGTGGGTCATTGACAACAGATGCTCACATCATATGACTGGTGACAAAAGAAAATTTGTAAGTCTAGAGAAGTATGACGGTGGGGTTGTAAGATTTGGAGATAACAATGCTTGTGTGATTCGTGGCAGAGGATCTATTTGTCTTGGTGGTAAGCATAACACTGATGATGTTCTTTATGTTGAAGGCTTGAAGCACAACCTATTGAGTGTTGGATAGATGGTAGCCAAAGGTTATGATCTTCAATTCAAAGATGAAAGATGCAGGATATATGGAAGCTCTGGAAATGTAATTGCATCAGGTAAACAGACAAAAGGTAATATTTTTAACCTGAATGTTGCTAGTGAAAGTTGTTTAATTGCTCAAGTAGATGAAAGCTGGTTATGGTATAGAAGGTTGTGTCATGTGAATTTTGATAACATTGTCAAAATAAGTTCCAGTCAAGCAGTAAGAGATCTACCTAAGCTGGTGAAGCCTACTAGCACAATTTGCAAAGAGTGTCAGATGGGAAAACATACTAGAATTTCTTTTCAGAGCAAACAACATCATTCAAATGGATTGCTGGAGTTGGTACATACTGATCTATGTGGTCCTTCCAAAGTCAAAAGTCTCCATAGTGAAAGGTACTTTATGCTACTTATTGATGATTACTATAGAATGATATGGGTTTCTTTCTTAAGAGAAAAATGTGAAGCATTATAAAAGTTCAAAAGCCTCAAAGCTATGGTAGAAAATGAGAAAGGTCTAAAAATAAAATGCCTAAGGTCGGACAGAGGTGGTGAGTTCACCTCCAAGGAGTTTAATTCTTTATGTGAAGAGCATGGAATCAAAAGATAGTTATTTGCTCCCCGGACCCCTCAACATAATGGTGTTGTTGAGAGAAGAGAATAAAACAATTTTGGATGTTGTTAGAACAATGATGATTGAAGGAAATGTGCTTCACATCTATTGGAGTGAAGCAGTAAGCATTGTTGTGTATACTTTGAACTAGGTAAATGGTAATGGTAATTCTAGTAAGACTCCTTTTGAATTATGGTTTGGTTATAAGCCTATTGTTAAATATTTCAAGATCTTTGGAAGCAAATGCTACATCAAGAGAGATGATGATATAGGCGAGTTTGATGCAAGAAGAGATGAAGGAATATTTCTAGGTTACTCTATTAAAAGCAAGGCCTACCAGTGCTATAACATAAGACTGAGGAAAATGGTTGAGAGTGCAAATGTCAGAGCTGATGAGGATTCTACTAAATCATCTAGATATTGTGGATATGATTCAGATGAAGACAATACAAACAAAGCAAAGAATGTTCAGACACAAAATCAACTTCAAATTGTGCCATATGTTCTGGTAAAACAACTTCAATTTGTTCCAGTAAATCAAGACAGTTAGGAAGCAAAGACAAGTGCAAGTGCAAAAGAAAGAATAGAAGAATCAGAAGTTTGAGAAAATCCTAAAACTTTGAGGTATGTAAAGCTAAATCATTTTAAAAATAAAATTATAGGATATAAGAATAAAAGAGTGCAAACTAGAAGGAAGATTGCAGGAGAGTATTGCCTGATTTCCAAGATTGAACCTAAAGATGTCAAAGAAGCCTAAAATGATGAACACTGGATGGAAGCTATGAAGGAAGAACTGGTGTAGATTGAAAAGAATGATACATGGATACTAGTTCCCAGACCAAAAGATGAAAATGTAGTTGGTACTAAATGGGTCTTTCGAAATAAGCTAAATGAACAAGGTGAAGTGCTCCAGAATAAAGCAAGATTGGTATGTAAAGGGTATTCACAAATGGAAGGTATTGATTTTGAAGAAACCTTTGCCCCTGTTGCTAGAATTGAAGCTGTAAGGTTATTTCTTGCTTATGTTGCATACAAGAACTATAAAGTCTATCAAATGGACATGAAGTCAACTTTTCTGAATGGTGAGCTAGAAGAAGAAGTGTATATTGAACAACCTGATGGATTTCAACTGACTGATAAGGAAGACATGGTTTTCCAATTGAAGAAAGCTTTGTATGGAATCAAGTAAGCCCCTAGAGCTTGGTATGCTAGATTAGACAAATACTTACTGAAGATTGGATTCAATAAAGGTACTGCTGAAAACAACTTATACTTCAAATTGGATCATGATAAAGAATTAATTATTGAAGTCTTTGTTGATGATATTATTTTTGGAGGAGATGTTAATCTATGTATGAGGTTTACTGATGAAATGAAGAGTGAATTTGAAATGAGTATGATTGGAGAAATGAAGTTCTTTTTGGGATTGCAAGTTACTCAGTTAGACAAGGGGATCTTCATATCTCAGTCCAAATATGTGAGATAAATGTTGAAGAAGTTTGGAATGGATGATTCAAAACCTATTGGTACTCCCATGGTAACTAGATGTAAGTTGACACATAAAGATGATTCTTCTAAGGAAAATCAAACAAGATACAAATCAATGATTGGTGGATTGCTCTACTTAACTTAGACTAGACCAGACATTATGAATGTTGTATGTATGGTTGCTAGATTTCAGGCTAATCCAAAATAATCTCATGTGACTGTTGTTAAGAGAATCTTCAGGTATCTAAAAGGAATAGTTGATTTTGGGCTTTGGTACCCTAAGGATGATGATCTTACTTTAAATGCATATACTGATGCAGATTGGGTAGGAGATGTAGATGACAAAAAGAGTACTAGTGGTGGTGCTTTCTTCCTAGGGAAGAAGTTGGTGTCTTGGTTGAGCAAAAGGTAGAATTCCATTTCTCTATCTACTACTGAAGCAAAGTATATTGTTGCTATAAATAACTATACTCAAGTGATGTGGATGAAGCAGATGCTAAAAGATATCAAAGTAGTATATGATGAACCTATTTCCATATACTATGATAACTTATGTGCAATTAAAATATCAAAGAATCTGGTGCTACACTCTAAGACCAAGCATATATCAATCAAGTTTTACTTTCTGAGGGAGAAAGTGAGTGAAAAAGAAGTCAGACTAGGGTATGTGCCTACCAAAGAATAGATTGTAGATATTTTCACTAAGCCATTACCGAAGGATACTTTTGAGTATCTCAGAGGGATGCTAGGGGTGATTAACCCTCTTGATATGAACTAGGATGCATTAAATTGCATCAATCTATGCATTTCATGATCATATTCTGATCTGGATTGATGTTTCTGTGGCTGCTACTCAGGGGGAGTAGTCAGATGTGCAGATATGTGGTTCAAAGCTTGCATGTGGAAAGATAATGTTTATCTTTTCCATTGATGTCAAAGGGGGAGAAGAGTCACATGAAAAACTGCTACCTATCTAGAGTAAAAAGTCTTGTGGGGAGAAAATCTTGCAAAAGAAGTCAAGGAAGAATCATCAAAATCTAAGGAGTAAGTGTTGATTAAGAGTTGGGTTGATGGTGTTTTTCACATCATGTGTTCCCATCAATGCCAAAGGGGGATATTGTTGGATGTTGTGGTTGTGTGGTTGATATGTGGTTGTCATTGATGTCAACACTATTAGCATATGATGTATTGAAGGCTGTATACATCGAGGATATTGAGAAAACAATAAGCAAACAGCATATTCTGTGTTCTGCCAACCGTGAAGGCTGCGAAGGTGTCTTGTTTCGGTACATTGAAGACTAACGGCTGCGTGAATTTAAAGGTCATTTTGAGGTATCTATCCGCACATTCTCAGGAAGTTTTAGAGGTCCGCTGAAGATTTGTTCAAAATTATGAAGATCCGTGGTTCGAAGCGCTCTGGCGACCCCTCACAAGGAGTTCTGATTGAAGCAGTAACTCTGTACCGAGAGAAGTTGTTGTGGGATGTTTCTTTGTTGTTTCTTGCGTTCTGGATGTTTCTAGATTGCGCTCTATCTTTGTGGTATGTCCACATTGATTAGTGTGCTCGTGGTCAAATATTTTTCTTAGTATGTTCAGTTTCTCATGTTCTTGGCCGACATGATGGGTGTAATATGTGGTGGATCTTCAAGGTGAAATTAATTGAAGTCTTTTTAATGAAGTATTTTTTAATTTGGGTCTCCACTATGTTGTGGCCAACCTTGGTGGATTCGCATTGAAAATTTATTTATAAATTTGGGCCAACATTGAAAACATGTTTTATATTTCTGGCCGACTAAGTTGATGTAATCTCATGTTGCAGATATATAAGAGAGATTGTTTATTGATGTAGATCATGCTCAGTGTGCTCCCATGCATATATGTGTAAATATCATTCAATTGTAGAGTAGAGTGTGAAGAAGATTGAGAGAAGTGTGAACAAGTTTGAGCGAAGTGTGAAGAATTTTGAGCGAAGAGTGAATAAGGTTTTTTTGTGCTTAACTAGAACTGTAATCAGGCTTGTGTAGAAGCTATTTTCTTAGTTCACAATTTGGATGGTTTTAATCCAAAATTTTCTTTGGACAATGAGTCCTCTTTTGTATTTGAGTAGTGAGCTCTAGGTAGTGTGCCTAAATGCATGTGCATTCCCATTATTTCTCATTATACTTTTAACGGGGTATAATATTGTGGACTAACCTCCACCGTGGGTTTTCCCCTAATAGGGTTTCCACGTAAAAAATCTTGGTGCTCTCTATGTTTCTTATGTGTTGAATGTTTATGGTTTATTGTTTATTCATCAGATATGAGATTGAGTTAAATAAAGTTTGAAAAGATTTAAGTATTCCGTGACAACTGATTCACCCCCCCTCTTAGTTGTTTGTCCTTGTTTTTCCAACAATCTATACATCTATATGCAACATATCGATAAATTAATCTATTTGAAATTATAAATTTTTCAACACCTACACTTGGAAATCAATCTAATTTTAAATTGTAAATGTAAGTTTACAATGAATAAGAAAAATGAATATTATAAATGAACACAATGTCTACTAGGTCATAGCCAAAGTAAAGTCTTGAAAGACTTTACCTGAATTGTAATTTTGTAGTTTGACATGCTCTTTACAAGCTCCTAGCCATTTGACATGCCTGCTACAACAAACAAATATAATAGAACAAAAAAACATGGACAATAGTTATTGAAATAAATAAAAAGACATACTAGTTAGTGAACAATATAGAACAATAATTGAAACTTAGAGCCATTTGAACAAAAAATCCTTAATTATTTGGTGTGTTGACAAAGACATTTACCAAACTTCCCACCATGAACATTGCTGCACCACCTCTCCTTGTTCTCTTGTTCTTGCAAGAAAATATTTACAACCATAGGTAGTCACAACTAAGGCTAGTAACATACAAACATCATACGACCTTTGAAATAATGCATGTACAACACCACATAATTAATCAAGTTCAACATATTAAAAGTTCCATATGGAATACATAAATATATGTAAAAAATATAAATGTTAATAGAATTGTATACCGAGATTTACTCAACTTATATTCATGTTTCTCATCACCCTTGGATATATGAGGAATGTGCAAAGGATGCCATTCAATGGTCTGTAGTATGGAGAGGATATTATTAGAGGAGAATAATTGTGAATGTCGCTGGTTGTTGTCCCTCTTATTTAGAAATTTGAATATAAGAATTGAATGCATTCAATTTGATTGTTGTGTTTCAAATTTGAATTTGTTATAGCATCTGAATTTGTAGCTGCCACTTACGTAGGCTTTTAGAGATGATATGACTGAATTCTGCATTATATTTGGATTCGATGTTTATTTGGGGAGCCTTATATATCTGTGATTTGTTGCATGTTTGTATGCATGCATACAGTCATAGGAACATAAGCATACATGCAAACATTCATAGAAACATAAGCATACATGCATGTATTCATATAAACATATACATACATATACATTGCAGAAAATCATTGATATACATTGGAAAGAAAAAAAACACCTAAATGTGTCACTATTAACATTTAATTAAAACTATTTTATCATTCAAATCTGCTCAAAAGTCAATGGGTCTAATTCACACTAGCACCAGACACCAACACACATTATACCCCAATTAAACTTCATTTTGGTTTCGGATTAATGCATATGACTAATTTTTTTTTAGGGTATCCCATTCTTTTCCATCATTTTACCACGTGCTCTCTCTGGAAGGATCTCACAGCAATGGAAGGTATATACATACATACATACATACATACATACATTCATACACACACACACACATATATATATACGTATGTATGTATGTGCATACATTACATACATACATACATACATACATTACATATATATATATATATAATAACACGTGTGTATACATACATATATAATTTAATTGCATCCTAATAAGAATTAGGACTACCATTGTTTGCACTTTGAAAGGAGAATGATGTTTGTTGTTACCTCACACCATGGACACACAACTTTATATATACATACATACATACATACATACATACATATATATACATACATATATACATATATATATGTATGTATGTATGCATATATGTATGTATGTATGTATATATGTATGTATGTGACGTATGTGCATGCATACATACATACATACATACATACATGTGGAAAAAAAACCAACACCAGACCCAACAAAAATCAAACAACACATGGCAAAAAGGGCATGGTAAGAGGAATGATTTATTTCATAAACAATTAGTAATAATTTTTCAATCATCGAATAAACCCTTCATGGGTCGTGAAAGATGCAAAAGAAAATGATTAACCAGTACCATTGTTTGCATTTTGAAAGGATAGGCAAAGGATATAGACATACATATCAATCTGCTCAATGAACAAGAGACAACAGATACAAAATTTGTAAATGAATATGTACAATGCTATATACATATATAATACATTGTACACATTCATTTACAAATTCAAACTTAACGCTTAATTGAAACATTGTACACATTCATTTATAAATTCAAACACACAACTTATTGAATTTGTAAATGAATGTGTACAATGTTATATATAAAACATTGTACACATTCATTTACAAATTCAAACACACAGCTTCTTGAATTTGTAAATGAATGTGTACAATGTTATATATATAACATTGTACAAATTCATTTGCAAATTCAATAAGTTGTACACATTCTTTTACAAATTCAATAAGATGCAGAAGAAAATGATTAACCAGTACCATTGTTTGCATTTTGAAAGGATAGGCAAAGGATAGACACATATATATTGATTTGTTGAATGAACAAGAGACATATAATATAAAATGACAAATATATGTATGCTGGCCTGTTGTATGTGCAATGGAAAGTAGAAAAATATAAACAAATGCTTGTCTGTTGTATTGGACAACCAAATGAAATGTATTTAAACAATGGGTTTCAGTTACAAATTCCAACACACAACTTATTGAATTTGCAAATGAATGTCTACAATCTTATATATATAACATTGTACACATTCATTTGCAAATTCAATAAGCTTAGTTATATATAACTAACATTGTACACATTCATTTGCAAAATCAATAAACTGTGTTACATATAACTAACATTGTACACATTCATTTGAAAATTCAATAAGTTGTGTTCTATATAATTAACATTGTACACATTCATTTACAAATTCAATAATATGCAGAAGAAAATGATTAACCAATACCATTGTTTGCATTTTGAAAGGATAGGCAAATGATACACACATATATATCGATTTGTTGAATGAACAAGAGACAAGAGACACATATGAATGTATATATATATATATATATAAAACATTGTACACATTCATTTACAAATGGAATAAGTTATAGTTACATATATATAAATATATATATATAACATTGTACACATTCATTTACAAATTCAATAAGTTGTGTGTTTAATAATTAAGAACTACAAATTGCTTACAATGATGATATTTTCAATTTACCCATGACCATGCTAAAAGAATTGCTACAAAACTTAGGAGAATTCATTTTGTAGATCTTATAGAATGTTTAGATGTTTGTAAATTACCCTTTTCTATACAAAATGGGCAAGTGTATATTGTGTACAAGCTCAAGATAAAGCTTTTTTCCCAACATATTATCCACCATTTTAAGGTGTAACGGTTAAGAAGTGTGCGAATGTCTTTCATAGTCATACAAAATATATATAACTAACAATATACACATTCACTTACAAATTGAATAAGCTGTGTGTTTATATATACATGTACATACAAATACACACACACACACACATATATATTGTACATATATATATACAATATTATATGTAATAAATATATATATATATATATATATAATATATATATATAGGCACATATATGTACAAAATATATATATACACATACAAACATATATATATATATATGTATATATGAGAGTGTTTGTGTGTGTATATATACACAAACATACATGGTCATATATAGATGTATAGACATATATAATGGAAATGGAAGTTAAGAGAACCAAAAATATTAAATGAACACACAAATTTTTGAATTTGTAAATGGGATTTGTAAGGAAAAACCTGTCACTGAAAAAGACCTTCATTTACTTATAAAGTAAAGTAAAAAAATAGTGCATAAATATAAATGTCAAATGCACAACTCATGAAAATAACTATAAGTAGAATGTACAAAGAACATTGTACAGTAAATGAAAGAAGCTGTGCTATATTCAATAGCAATAGGATATTAATTTTAATAGAGGTAGATCGATTACACACTTGGGTTTTTAGAAATAATTAACCAAGGGTTCCATAATAATAATTCCTCACTCGCAAGAATACAAAAGTGCATTTTCAGATAGATGCGGTATATTCCAGGCAAGAGTTTTATGAGATTAATTCCTTAAGCACACGAATTTGGAAAAAACCAAGCAAGGGTTTTCACAAATATGACATATTTTAAATGGGTTTGTCGATTTATGCCCATAGAGACATGGGTTTTTTTATAAAAAGGTCGAAGCAAACCAAAAAATATTATTTTGCAGACATGTGGTCAAACCCACGAAATTCCTCATCATTTCTGGAGACAAAATCATGAGACAATCGACTTTACCAGGTCGTATTTAATCATTTATCCCCAAAAAAACTTGTATTTGGAAAAAATAAAACAAGGGTTTTCACAAAAATGGCGTATACTAAATGGGCTTGCCGATTTATGCCCATATTCACATGGGTTTTTTATAAAAAGGTCGATGCAGACCAAAAAATTATTTTTTGTAGACATGTGGTCAAACCCACGAAATTCCTCTATCATTTCTACAGACAAAATCATGATACAATCGACTTTACCAGGCTGTGAGTGCATGGTAAAATGAGGAAAGGAAATCATTTAACCCCAAAAAACCCATGTGTAAAACACCAGCACCATGACCCGACAAAATCAAATAGCACATGGCGAAAAGGTGTGTAAGAGGAATGATTTATTTCATAAACAAGCAGTAATAATTTTTCAATCATCGAATAAACCCTTCATGGGTCATGAAAGATGCAGAAGAAAATGATTAACCAATACCATTGTTTGCATATTCAAAGGAGAATGATGTTTGATGTTACCTCAAGGCATGCGAACCAGTAGGAGCCATGGAGAGCCGTCGCCATCTGCATTTGCTTCCATCACCGAGAACCTTCTAGACAAAGTGCGCGATAAAATGAGGGAAAAAAATAGGATACCCACAAAAAAAACATTAGTCATGCATTAATCAAACCCCAAATGAAGAGTAATTGGGGTGTAATGTGTTTGTTGTCTGGTGCTAATGTTAGGAGATTAATATGTAGGAGTGATTTTTAATGGGCGTCAAAATAATTTTATAAGGTGCTAACGTGAATTAGACCCATTGACTTTTGAGCGGATTTGAATGATAAAATAGTTTTAATTAAATGTTAATAGTGACACATTTAGATGTTTTTAAATTTTTTTTGGTGGTTATAACTGGCGGATACTGGGACATTAGGTGGCAGTGAGCAGTCGACACCTCTAAAAGGTGTCTTTTTGACCCCCACGCGCATATCCAACGTTCCCGTAGTCGACCGAATTGTCCACAAGACAAAACCTTAGTTACAAGCACTTAACTCGTGAGCGAAAAAAACCCATAATTTTTTTTTTGATCCAACGTATGGTTTGAATTCTACGGTTGCACGAAGTTAGCCCTAGCGGATACTGGGTCTTCTCCCCTAGTATGATTACCATACTTGCTAGTAACATTGATATCAATTTTTATTTTATTTGTATATTATATTCTCTCGTATTTTCTCAAAATTTAACCTACTGCTTATTGCCATTGAAACTTTATTTATTTAATATTTCTACAGTTACTTCATTTATTTAATATTTCTTTCTTTTCTTTTTTTTCCTTTAACAATGCTATTTAATATTAATATTAAAGCTACTAGTGATCCAACGTCATTTATAGGATAATTAATTTTGATATATATTTTTTGTTTAACATTAATTCATATTACTATTATATCAGCATTGACCATACCTTGGCACCAATATCAAGCACATAAAAAAAAAATAGTGGCTAAGCTTGTCTATGCAAGGAAGAACATGCTGAAGGACAACGATTATCTTCTATCGGAAGGGCAGCAATGTACGTCTATTTAAGGCAACATTCATCCTTTAATTAAAGGTGAAATTACCATGTTAATATACAACCATTATTTGTAGGATTAATATACACCCTGAACCTGAAGGTCGCTAATAGTGCAGCGATCAGAATTCAATAGAAGGTAGCACATCACAAATGTGGCATTGATTAGAATAGAGCTGACAAGACAAATTGAGGATCAAAATAATTATGATATTTATATTGATGAGCGTCATAATTTTTTTATTTTATTTAATTCTAAAATGAAACCTCACTTTTAAGAGTTTATCCCCTGCAATATAATTTGCAATAGGGTATTATATTTTTCCTTTGTTGTATTTTGCTAATACCATTTGCGAAATATCCATGTCTATTAGGAAAAATAAAAAATAAACCACTTCCATGAGCTTTGGAAGAGGCAAAAATAAAAGGGCACTTAAATTTAGGATTTATAATTTGAGGTATCAGACTATAATAATCTTTTTTTGCTTCAGCCATTAAAAATTGGTTTAGTAAACAAGGTTTGCTAAAAAATTTAAATTGTTGAGAGGAACAATTTTAACATATTTTTCTTCTAAATAGTGTTGTTGAACAACATTTTAAATAATTGAAGAATACAGCTAGAGAATGCTGACTTTACCATGCACCATATTTGGTTCCTCTTATGAATACTTTCAACTATTATATGATTTCAATTTGTATTGTTTCACAACTTCGTTCAGACATAACCAAATAAGCATTTATCACAAATCAATGAACTTAGACTTCAACTTGCCTTATAAATCTAGGAAGACATAATAGAGAGGATTAACACTTGTACAGTTTTATTTTCTTCTAATTCATACCGAACTACTGATGTAACCTAAAGAGCTATTGCTCTGCCAACCATTTATTGGTGTATTAACAAAGAGATGGGGATGCTATTAAATACCACCTAAACTCTAGTTGTTGGGTTGAGTTCAAACTTCTATTGTGCTCGTATTTAAGTTGGTATGCTTCATTTCCTTGCAAGAAGTGTTTAGACGTACTTGGAAGAAGAAGAAGAAGAAGAATTTTAACATCCACGAGACCAAAAGAATGCCTATGGGATAGTGACCCCTGCTATTTTAGCATTGTGAAGTGTTGTTCTCCTGCCATTAAGTTTGATAATGAGCTCTCCCATTCTACCCAACCATTCCATGATGAATAAATCTTGAAAATTTGCAGCTGTTAACCCACTTATGTAGCTTCCTCTAATGTCATTGTAAGATTTATAATCTAGGATAAAATGGTTTTCAGTTTCCACTTACCCAGCTGCACAAAAGATACAAACCCTCTCTTTCCAAACTTTTTTTGGCCTTTTCCTTCTCCCCGTTTCACACCGAAGACGATGTGAGTTAGTCCTCAATTGTGCAATGAGAATCTTTGATCTCCATAAAACATTTTCCTCTATATATGCCTTTTGCTGATGGTCCAAATTGGGATTACATTCTTCTACATAATATTTTTTCTTTCTCCCAACCGCTCTTTTCCACATAGCCTTGCGAAAATTTTCAACCACATACAACTTTAATTCCTTGCTATTATTAGAGCACTCGCTGAAGTGAATGTTCCACTTGTTTATCCACTTACAATTCTGTTTCATCCATTCCTTTTTTCTTGCCCCTAAGACACCTCTAAAAACAACATTTGGCCACTGATGAGCTTCCATCTGCTCAACCTTTTTCAAATATCTCAAAAGACTCACCATAGTGGTGGCCTCAATAGGAATTTCTCCCATTTTAGCAAGAAGTATCTCATAAGGAACCAAAGATTTTAGTTTGAATTTGCTTGTGATCAAACACTTTTGAATTCTTGCTATCTGTGCCCACTTGATGCTAGAAGTGCTGCTAGCCCAAATTTCACATCCATAAAGGACCACCAGTATAACTAACAACCCAAACAATATTTGAATAGTTTTCCAATCCCATAACTCTACCTCTTTGCATCTGTTTTGAAAGAAAAAAGGGCTCTCCAACCTCCCAAGGTTCTTTTCCTTCTACAATTTTCCCAACATAGCTTGTTGTTGAAGTCAATTCCTAGGTATTTATACTCCATTACTTCCTCTAGGATACTCCCTTCGAAATAAAAGTCAAACTATTTTTTCTTCTTCTTCTTAGAGAAAACCATGATCTTGGTATTACTAATGTTAACTTGCATACCAACATCCTTGCAAAAATGCTCAAGTGCAACCAAATGCACTTGCAACCTTTGAACATACCTATCAATCAAAATAAGATCATCTCCATATAAAAGAAGCTTTACAACATACACTCCTAAAGGGACCCCTTCTCCACCCTCCAAATTCAACCACTTCTCAAGCTTATCTATATATAGGCCAAAAAGAGTAGGAGAAAGAGGGCAACCTTGTTTAACCCCAATGTCACTCCTAAAGCTTTCCGAAGTACCTACTTGATTTCTGATTTTTACCTGAACTTCTTCATAAAGCCCATGGACAACATCTCTAAAATGCTCAGGAATGCCAAGATCCTTCATTCTATCCCATAACTTTTTCTTGGGAACTGTGTCAAAATCCTTCTTGAAGTCCATGAGACAAAAAAAGGCTTCCCCTTTCTCATCCCAAATCTTTTCAATGATATGCCTTAAAGTGATGCCATGATCGATTGTTGAGTGTTTTGGCCTAAAACCCGCTTGCCCCTTTGCTCTCTTATTTTTAATTTCTGCCCATTTGGTGATTCTGTGCTCAATCATGCTGCCAAAATTTTTTGCAAACATCTGGTTGATCATGATGGTACAATAGTTAGATGGGTTGTTAGCATCCCTACTCTTGCATAGGGGTATGGCTAAGCTAGTTATCCAATCTTTTGGAAACCCACACTGAATGATGTTGTTAAATATATGCATAATGTGAGGAGCAATGATTTCCACCCCCACTTTAGATACTCCGCTTGAAGTTCAGCCATGTCTCTTGCCTTGCCTATCCTCAACTTTTTGATACCTTCTTTAACTTCTTGCAAAGTGAAAAGCTTTGTTGTTGTGTTTATCCTTGGAGGCTCTTCATCCCCTACATCTTGCTCATACAAGTGTTTTGCATATTCAAACCATTGAGATGAGGTGATGTTATTCTTTGTTTCCTCCTTCTCTGTTTGAAGCTCTTTCCAAAAGAGCTTTGGGTTGTTCTTCCCAAGAAATAGCAATTCTTCACGTCTAGCACTCATGAAACCTATTTTTTTAACTTTTACCATTTTCTTGTATAATCTTGTGTTTGCCTTTTCCTTACCTAACTGCTTTCTTGCTTTCCTTGTAGCTTTGCATTCCTCATCAAACCATGCATTTGCCAGAAATTGACGTATTTTTTTCCTCTTATTCTTTGCCCTTTTGCAGCCATCAAGAGCCTCTTGAATTTTATGCATTAGCTAATGAATTTTTAAACCTTGCAATTGATTCCTTTCTTATTTCATTAACTTCCTTAAATTTTTCACAAATATGTTACAATTTTCTTGCGCTAATAGAATTCTGCCCTTTTTTTTCAATTTGATGAGCAAGTTGTCCCTGTTTCATAGATTGGTAGATTTTAAGCCAAGACAACAAAAGGCAAAAAGGATTATGATCAAACTTTAAGTCTTCCATAGGTTCCTCAACTACAACTTTCGTTATTTTGCAAACAAGGCTTTGTGAGCAAATAACATAGTCAACAACGCTTGCCCCATTATATGTTTTGCATGTGAAATTACCAGAGTTCATCCAATGGCCCATTCCATTACAAATTACTAGATAAAAAATGCCACAGAAAGCAAGTAACTCTTCGCCAAAATGGTTGATAACCCCTCTATCCTCCGAACACCTTGCCCAATGCTGATTATCTTTTTCTGTTAACCAAAGAGGATTGTTATCTTCTTTGTTGCACAAGGTACATGCTTGCTCATTACCTATCCTTGCATTAAAGTCACCTACTAGAAGAACTTCTCCTTGTTGTGAGAAAGAGAAAATATCTTTTTTGAGAGCTGCATATGGGTCCTTACCATCTAGGCCATTCTTTTTATAAGTTTTTGACCCTTGCAGGGCAAAATAACATGCTGCAACTATGATGAGTTTATTATTTTATGAGATTTTAAACACCATATATTGCTTATTTGGGTCTATTTTTTCTAGTTGAATGTTTCTGCCCTAAGCTTCTTTTATTAGGATCAAAATTCCACCATACCCCTTGCCATTGCCAATTGCCTCATTCCAAACTGCAAATTTTGAAAAACCTTCAAAAATAGGTGACTTGCAACCCTCATGTTCATGCGTTTCTACAAGACATATAATGTCTTTCCCATCAGCAATCAGCCCTAACCCAGGTCCTCTCCTCCAGGAAAAGCCTCTACAATTCCAATAGACTATAGTTTTTCCTAGGGGCCCCTACTTGCTATTTACCTTGGGACCAAAGACTCACCAATGAAGTATTAGCTTTTTTCAACCATTTCTGTTGTGTTTCATTTGTTGTTTCCATTGTTTTCCTTGCATCTCCTTTGTTATACCCTTGCTGCGTTGTGTTATTTTGTGACAAAGGATTGATAATGATTGCTTTACCCTTATACAACCATGCCCTTTTACCCTCTCCTCTAGCTGTTCTTATTTTAGACATCTCCTCTCTTCTCATTGCCTCTTGCATGACAGTTAAATCTTCATCTAAGAAGAAGTAGGAGCCCTTCAAAAGCCTCTTTTGACTTAACAGCTAGTGTTTTTCTTCTACATTTCTCAAGGTAACTTTAATGGACCTCCAACTCTCCTCTCTTAACCTTCCAACCCTTTTCGCTTGCAAAATTTGACCCCTCCATTGCAACATGTCCTTCAAAAAATCACTTGAATGATTGTACGTATTCTCATTCATGCCATAATCCTTTACCCCTTTAATGATTATGTTTTTTTCCCTTTCCTGCCTTTCTCTAATCTCATTTGCTTGTTCTTTGCTTGCTTTTCCCATTACTTTTGCTAGCCCATCTGATGGAATTTTAACTACTTGGGTCCATAAATTGATTCACTTTGAGTTGATTTCCCTACCACTTTCTTTTTTCTCAAGAATTTTACCACTTGCTTGTTTCAAAGGCTGAGCCTCGCTATTTTTCCTTTTTGATCCTGCCACATTTGAAATTGTTTGTATTGTTTGTTGCAATGATAGCCATTCCTGCTTCATACCCTGCCATTCCAGCTGCCCTATTTTTAAGACCTTTTGTAATGTTGCCACCTACTCTTTTAGCAGCTTGTTTTCCTCCATTAGAGCTTGGTTAACCGCCATACACCCATTGACCTTATATTCAGTTTCTTGGTCCTTTACTTCCAGTAGCTCTACCCAATTTTTAACATTTAATAGATCTCACACATATAAATGTGCAGATTAGGTAAGGGGAGTTGAGATGGGGATATAAACACCATCTCCATCACCTATGTCTTTACCAGCTTGCACCCCTATTTTTTTTGCCATAATCCTTACTTTTTGAGTTTTTGTGCCTTTGTGTGTTAGCTATAACCTTCCCTTTTTGCACTTGCTTTCTTTTTGTATGTTCTATTTTTACCCTAGATATTCTCCATTTTAGAATACTTTTATACTATTTTGCATTCACCCACACCCATTTGCTAGTTTTATCTGAAAGAGCAATTTTCATATTCCCAAAAAAGTTTGTTTTCCCTCCACCCAAGGTTTCATTTTCAATGTGTGTTGCTTGTGTATTATCCATTGAAATGCATATTTTTGTAAAACAACTGCAACAAAAGGAGAGGAAACCCCATTTTAAAATGAAACTGAGACAAAAAAGCTCCTTGCAGCCACTGACCTGACCCACAAAGCCTTTGTATAAAGCAGCCAGACCCACTGCCCGCATAGGGAAAGCTCCAGAAAAACTTGATAGAAGCTAGGGTCTCACGAATCTCCCATAGTGCTCAACAAAAACAAAAATCTCCTTCCTTATGTCAGCCGCTGCCTGCCTATGAAAGTAGAAGCCATAAACCTTGCCTGAAATGCTAGAAAAAATGCCCGCTAGATAAGTAAAATTAAGATCCAGATAATTCCCAAATGGCAAGGATTGTGAAGAGGCTAATGCTAATATTATGGATGCCCCAAGTCTCATGCCAAATATTTTCTCACTTAATGCTTGACGCTAACTAGATTTTGTAATTAATAAACTCATAAGGACTGCATTTACCTTATTTCAAGCTCAAAATCAGATAGCTTTGACAAACCTAATGCATTTAGAATATAGTTAGTTGATACAAAGTGTGGTTGTAACATTTAAATCTTGTAACTGCTGCACACATTTTTTTTTGTACCACCACCGAATACAAACCTACCCCAACACCCCAATATTTATTGCTAAATCAACAACCAACAATCTAAACCATATATGCGAAGTTTTTCTCAGATCACTAACCAAACCTAGTCGATGTGATTCAGTTAGTGGGGAAATATAAGGGATTGAGGCAACGAGGGGATGGTGAGGGTGGTTTGCAACAATAGTGGATATGGGTAAGATCAAAGGTCGCAATTAGGTGTAGGAAGAGTTTCAAATATAAAATAACAGATGACTAATGTCCACCTGCAACCATAGACAAAAAATATAGACCAAGGCTCGATCTGATATTCTCGATCTAATATTGCTCATTAAACAATGGTCTGGTGCAGATGGTCACTGATGGGTAGTCTTATCAAGTTGTTTTCCCACGAATTGAATCCTGTGATGAAATTAAGTTTTATATATATATATATATGTTTAAAAAAGCATACATGGAATGGAGTTTGTGGCCACTCCGTCTGCACGTTAAATATATTCGAGTATATTTGTCTTTCTATGCATTATCTTTAATTTATTTTTAAAATATCTATGGTAAAAGACACAAAGATTTTGTTTTGTTCCAGTATTATTTATTTGCACAAGAGGTTCTTGAATGCCCAAAATATGTAGATGTAAATGTATCCATTTAAATTTCATTTGATATTATACAAAAAAAAAAAAGATATACTTTTGCATATGTGTAGCGACTGCAAGAGGGGAAACTAACTGTAGAGGCCTTGTTGAGTACATATCTCTTCTCTTCTTCTTGCATTCATATTGGCATATTGCAAGTGCCTACATTGGCTTTGGGAGAACATTACAAACACGATGAATTTATTTATTGCAGGGAAAGTGCAAAGTATAAGCTCGATCAATGTTTGAATATCATCAATTCCATTCTATTTCCTGTATATTTGTTTTCCAGGAAAAACAATCATTTTAACTATTATTTAAATGAGCCATTTAGATATGAGTTTGGAAAATAATCACAGGGTATTTTTTTGACATATTTTACCTATTCTATATGGTAACCCGATTAAAAGTATTACGGTGCATGCAGTAGATTCTGTGAATTATATACACTTTTGTTTATATATTTGTATACAAAATATGCAGAATGTGTAATGCAATGTATTTTCTCTATATATAAAAATTCTATCATAACAAAACAAATGATTGACCATTTATTAACCTTATTCATTAATGGGTTAACTTGAAGTGTTCAAATAATTACAACAGATACCCTAATTTGCTATTTTATGACAATCTTGATTTATGGATTTTAAAACTAAGTTAATAAGCTACATATTTCTTCCATTAATAAGACGGTTTGCAAGAATTAAAATGTTTATCATCTGCATGAAATATTTCAACTCTATGATAACAACACAATACCTCATTCTATATTTATTTAGGATGGATATGCTAAGCACATATTGCAAATAGATTTATTCATACATAAACCTTTAATTGGAATTACTCTAAACATAAGTAATTTAGATTACTTTCTATCTTTTCATCTTTCTTCCTTTACAACATCTAAGAATACCTTCTTTTTCACATGAAATTTTCATTCCATAATACTAAATCGTTTCCTCATTTTGATACATAAATGAATACATTTTTTTTTTGCAAGCACATAGAATACTTTCTTTGTTGCAAATACAAAAGATAATACTAATAGACTAATGCCATATTTTCCTTTTCTTTTTCTTTTTTCAAAAGAAATTCCTTCTTATTCTCATACATCACTTTGAGTGCAAGCTTCCTAACAACCATGTACCAATTCCTTTATCTAGGTTTTACATATTATAAACATATTTAAAAAAAACAATAAAGAACACACAACTGGTTAAGGCTTGCTCTTCACCCTACCATAATGGTGTCATGGAGCCTTGTGGGCTCTAGCCATACCCCCAAGCAAGGATTCATTTTAGCTCCAAGATGATGAATGGAGTCTTTTCAAGTACACACTTTGTTTTACAAGGGATATGAATAGCACAACACAAATTTCTTCCATCTAGGTTTTCTATTTTCTATCTTCAACCATGTTCCACACAATATGTCTCCTTCCTACAATAATAACAAAGAGAAATGGAAGTAGAAAAAAAAAAACTTATCTTTTTCCTTTAGGAGAGGGGACTAAACTCTTTCCTCCTTTTTTCTCCAAGCCAATCCATCTATAAATCACTATCTCCCCAAAAGGTCTCCTCCTCTCATCTTCTCATTCTTCCTACCATCTTCTCTAAGTTCTCCCAAAAGGAGAAGTGGGTGACACCCTCACTCATCCTTCCTCTCCAAGATATATAGGAGTTTCAACTTGCAACCTTTGGGATGGGGAGGTGTGGAGTGTACCTACCTCCATCAATGAGATTCTCTTCCTTATTAAAGAGGGACATGCACTTGGACAACCCCTCCATCTTTTCATCCCATCCTCTCTTCAAAACTCGTCACTTTCCATTATGAGGACTTTTTAGGGGTCAAATCATGTCCTTGGGGCACTATTATATGCCCACTTGACCCCTACCACTATGGTATAGACCCTAGGGGGTTTATTTTTGCATCCCAACCAAGGAAATTGACCAACAACCCTCTTTAAAGGCCCATTTAAAGACCCATCCGAATTCAAACTTGGATAATGGTTTCTAACCTTAACCCAACTTACATCTCACATGACACACAAATAAATACCCTCACAACCCCAAAATAAAGTATCCCTTTCATATCAACCCTCTCCACCTCAATGTTAACTTTATTTCTTTCTAAGCTCCAAAAAGGGGTTAAGTTCATAACTGCAAGATGTATTTTCGATTTAACCATTAGTCTTACTTTCTTGTACTAACACCATTACCTTTCTGCACAATACCAACATGATCATAAGTAACAATTGTATATCACATAAATTTGTTAGCCAAATATTCTAAACTTTAATCATATAATAATCCATTTAAATTTAAATTTGTATTCTATAGTATACGAGTGTATTCCACCTTCATGGTAGTGACAATAAAACATCATGTCCAAATGAAATGCCAAAATATTGCCAAAAGATCAACTTAAGAAAAGCATATAACAAATTAGGTTTGTATTAGGCACATACGAGGTGGGCCTTACAACGTATGGATTTATTATGAACATCTAACTACCATTGCAAATGTGTTGAGCTGGTTGTAGGGATAGGTTCATTCCTCTAGGTGGAGGGGAAGTATCTCTTAGGAGAAGTGACTAGTCAGATAACCCTTGATGATACCTATATGAGCTTACACACACACTCACAGTAGAATGGTTGAGTCTAGACATAGTGTTGGGGAATTGGTAAGTGATCCTTAGCATGAGTGTTTGCATTAGTAAGGGTCTTGATTACTGTTGAATGAATGCTTAGATGATGTTTATATTTTTGGAGCTTATGAGTTCTTCCTTGTGTACTATGCTTGATTGTATGATGAGTGTTTGAGATATATGCCTATATGCATAAATGTGCACATGTTGATTTATGTGTATGTCAGATATAATGGGATGTCCATACGAGTATGTCTACATATGCATGATTATGCATATATGTATATAGATATGATGTTATAGGAGTGTGCATATATATATATACACACACACACACATATACACAAGAGCATTCATGCTTGAAATGAATGTATATATATGTGTGTTTGACTATCAAAGTGATGGTCTATATTTGATATATGGGTAAATAATAATGCACATATATATATATATATATATATATATATATAAAATCATATATATATATAATCATTTTGAATATGGTATTATTGTGAATATATCACTTAGTCATAATCATTCTATTATTGAATGGATTATTGCTTTATTGCTTTAGATGATATGTATATATTATATATATATTATGTGAATGTTTACTCCTTTGTATTCATTTGTATATCGAATGCATACATACTTGTTTGATAAGGGATATATATATTAGTACATATATACATATACATATATATAAATATAGTGTTGATGCTATTTATTGATTTTTATATGTATATGTACACACGTAAGTATATATCTATTTTTACATGGTATAAAATATCTATTTATACTTGGTATTAAATAGAGGCCGAATGGTATGTAAATATGGTGTGCTGATGAGTATAAGGTGCTCCATATAATAGCACTAGAATTATCAAAGAAGCACATAGTTTTAAAGGTAGTTGTACCAAGTATAGTGTGTAGCTCTTAATGAATACAACTAGTGTATTATGTTATGTAAGAAAACTTCATTCTATAGCAATGCTAAGAGAATATACTGTGTATATCATTATGGAAATGCAAAGGTTACAACTACTGTGTTAAATAAATAAAGCATATAAAAAGTTATAAAGATATACTTTATACAAAAGGGCATGTGGAGTTAAGAATAAAAGCTAACACACAAAGATAATGAAGGCCGATTTGCATATGTTATGCAAATGTAAAGAATCCAGTATAAAGAGTCTTATAAGACTCAGTCAAATAGAATGGAGGCATAGTGTTACATGGTGGAGCGCATGAGTTAGGGGTGAGGGCACAACAAATTAAGGAGTAAGCCACAACAATTAAGTCAATATGGTGAATCTGACTTAGTCAATGCTTTATGATAGAATATCTTTGACTTAGTAAACTACAAACACTTGAGATGCCTTGTCATGGATTAAATATCCAACAAAAAATAAATACAAATGCATTAAGAGAGGATAAGCTACAACAGGATGATGAATTAGTCAAAGCTGAACTATGAGGCATAATGACTCACCATGGACTTAGTCGACTTGTGCAAAGTGTTACATTTGAAATATAGACTGATTCAAATGAGTTAAAGCCACACCAACTTATAGGGAAATGGTTGCTTGCTCGACGTCATGTTGAGAAGTCTTGTTTGTTGTAGAAGTTCAGTTTGAGAGAAATTTGAATGTCACCTTTTGGTCATGTGCTATTTGAAATAGTCATACATTGTTGTCAACTAAAGAGGTCAATTTGTGGAATTCATTGTTGAGTAAGCTATTGTTTATGTGCCACCTTTTTAGCTGAGTTGAGTGAGTTGATGCTGTTTTCAATTCACATGCCTTTTGTGTAGGCTAGAGAGTCTCCTTGTTGTTGTATAAATAGAGAAGCAATCTCTCTCTTTTGGGACACATTCCATACGTTTTTGCTCTGAATTCTATTTTGTAGTTCTGACGCATCTTATTCTGCAAGTTTATTCTGAGTATTGTGAGGGAGCTTTGAGTATTTAGAGTGAAGTGAATAAAATGACCTTCACTCAAAGTATTGAGTGAGAGCACTTTGGCCAAAGTAGTGTAAGTAGCCACTATTTACATTGTCAATTCACCATGATCCATTTATATGCATGCTAGTCCTAGATTGTGGGTTTACAAGTTCTAGTCATGTAGGAGACAACACTAAGCTCAAATAAACTATTGATATGAGGTTTACCAACCAATCTCTTTGTCGAAGGGTAGGGCCATCTTGTCATATGTGAAAAATGTGCGAGGGACCACATTTGAGTTGTGGTTGGCGAAAAAGCACTTGAGTGATGCTTATCCTCATCATTTGGCAGTCGAGGTTTGCAGATGTTTGCACCCGTATCGGGGAAAATTGGAGTGTTTGCACCAACAAGTAAGGACATTCAAAATGTATGCATCAATGCGGTGACATCAGGACCAGTTTGTATATCAATTTCCAGATGAAGCTCAAAGAAGCTATGTACATGTCATGTACCCATTTATATGGAAGAATGTATTCATGAATGATATACTTGAGTTCATTCAGTGTGACATCTATGTTATGGAAAAATTTGTGATATTACAATGAAATGCAATTGGAGTTTGGAAATAGTGTTATTTTAGTTATCCATGTAATTTACATTATGGAAATAAATTTTTTTATTGCTTTGTTATGGCATCATGGTTTATTCACTTGAGGTGAAAACTTAGAAAATTTTACTGAGCAGAACATTGGGGTTGTTACACTCTCTTGGGATTTTGTGCTATTTCAAGAGCAAGAAATAACCATTGGATGAAAAGCTATCAGAGAATAATTAGTTGGCCTAGATCTATAAATTATTATCGATCATTCATATATAGAATGGAAGAGAATAGATGAGCTAATATCTATATTATTCTCATATGCAAAGAATGTATTTAGTGATAAAGATATATATGCTCAATTAAATGGGAAATCTTTTCAAAAAATACAAAGAAAGGATCTTTTGGTTAGATAAATGAGATTTACTAAATATTTTATTCAATCAAATTTAGAACCATAATGTATGGTTCTATGCTTATTACCAATTCTTCTACCCAACCTAAGGCTAATATTTCAATTAAATGAAGGTGGAGTTATTACTTCAAATCTCAATGGATATTATTAAATAGTTATTCATTGAAATAATAGTTAGTCCAACAAGCCGTAGATGTGCTTCTTGATAACAATATAGGTGCACAATAGGTAAGAGATTGTCATGTCCCCTTTCCAAAAATATGACGGAGTGGACTTAAGGAAAGGTTAGGGATTGCAAATTAGAGATACCGCCTAACCTATACCACGACAAAAGACTAGAGTGGACTCAAGAAAATGTTGAGGATGAGGGATCAAAGATACCGCTTAACCTATTCCACAATGCAAAACTGGAGTATCTACTCAAGGGATGTTGGGGATCAAGGATCAAAGGTACTGCTTAACCTATGCCAAAGTATAATGGAATGTAAACATCAAAACTTTGAATTGGAAGTCTGTAAGGCCTTTAGGGTTGACTTGTTATGTAACATGTAAATTTCAAATTTGGGCCTTGGCACCAATTTATGATTAGGCCGACTAGTTTTATCTTTGGGTTTCCAACATATAAAACTTGGATTTTTTATTTATTTTGGAGATCCATCTTATGCCAATTTATCTTCTAGAGCACTTTGTGTTCAAGTTTTTTCTATGGATGAAAACCCATAGGAGATCACAATTAATGGTTGAAAACCAATAGGAGATCACAATTGATGGAAAAAAACTCATTGGTTTATGCAATTAGAGGATGAAACCCCTTTGGTTCTTGAGGGAATTCTCATTCAAGGATTGCATTGGAGCTTTAAGATTTGTAAGAAAGTTCAATTATTTAGTGTGTGCATTGTTTGTTGTAGGTTGCAGTGTGGTAGTGAGGGTTGTGGAGAGATAGTTTCAAATTTTCATTGTTGCCAAGATGTGAGTCTAAGTATTATTGTTCAATATTTGTACTTTTTGTTGTTGTAATGATCGTTATGAAATTCCTTTTGCTAGAAATTAGATTAGAATCAATAAAAACTATTGTTGGAACTTTCCTTTAGTTTGTGCAAGTTTATGTGTTGATTAACTATTTTAATTTGTGATATTTGGGTGTAGTTTTTTATGAAGTCTATTATTTGTGTTTTAAATATGCTATTATCTTTGAAATTTTTGATTGAGGACATTACAAAGATAGTCACGATAGTCCTTATAAATTGTTCTCATATTTTATCCAAGGTAAATAAGGAAGGTTTTGTGAAAATTTATTGGGAAAATGGGTCAATATTCAAGTCATTTTGTTATTGTGTTCTCTCATTGTATCAACATGGATTTCCCTAAGAAATCACAATAAAAAATTTCAAACATTTTTAATTTTTGATATGGTTGAACAATAGATTGCTCCCAATCTAAGAGTTGCTAAATTCTAAATTCAAGATAGGGAATCTATTATATGGAATGTGTACTTAAACAAATTATGAAAAGACATCCCCTATATCAACTTTTATGAGTCATTAGAAGGAAAATTATATTTAATAATGTTAATATTGCATGCAAAATTACTAGTAGTAGCCATATATGGAAGGATAATATCATAGTCAATGTTTCTACCATTGTTATTGTTGTTGTTGAGGTTGGATGTAGAGTACACATTTTTTAGTAACTAATATTTTGAAAGAATTTACTTAAGTTCTATGTTCTATTGGTAGGTGTTGCAAAAAATAATTGCAATTTCAATTTTAGCAACTACAAATCTATCATTTTTCCTAGTGAAGTGTAATTATTCCATAATTTATTTACTTTTGAAAAATTGAGTAGTTAAAGTCATAATTTAGTATTAAGAGTAGGCCATTGATGAAAGCTAGAAATTTAGCAATCAATTATGCAAGACCACTCTATTGTTATACAAAATGAGTTACACAGTTTATATGGTACTTGTACTACTTCATGATGTTCACCTAGCTTTGAGGTTCTATGTATACGAGCATAAAAATAAAATAAGTGTCATTAGGTCATATGGTACTTATCTTTGATAAGATTCTTGAATTACTTATTAAGATAAAAAACATACTATTCCTTATAACTATAAATTATTTAATATCTTTAGTCATAAAGAAAGAGAGCAACCCTTTATTTTAATTCTAGTTTTCTAGAGCTATGAACTACATTTAAAGTTGTGTTGGGCCTAAATCCCTATCTAGATGGTTTTGAATCCAATCTTTACTTATTATATTCCATGTCCTAGTTCAATCACACATTCATGACCATATGTGCAACCGTGATGCCCAAATTTAAATCAAAATTAACCATGGCCCTAAGTTGACATGATCCCAAATAGTCATTATTTGATAACTCAAGTATGAAATATTCAAATTTGCACACAATTTTCATATAACAAGACAAGGACCTAGTTCATTTAGACATCATGAGAGTATTTGGTATCATTCACTCTAGAGCAATTACAAATCATTATCTAACCATAGAGAGCATACCATCAACATCTATATTCACAAGAATAGAATTAAGAATTTGTATTTTGTTTGGAATCTTTACAGATTTGTTATAAATTGTTGAATCGATCAAGTCGCTTGACTAAGGTGTAAGGTGGGAAGCTAGTTAACTTCCCTCCGTATCACAAGTTCAAATTGTACCTTCTAGCACCACCTTGTCCTTCTAGGAAAACACATTTTTTAAAAGATCAAATATCAAATTTAAGGCCCACAAATACAAGAGTAGGGGCCATGGTTATAAGATTGAACTTCAACAAGAACAATCACTTTTATAATTTGTCAAAGTGTGATCAAAGTAGATTTTTTAGTCAATCACTAAGACAAATTATAAAATGTGATCTACATTATAATACACAAACCATTCAAATAACTAAGAGAAGTTGTCCCCCTCGTCAATTTAAAATTTATTATAAACATGTTTCAATATTATATATAAGCTTGTTAGAGCATAATGTTCTTAAGGGATCTACCTTTGTCCCATTTATAAAAACAACTCTAATATAAAATATAGTTGCCTTATAATAAATAAACACCTAAAATGGAATTATAAAAAACTCTATTTATATATAATTAACAATTTAATTCCTAATATTTATTAAATTATTATTTATAGGTTTGAGAAGGTGTGGAATACTACCCTACAAGAATTTCTCATCCTCTCCCTATATTTAAAGGGAGTCCCCTTTAAGGCATTTATTATTATTGAAGGAGATTTAGAAATTCATAAATTATGACCTTGTATAAGAGGATCTTTGAAGGCCACTAGAAAGGTAGGAGAAGAGATTTATCCCAAGGTTCATTTGCCTAATTTTATAGACATTTATGGAAGTTCTCTAATATATTTGATATATTTGTGGGATTTTTTACCTTATACATTTTACATTTCTAGTTTTGTGCTCATTGTTAATTATTAATTACTATAATTCATTTGTATCTATTAATATATATATATATATATATTTATTTATTTATTTTATTTTATATGTCAATAATAACTAATTCATCTAAGATATTTAAATCTTAATATGGTATAGAGCCACTTAAAGAGTTAATGTATCTATAAAAAAATGTGAAAATTAACAATCAAAATTAAGATTTTGTCTAAACATATAATTTTAAAATTTCAGAAAGTGAATGCATTTATATCAATATTATACAAAATAAATGTACAATAAATTGGACATATAATTTTTATACATTTCAAATAAAACAAAGTATTAAGATGAAAAAATATCTATATTTTTTTTGCAATCATTTACATCTTTCAAAATATATCCATCCTTCGTGTTTAATAGGAATAGTTGATTTTTTTAAGCTCAATCAAAAATTAGATTATAGGTCCAATCCTACTCTTGTTCTACACTCTTATAAAATTTAAATTATTGTATTTGATGAACTTATTAAAAAATACTTATTTTAAATTCTAAATAAGTAAATTAATTATAATAATTATAAATAATTATTTTAATAATATATAATAAAACAATACCTAGAGTTGGATCCAGATCAATGTATCTTTAAAATCTTCAATTAATGTACCAAATTTGAAACAAAAATTTAAAAAAAAAACACATTTTTTAGAAACTTTTTCATAATAATCAAGCATTTGATTTGGAAACAAATAAAAAACACATTCACATTTTTTAAATAGAAGAATAAAGATTATTAGTTTTAATGGTGAAAATAGTTGCAACCCTCATGTGCCATTATTTCTTGTGCCTCCCTCTAAACAAAATTAATCATATAAAACTATTTTTTATATCACTTTTGTAAGATTTATCTATGGAGATAGCCACCCAAGGTCTAGAGGTCTAATGAAAAGCATGAAGAACCCAAAAGATCAATATGACAAGAATAGATTATGTTCCTAACAAACAATGCAAATATAAAGTATGAAAAATGTATGAGAGACCCTTGGTTATATAGACCATGGTAAGGCATAGGACAACATAATATTATGATAGGTGACTTAATCTTATGATATGATACATAAGTGAACATGCCCTAAAAATTCCTTTAGTAGACTTACATGATAAAATATGAAAAAGACACAATAGCAGAACTAGTTAGGGAAATAACCCTATTCATGCCAACACCCCCTCTTAAGTGTAACTTAGAGGAAAAAATAAAACATGTAGAGGTAGGTCTCAACTACAGGGTTTGATAAGGTAACCATGTACAAATGAATCTCACAAATAAATAAATAGAGAAAATTGAGTGAGATAAAAATCCTCCCCAAAAGAGAGAAAAGACGACAAATACTTTCTAGAAGATGACAAGTACAAAACCCCATGTGAGGAAAAAGTACCCCATAAAAGAGAATGAAGAGATAAGGTCAAGTGACCCTCATAAAGAAATGTTGCAGTCCCAAGAAAGCTCTCAAGTGATGATACCTACTCTCAATGAAGGGTTTGGTGAAGATATACACAACTTGCTCTACTTTAACACAATACCACAAATCAATGACCTACTCTTGAATCAACTCCTTGATGTAGTACATGTGGATCTCAATGTGTTTGGTTCGTTGATGATGAA
>VDFB02000013.1:243007285-243132727 GCA_007258455.2 Sequoia sempervirens
TAAAGGCATCAAAACAAGATTATAAAGGGGGGGAGGAAAAAGGAAAAAGAGGAAGAGAAGAAACAAAAGACACATGAAGGAAAGAAAGAACAAATCCCACAAGTGACAAAAAGAACTGCTCAAAAAGGCTAAACCCGATCCAAGGTCACCAAAGCACTAGGAAAGAGGGCAAGATGACAAAACAAAAGGGAAGGGGAATGAGACGGAGGGGGGAGGGGGCAACATTGAACTATCTAGAAGAAGAGGGATGGTGGGATCTTAGGTTAGATAACAAAGGATGCCAAGATCAACTCAACCTCCACCCCTCATCATGGTTAAGGTTTGAGGGGTGATTATTGATTTCAATGGCTTCTTTGAGTTTCCTTTTAAAGAAATTATCCTATTTGAACAAGATTTCAATGTCTTCCAGACAAATGTGGTGTTTGGTAGACGAGGAGTGGTTGGCCACTCCTTGCCTACCAAACACCACATTTGTCTGGTAGACGAGGAGTGGTCGACCACTCCTCGTCTACCAAACACCACATTTGTTTGGTAGAAGAGGAGTGGCCGACCCCTCCTCGTCTACCAAACACCACATTTGTCTGGAAGACACTGAAATATTGTTCAGAGAGGATAATGTTTTTAAAAGGAAACTCAAAGAAGCCATTGAAATCAACAATCACCCCTCAAACCTTAACTGTGATGAGGGGTGGAGGTTGAGTCAATCTTGGCATCCTTTGTTATAACCGTCCACCATCCTAACTTCTTCTAACCTCCCTACCATTTGCCCTTCCCTTCCGTTTTTGTCATTTTTCCCTCTTTCCTAGTGCTTTGTGACCTTGGATTGGGTTTAGCCTTTTTGAGCGGTTCTTTTTATCACTTGTGGGCTTTCTTCTTTCTTTCCTTCCCGTGTCTTTTGTTTCTTCTCTTCCTCTTTTTCCTTTTTCCTCCCCCCTTTATAATCTTATTTTGATGTCTTTAGTTTTTGATCCATTTTTTACCCTTCCCTTCTGTTAGTTTTTTCACCTCTCCCTCCTTGCCTTTTTTCAATTTTTGCCTTTATTGTGCTTTATTTATTGTTTTCCTCTTTGTTTATTGTAATTATTTAGTTCTTTTTTCAAAAAATTGCCTTTATTGTTCCTTATTCTTTTTTCCAAATTTTTCGGTTCCTTAATTTATTTATTTTAAATATTTTGAATGCTTATTTTTGTATTAATTCTTCTTTTCCTTTCTCAATTATTTCCTCCCTTGTTTCTTTAATTAAGTTTTGGTCTTTTCTTTATTATTTATATATTTTTTGTCTTAATTTTTACCTTTTGAATTTATATATATATATATATATTTTATATTTCTCTTTTTGAAATTATATATACTCTTTTACATATTTATTCTTTTTTTTCTAAATTTCTACCTTTTGATTATTTATCTTTCTTTATTTTTATCTTAGTTATATTTATATATCTAATCTTTTATATTTTTATCCTTTCTTTTTGAAATTTCTTTCTCTTTTACTTATTTTTTCTTTTAGTCTTTTATATTTATATCTCTTTCTTTTTATATTTTTCTCTCTTTTATTTCTTACTCTTATGCTTATTATTTTCCATATATATATATATATATATATGGTCTTTTTAATTTTATTGTTTTCCTTTTTAAAAAATTCTTTCTCTTTCATCTCTTGCTATTTTTCTTTCAATTTTTACTTAGATCTATTTATATTTATCTCTCTTTAATTTATTTTATTTTTTCAATTTTCAATTTTCAATTTTTTTTTAGACTGTAGGAATCGGGTAGCATGACCCCCTATAAACTGCAGTGTGCCTGGTAAACTTTTTAACGTGACTGGTGGCGCTGGTGCGACACGCCCCCCGGTACCACGGGGGTGGGGGAGACTAGACCTCGTGACCAACCTCCTGCAATAGGAAACATTTAGCCAACCGAGCTAGGGCCCCAACCCCTCAATTTTTAATTTTGGTTTTTAGTTCTTTTTTTCATTTTTTTTCTTTTCAGTTTCTTCATTCAAGGCAAGTTTCCTTTTGCATTTTTTGTGCATTTTGGAATTTCTTTTTATATATTCTTTTCTTTCTCATGTTGTTATTTATTAGTTCTCTTATTTTTAATTTTTTATGGTGGTTTTGGATTTTGTCTTGTGTTTCTTTCATCTTAGTTGGTTTATTTTTTTGTTCTTAGTCTTTTTGTCTTTTATGATTTCTTATTTTCTTGTTTTTCTTTATTCTTCTTTTATATAAATTTTTATAATTTTTCTCTCCCCTGTTAGAAGTCCTTTTTTCTTGGTTGTTTTTGTTACTTTGATGGTTCTTTTCTTATTGTTATTTATATTTGTGCTTCCTTTTTAAGTCTTTTTCATCTTTTTCTTTTGTTTTTATTGGTTTTCCCTCTTTCTCTTTTTTATTTTGGTAATCTTCTTTTTTCATTTAAATTTTTATAATATAATTGTCTTGTCTTCTTGGCCCGTGTGCAACCTTCTCTCCCTTCACTGGTCTATTAATGTTGATCTTGGTCTGCAACCATCTATTTTCTCCTTTTGCTCTCTTGTTTCATCTTGATGATGGATCACAAAGTGTGATTCAAAACGTTGATGCAAAAAACCCTACACAATCAAATCCATAAATCATTTGAATAATTTACAATATGGATTGTGGAAATTTGATATCATTTATTTGATTCTATGTTGGTTTGAGATTTCTTAGCCTAATCTTGAGTGTTTGTTTGGTTTTATTTCAATTTCTATTCAATTTAGGCATAAGTTTCATGCACACAACAAGTCTAGTCATATACTTGGTGCATAGTGAACCCCATGTTAATGAGTGCCCTATCTATAATACACAATGTGTTTGGATACTTTCCAATGAAGCTCATGTGGTTCTTACATAAAGCATGAAATCATGCCACCCGCAAAATAAATGTCAAGGTGTGTGAGAATTAATTAAATGAGGCTCCCAACAAGCTAACAATACAAAGTAGCATCAATTAGTGGAGTAGAACATTTCACATCAAGCTTGACTCTAGAAAAAAAATGAGTTAGTGTAGGATTACAATCAACCATGCAAAATTGAGCTACTAGACCAAGAGCATACTTGATAAAGATTGATCTTGAAAGAGGACTAATCGATCTCAATGCCAAGAAATTAGTGCAAAGGACCCAAGTTAGTATAGAAAATGTGTTGTGCAAAGAAGATTTAACTTTACTAATGATGGATGATAAACTCCCTATAATGATTAAGTAATCAACATAAAGAACAAGATGCGAATGAGATTCATCATGCCATAAAATATAGACATTTGAATTTGAGTGGCATCTAGAGAATACAAATAAGAGAAGAAAGGAGTCCATCTTAGTGTACCAAGCCCGAGGGTCTTATTTGAGGCCATAGATAAAATTGCTCAACCTGTAAACCAATGAATAATCTTGAACAAATCTTGGTGGCTACTCTATGCGAATCTAATCTTGAAGATCCCCATGAAGAAAGACACTCTTCACATGTATTTGATGTCCATCCCATTCATGAGATACAACAATAACACTTGAGTCAAGTGAATGGAGTTGATCTTAGCAATAAGGCAAGGATCTTTGTGTAGTCAATAGTAGGACCCTATGAGAAACCTATAGTCATAAGTTATGCTTTGAACTTGTTCATAGGCCAGTCCATTATAAATTTGGCTCAATAAATCTACCTACACTGAACCCTTTTTCTTTCCTTAGGAAGAGGGACAAGATCCTATGCATGGTTCCTCATCAAGGAATTATACTCTTCCTCCATCACTATATTCCATCCAACAATTCTTGATGATTTATCAAATGCTTGTGGATCAATAGAAAAGGAAATACATACATGTGGATAATTTTGATGATGTGACCAAGTCCTATGAGTGTTTGAAGGATCCCCAACAAATGTGGCTAATGACTATAAAGTATATTGAGCCCATCGAGGCAATGAAGAAGATCAAGATGAAGGACAAGAATCCTCAACCTTAGAATGTGAACCCTGTAGAGGTGTAAACCATTCATTTTGAGGTGAGGTATACTTCTTTGAGTCACTATCATCTAAGTCTAATGTGGATGACATATAAGGAGGATGAGAGGCCAAGCTAAGAGAGACTTCCTTGAAGTGAACAATCCTCTCAATGAAAAGTTCATGTGTCTCTAGATCTACGAGTCGATGTCCCTTGACACCATCAAGATATCCAACAAAGATGTAAGGCCTTATTTGAGGTTCCAAATCCTTGTGTTTCTCTAAAGTAATATGTGCCCAAGCAAGGGGAGCCAAAAACTCAAATTCCACACAACTAATTTCCTTCCACACCAAGCTTCAAAAGGAGTCATGTATTTTAATGTTTTCTAGTGAACTCAATTATGAATGTGTGTAGCACAATTAATGGCTTCAAACCAATATTCTGGAGCAAGAGAATGACATGAAACATACAATTAGCCATTTCCTTTAGGGTCCCATTCTTCTTTTCAACAACACCATTCTACTATTGTGTGTATATAAATGAATGTTGAAGAATAATCCCTTCAAGATTGTAGAATTACTCAAGGCAATGGTTCACATATTCCCGACCATTATTAGTGCACAAAATCTTGACATACTTTCTAAATTGCTTCTCAACACGAGCCTGAAAACCTTGAAACTTATCAAAGACTTCATTCTTTTGGTGAAGAAAGTAGACCAAAGTATATCTAGAATAGTCATTAATGAAGGTGAGTATATAAAGGTCCTTACTATAAGACACGATTGGAAAGGGAATTGCTAGATCACATGAACCAATTGAAAGACTTCTAAAGCCCTCCAAGAATTCCCTTTATCAAACTTCTCCTTTAGATGCTTTCCCATAGCATAACTTGAACACATACCATCTAAATTTTTTTATGTAAGGGAGTATTGTGACTGTGTCCTATGAACTAAGTTGTCAAAGATAGTGGTAGTTAAAATGGCCAAATTTCTCATGTCATAGCTTAATCACCAAGTCTAAATGAGTGAGTAAAGCTATATAACCTGGAGATTGTGGCACAAAGTGGGATAATGCATATAACCGAAACTCATGGTTAACCTTCCCAACAATACCCAAGGAATCATCCTCAATATCTTTAATCACCACTAAATAACGATAAAACTCAACTTTCTTACCATTCTCAAGATGAGTGATTTGGTAAAATAAAGAAGGTTGGCACACAAGCCAAGAACAAAAATAGCATTCTCAAATGATCCATCATTCATGTCAAATGACCTAAGTATCATCAAATGTATGAATGTGTGGCACCATACAAGGCTCAAATAAAGAAAACTATTCTTGATCATAACCCATATGATGTGTAGAACTATACAAGGACCTAATGAATATTTTTTTCTCAATTGTAACCTATATGATGTGTAGAACCTAAGGACGAATCCATTGTTGTGGAGATTCTACCACTACAACAAGTGGCTATATTTTCCCTTTTCTTGATTTTAAATAACAGGAAGGGGATGCTTCCCATGTGTAGGAAGATGGAAAATTGAGTGATTCTTCTTAACAATATTTGTTAACTCATCAATTTTCTTAGCATGACAACAATGCTCTTCAATATGACCAAATTTCTTGTAGTATGAAAAAGTTGATCTCTCCTTCTTCTATAAATTTCATTTCTTGGAAAATGATGAAGAGTCTCCTTATGAAGGAGAAGATAATTGTGCTCTATCATTTTGTGGTTTTAATATTGATTACTTTTATTTCTTATTAGACCCTTTGTCATTATTTGGATGAATTTCCACCAAAGCTTGTGACTTGGATGGATTGAGAATATCCTTGGAGATTAATTTTTCTTATTCAATCATCAACATCACTATGAATGAATCAAATATTGACATAGTATAGGAATTTTCCATAGTCAACCAATTAGTCTAATAAATAGAAACAAATGCTACATATTTTGAAGGAAGATTGCTTAAAAAATTAAAGACCAACTATGCATTCTTCTTGTTAGTACCATATTATTTGAGTTGGGCTCTTAATTCATTATCTTTAGTTACATAGTCTTGGATATTTTCAAAAAAATTGGATCAAGAATATTGAGATCACTATCAATTTGATATCTTCTATCCTCATCAATTCAACCATATAATTTAGCAAGTTTATCCCAAGCCTCCTTAGGTGGTTTACACTTATTTGTTAGAATTGTGAAAAACACACCACATGATCAAACAATGAACAAATACACCTTCCACACAAGAGATCTGCAAACAAAAAATTGCAATATTCCTCAACAAGAAAAAGATACAGAATGCAAGACTATCAAAATGATATGAAAGCTCGAGAGAGCATAAGAGAGATAATACAATGAGGGTTGAGTGCTATATAGGAGAAACCCTAAATGATCAAGGGATTAGATCATGATAAGTGTCAACATCTCATGCAATGAGACAAAATGATCTAATAATTTAGCTCACTTCAGTTAACATAGAAAAGCACTTAGTTAACTTAATAAAGAACTCCTAAGTTTAGCTTAAGTGCATGAGAATAAATTAGACTAATAATTAATTAAAGGTTAATTAATTATTAGCTAATGCATGATTACTCTAACACTCCCCTTAAGATGAACTTAGGGAGTAGCTAAAAAACCTAAAAAGAATGCATGATGGGTCTCAGAAAACAAGGCTTGGTGAGGTACCCATGTACAAACACAAGATATCTCAAATCTAGAGAAAAGGAGAAAACCACTGTGGGATAAAATTCCTCTCCAAAAGAGAGAAAGGAGAATGAAGGATTGAAGAAGCCTCCAAATCAAGATGAAGGAATGAGAAGCCTCAAACCAAAACAATGCCCCAAAAAAGAGGAACATGTAGAACATCACTGAAGCACGAAGAAGCTATAGAATGCTATTGAAAAATGACTGATATAGTGCTAAAATGAATAACCTAGATAAAAATGGGAATGCAAGAGTGTCCATATGGTAAATAATCCATCTCACTAAAATGCATGTAACTAGCTACTGATGTACGTTGCTTATATAAGTACATAAGAACAAGAACTAGATACATAGATCACTCCAATGCAAAACCAAGGAAGCATTAGCACCAACAATAGAAAGCCCCCATAATGCTAAAAAGGGAGAGCCATGATAGGTACACTAAAAGTGTGTGAAACCAAGAAGTACATGTAAGAGAAACAACCTTCAAATAAAAGGGTGTGCAAACTAAGGCACACATGCATGAGGAAAGAATCACTAGGATTCACTACTATTGTGGAAGGAACACTCACTTGACAAAGGTATGATGGAAAACTAAAGGAAAACATCAACCCCCACATGACACTTTATATGATAGTGCAAGTACAAATAGGCACAATAGGATGTGCAAAATCCCCAAAAAGTATACACCAGAATGACACTTTATCTCAGTGTGTCTACAAAAGATAATGTGCATACAAAATATGTTGATAATGCCCAAATATAACAGAATCCTAGAAATACATATAGAACAACCAAAAACGAGTCATCCCATGTAAACAAAATTTTTTTCTTGGAGTTAAAACTGCCAAGTAATTCACTAGAGTGCAAAAACACCAAAAATTGAATAAAATATACCTAAAGAGAAACTTAGAAAAAATACATGGATAGATGTGAAGAGCTCTAAAAGACCATCCCAACACTGCTAGAATCAAGAAAAACAAAGAAACAGGTCAAAAGTTATAAGCTCGGGACTAAAAACAACACCTCTTACTTCAATAGGCTGTAGAATGCACCAACAACAAAATTAGGTGATGAGACCCACACCATTAGAAATTTGACGGAACTAGCTTTTTGACGATATCTTATTTTCCAAAAGATGATATTATCATGCCTGAAAATTTTCATCAAAAAACCCATTTTTTTTTTTTTTACATTAGCAATCTAACACTTACACATCATGCCACCATTGCACAACATGACTTCCAAAGCCTATCACTATCTAATAAGATTACTTTTGAATGAGAGACAATACAAGGTTTAATTAGCAACATGCTCTTGTTGGTTGACTCCTTTAGTCAAGTTTTATGGAGGATAAACTTCATATTACAACCAATTTGACTTAAATATTTAGTTTGGACAAATTAGTTTACTTGAAGAATTAGTGGACTCTAACGTAGTTATTGTGACATTCAGTTGGGGGGGGGGAAGTGACTAAAGGACCTCAATAACCAAGATACTTAGATGTAACCAATTTATTCATTTTTGAGTGCAACTTGTTATTTTTAACTAAATATATCAGATGCACTTGTTATTTTTAATTAAATATATTTGGTCTAGTGTTAGCCGAGATAACATTTATTAATTGAACAATTTAAGTTTTGCATATAGGGCGTTGCATAATAATTTAGTTAGATAAAATAATTATTCTAGGTTAGGTTCCTACCCAAAAAAGTATTGACAATTTGATTTGATATGTTTGGCTAGAGAATACTAAATCATATGATTAATAAAATTCTATGTATTAACTATTTCACAAAAATCATTACTTTATGCATGATATATGCAAACTAACTCAGTAATGAGTCCAAATATTGAATAAGATAATTAATTTAAATTCAACAAAGCTATTATAATTAAAAAGGTTGAAAAATATGCAACTAACGATCTTTTTTTTTAATGATATATTTTTTTTTGACTGTTACATTAATAATGATGCTCACATTAGTATTAACCTCTCTCTTGACAATTACAATGCTAACATCTTACTACTTCTCTTTACATTAATATATTAATATCTCCTTAATATTAATAATGCTAAAACCCAAATGAAAATCTCTTACCTATATATACTGAATTTATTTATTTCACTATCTACTAATTTATTTTGTTTATATCTATATTTAAATAAATATGAAATTTAATTATATCATACTATAAATAATGAGTAACTTTAATTACTCGTATATATATTAAAATTATTTGCTTATCCAAAGAGATAACATAAATAACAAGAGCTAGAGGTAGCGAAGTTCCTGCAAAAAGTTATAGAATAGTTATGTTTTAATTAGTTGTGTTTAATAAATTCAAAATTGTTTGGGAAGACTATAATAGGCATGAGTGGGAAATTGTAATGGTAAGTGCAAGTTTTACTCCATGGTGTATGAGAAAGTGCACAAGAATGCCTAGAATGAATCCATTATTAATAAAAGAATTTAGAGTGAGAAAGCTAGTAGCATGTTGGATCTATCCTAAAAACCCCTCATCATGGTTGAAATTACTCTCATAAATCCTCACATTTTTTTCAATTATGTGCATCCTAAAATTGTGAAGTATTATTTTTTTTCATTTATCTTCTATTATGAATTGAAGAAAGATAGAGGGTATCACTATAATATTATTTAAAATTAGGGGGAAAACTTATAAGTCCATGTCAATTTTTATAATTGGAGACAAAAATGAATTTTTTTACCTTTGATTGAAATCACCCCATTGGTTTTCATCCAAAGGGTAGAATTAGGCAATTTCTCTTAGAAAAAGGTCAACCTATTGTACAAAATGATAAGAAAACCTTCTAATTATAACTATAATTTATATGGGTTTTGTGATGATAATTTTATGCAAAATATCAAGGATAATGGTTTCTTGATTATGGATAATGATTCAAACAACACTAAAGGTTGGCATAACCTTATCAAATATTTGCAAAGAAAATTCAAAAATTAAAATTAAAGTAACAAAACACTCACATGATTTATAAATTGGAACACATTAAAAACTCTCCTAAAATATTTGCATAGATTCAAGAATAACCCAATTTGAACCATGCTTACCCCACATAGTCTTCAAGGGGCCTATAATCTTATGAAAGATTTACCAAAAAAAAAAAAAACATAAAAAAAAATAGATAGCATGATTTAATAGATTGAAATGAATTAAAAAAATTCTCATAGAATAAGCATAACCCAGGTTTACAAGTCATAAGAAGGTGAGTCCAAGATTTACAAATTAAAATTAAAATTAAAACACTTTAGATAGCATGATTTAATAGATTGAAATGAATTAAAAAAATTCTCATAGAATAAGCATAACCCAGGTTTACAAGTCATAAGAAGGTGAGTCCAAGATTTACAAATTAAAATTAAAATTAAAACACCTTAGATAGCATGATTTAATAGATCAAAATTAGGGTTAGGTTTCACATTAAGGTTATTATTAGGATTAAGGTTAGGGTTATAATTAGATATAGAATTAGGGTTAGGGTTATAGTTCAAATTAAGGTTTACTTTACGATTAGAGATAGAATTAGAATTAAGGTTATTATTAGGATTAAGGTTAGGGTTATAACTAGATATAGAATTAGGGTTAGGTTTATAGTTCAAATTAAGGTGGTTTCATGTCAGGGTTATAATTAGGGTCAGGATTATAATTAGACATAAGCTTTATTATATAACTATAAAGTACATTAATTTAGATATTTCTTTTGAATTAAAATTAGGGTTAGGTTTCACGTCAAGGTTATAATTAGGGTCAGGGTTATAATTAGACGTAAGCTTTATTATATAACTATAAATACATTAATTTAAATATTTATTTTTCAAAGATTTTGAAGATTTTTTAATTTTAAGTATATTAAAATAAAAACTTGTAAATTTAGGAAATTTCTTCCACACTAAATTTTCTAAGTTTTAGAAACTTCTTTTTTTAGGTAATAATTTAACATATTCTTCGTATATCTTATCTTTATAAATAATGTTATATAAATTATTTAATTTATATGGTAAATAAGATAGTTTTAAATATATTAGTTTAAAAACTAAGGGACCATCCATATTATGCTACAAAATCAAAATATTATGTTACAAAATAAAATCAAAATTAAATAAAATATAAAATTATAATATTATTATTTAATATATTAAATTATATTTTAGATGGTATAAATGTTACATATGTATTATATTAAATTATAATGATGTTAAAATTGTATATTAGATATTATATATGTTACATATGTATTATATAGTGTATATATTATAATATTATAATATGTTGTTAAATTAATAATATAATATATTAAAAATATATTATTTATTTGAATTTGTTATTAGATTATTTTATATATTTGAATTTAATAAAATGGAAAATATAATAAATAAGTACAAGTATAAATGCTGATAAGGGCGTGGTTTGGTGGTCAAGTCGCTTGGTTGTAGTGACGGCCACCAGGGTTCAAACCCTTGCTGGGTCAAAGTGCTCGCAAGCATTGTGCCTTCGCTGGGCCTTTGTGTTCGCGAGTTTGGTTGTTTCTTGTGGTTTGTTGTACCTAGTTCATAGCTCTAGTCAAAAAAGTGTTTACCCCTAATAATATGGGTGCATTGCACCTTTTTAAAAAAATAAAAAAATACGAGTATAAATAAATATATATTTATATTTAGTATTAAAAAAATTCACATAATGTATTATTAAAAAGAATGTTGTAAAATCGCTTATATTAGGTGAAAATTGTGTAGCAATTAGATTCAAGAGAATTGATTTTTGAAATATATTTTGTTATATAATTCACATCTATATATTGATAATAGATTGAAATAATTCAAATAGAAAAATTACTTAAGTTCTCATTGGGTAAAATGAGAGTTATTAATAACTAGTTAAATTTTGGTGGTGCCTATAGTTCCGTGACAAGAACTAAAAAAGAAAACTTCCTAAGGAAAACCTAATTCTTAATCCTTTCTCTTTTTTTTTAAAAAGAAATTTCTTTTTTTTTCAGTTAATATAATTCCCTACCTTCATGGGAAAGTGGGAAACATTCCCTTCTAAATTTAGAATCATTTTTTTTTTGGGGGATGAATAGGCAGCTATCTATATTAAGAAGGGCTTCTTAGAAAAATAGATCGTGGAGCCCACATGGGAAAAGATTTACGTTCATTTTTTTTTGCTAACACATCTTAAGTCTTAGTGGTAGGACGCATTCCCATGCAAGGAAGATAATAACAAAATTTAAAACTATATTCAATGGCATCCGTTGATCTCAACGAAAACCCTAATTCCCTCTACGCTCCCCTTTATCCATTCTTTATTTATTTTTATTTTTTTAAGTACGATGAAGGTGATTTCTTGCATGTTATTATTTTGTAAAGAGGTGATGGCAGAATGAAATATAGGTTGGTGTTCCACTGTATCACTGACCACTAATTCATTCCCAACAAAGGTGCAGAGCCACGTATATTGATTAGGTCAGAATCCAACTTTGCTAACTTACTTATCATAAGGTCAAATGTAAATTCCAGAATGCTCATTGCTAAAGGCATTGAAATGTTTAATTTATTCTCATACAACCAATCTATGACTATTGTGTTGCTCACTAAAATTATGATCTCCTTGGACAAGGCAAGATTTTATCTCCTGTAATAGAAGCTGACAAGGCATCTCATATGCTATCTATCTTACTGGACGCTCTGTTAGGGGTGGCAAAAATTTAGTAGGATGTCATCCAAATGCTTACGTCTATAGATGAGCATAAATGTCTGTCTTAATAAATGTTCATTCAATCAATTTAATCATGAGGGGGCCAAAGAATGTAGGCCATCCAAGTCAACTACATAGAGCAAGGCCAACGAGTGGTCTCCCTCACCCAATTACTCAAGCGATAATATGCCTCTACCTAACAGATAATAATGGATCAACACCCCTGACATGACTATTAAATTTATTGCAGATTCATTGGAGGATTAGTTCATCGAGACAAGATATACAAAATTGACCTCTCGAGTGGATGCTAATAATTGTCTTTTGACTTTGCAGGAATGAGGCAGTTTGCGTGAGATCTCCAAGATAAATCTCATTGCCATTTTAGTGTTTGTTGATTGCATTATTCCCCACCAACTTGAACTACCAGTGTTGCAATTCACTCTTTAATGCATCTTTAGTAACATTCTTCATATTTCAACATGCTTATTGCAGATTGAGATAATCATAGTAAAGGTGGTTTTAGTGATGCCAGTGGTTGCAATCCAGTCCACTATGAAATTTTGCAGTATATGTGAAACCTTTTTAGATCACTATCTCAGGCCAAGTTAGCTCTGAAGGGGCATAATTCTATTTTTCCATGAATAACCAAAATCCCAGGTCATATCAATTTGCAGATTACATACAAGCCACAATACAATTTCTACTTCTATAAGCGATAAATCTAAAGGTATATTTGAAAGTGGAATACTTTTATTTTAAATTTCATGTACATGTATTTATCTGTAAAATTTGTTAAAAAAAAAAATGCACACGAGGGCAGAAATATGGGGATTTCATTTATTTATCTATTTTCTACTTTGAAAGCGTGATAATTTTCCTACTAACTATATACCTACCCAAGCATAGTTTATTTCCACCCCAATAAAATACAAGAAAATCATCTCCTACTAACTCATTTAATTTTTGTAATAGCATAAACTGAAATCTATTAGGCTTATGTTATTTTTACTACCACTGTGAACATAAAACTGTCTAATTTATTTTATGTAGTAACAAGAATGATCAAAAGTCTTTATAACCCATCAATAACAATTTATTTTTTGCGAACAAAATAACAAAAAAATTGTAATATATGCTTTACAAACAAAAGCCTCAAAATAGGGTATATGACTCCAATATTTCTCTCAAAAATATGACAAAGTGAACTATCATAATGTGCAAGCATTTTGGGGGAAGAATATTGTCTTTCTTCATTACAATAATTACCATTTCCTTACATAAGCTCTTATTATTGCAGCAACACATAGAGAATAAATGAATAACAAACCAAGGTAGAAGGGCTTGCTCTCCACCCTACCATAATGGTGTCATGGAGCCTCGTGGGCTCTAGCCATACCCCCGTGCAAGTAATTATCTTACTTCCATGAAGATAAATGGAGTCTTTTCTCATTTTCACAAAGGATAAAACTAAGAACAAATTTCATACATCTAGGTTCTCTACCTTCTACCTTCAACCAAGATCCATACAATTGATCACCTTCTTACAATTAATAACCATGGGTAAGAGGAAATAGAAAGAAAAAAAAAGCTTATCTCTTTTCTTTAGGTGAAGGGATTGAACTCTTTTATCCCTCTTTCCTCTCCAAGCCAAGCCATCTTGAGCACTATCTTCCCCAAAAGGAGGCTTCTCTCCTCTTCTCATACCACCTCCACCAAATTTCTCCAAGAGGAGAAGTGGGTAACACCCCACTCATTCTTCCTCTCCAAAATATATAGGAGTTTCAACTTGCAATTTTTGGGTGAGGAGGTGAGAAGTGTCTCTACCTCCATCAATGAGAGTTCTTTTCTTATTAAAGAGGAACATGCACTTGGGCAACCCCTCCATCATTATATCTCATCTACTCCTCAAAACTTGTCACTCTCCATTATGAGGGCTTTTTGTGGGTCAAATCATGTCCTTGGGGCACTATTATAGGCCCACTTGACCCCTACCACTATGGTATAGACCCTAGGAGGTTTCTTTTTGCATCCCAACCAAGGAAATTGACCAACAACCCTCTTTAAAGACCCACTTAAGGTTCCATCCGAGCTTCACACTTGGATAAGGGTTCCTAACCCCTAGCCCCACTTACACCCAAATTCACTCACAAACCAACAATAAATTATCCTTTAATACCAACCACTACAACTTTAATCTACCAACACATTAACTTTATTTCTTTCTAAGCCCCAAAAGGGATCACATTCATAACCAAAATAAGATGCCCCTTTTTTTGGTTTTCTTTTGATGATCTTCCCTTCTTGTACCGACATCTTCTCCTGCACATTACCAATGAAACCATAAGCAACAATAAATTTTCTAATTGAATATTTTAAGATTTTATTGCATACAATATCATTCAAAATTCTCATTCATAATCCCACACTTTATGAATGTTTAATACTTTCATGGTAGTGACAATGAAACAATTATCAAAATGAAATACAACAATATTATCACACAATTCATATTATCTGTTGAACATAATATAACTTACCATCTCTGCATGGAAAACATATAACAAATTAGGTTTGTTATTAATCACAATCGAAGCAGAGTCTTACAGATATCATATGCCCAAGTTATGGCCAAAAGAAAAAAAACCTCCTTAGGGCCAAAGAAGGTTAGAAGGGGCCATTAGGCAGTCTGTACCACTGGCGCCAACATAATGTCAATGAAATATTCCCATATGTCAAAAATATTCCCTACGATTGTTCGAAAAAAAATTTTGGTCCCCCTTGCGAGAAAAAATTAGCATCAACGTATTTCATGGAAGACGCAATATTTTGCAAAGGTTGTTAGGTCAGAAACATTTTATTGGGCACCAAAATTCATAAAAAAGTCGCCAAATTTTTTGAAATTTCCGGAGGCAAAGCAACAACGCCAGTAAATGGAGTTGGGGAATTTTTGTGGTTGGTAGTTGAAAAGAAAGCCGTCATTGGTAGGGTTGTACAATCACCGATACAAGTACAAGGGGCCCACAAATTAAATGCACTAGGCACATTAAATAAGCCATGCCCCCAAAAAAAATAAACCTTGCACTTATAAATATGAACCCAACTTTTTATATATATATTTTTATTTTTAAAATTTCTAAAAATAAATTTAAAAAAAGTTGACCTTATAATTTCTTTTTTTTCATTTTTCATGCCCAGTGGTCGTACAGGAGCCGTACAACCCCTAAGGCAAAATTGTTTTCCTCAGAAACACCCAATGGTGAAATAGGACAAAATTATAGTCAAAATTTGTCGAATCAACCTCTTGAATCCAACAACGAGGTCATTTTTGCACCAAAATTGCAACTACCCTCCAGATCCGAAAAAAGCAACCGCTTCAAACCCTCATAGATCTAATCTTAGGAGTCCAAATTAGGCCAAAAAAAAGGAAAAAATGACTTTTTCAATGGCTCTAAATGCAACGGTGAGGTCCTTTTCATGCCAAAATACACCTAAAAATTGTCCACCTCTAAAATTTATAAAAAAAACAAAGGAGATTCCAGTATTTTGGCATGAAAAGGAACAAAGGAGATTCTCGTTCTAAATATTGTAACCCTTGTTGAAGAAAAAAACTCATAAATTGAGAAGGGATTCGTTGAATCCAAGCTCTGATACCATGTTAGAATTGTGAAAACACGAGCCATAAAATCAAATAATGAACAAAGACACCTTCCATGCAAGAGATCTGCAAACAAAGAATTGCAATATTCCTCAACAAGAAAATGCTACAAAATGCAAGAGACTATCAAAATGATATGAAAGCTCGAGAGAGCATAAGAGAGATAATACAATGAGGGTTGAGTGCTATTGAGGGTTGAGTGCTATATAGGAGCAATCCTAAATGATCAAGGGATTAGATCATGACAAGTGTCAACATCTCATGTAATGAGACAAAATTATCTAATAATAACTCACTTCAATTAACATAGAAAAACACTTAGTTAACTTAATAAAGAACTCCTAAGTTTAGCTTAAGTGTATGAGAATAAATTAGACTAATAATTAATTAAATGTTAATTAATTATTCGCTAATTCTTGATTACTCTAGCATTATCAATGAGAAAAATAAGGTCAAGAGAAACAAATGTACATAGATATATCAAAGTGCCATGGTACTTCAAATGAGCCAAACTATCTTTTATTTACAATCTATTTGTTTTTGTAATGAAACAACTTGCAAAATAATAATATAATATGAAATATGATGCAAATACTTGATAATAATATGCCACTTTAAGGGGGAAATTTCCTAATCCACTTTGAGGGGGATACCTCCAATGGTCTTCAATAAGAACACAATACTCAACATGATGATAATAACTTACCTATACCTCCTATATATACCATGCTTATGCCTATGATATCACCCAAGCTGACTTATATAACCCTATATAAGCCTTCAACCGACCTAAATAACTAAATAACAATATAATTATGATAATATGACTTAATTAAGAGTCAAGGTAGCCACAAGTGGACTGATCATAACACTATACACACTATAGGGGTAGGGGCATAACATTGCCCTCCTCTTTAAAAAAGCATTGTCCTCAATGCTAACTTTTTCTTTTTCTTCTTCTTCATCTCCTTTTTTAATTCAACTTCTTCTTCTATTGTTGCTTCTTATTCCTCTTCTTCTTGTTCCTACACTTGTTCTTGTTCTCTTTCTCTTTCTCTTTCTCTTTCTCTTTCTCTTTCTCTTTCTCTTTCTCTTTCTCTTTCTCTTTCTCTTTCTCTTTCTCTTTCTCTTTCTCTTTCTCTTTCTCTTTCTCTTTCTCTTGTTCTACTTGTTCTTTTTTATTTTTCTCCTTTTTTGTGGCTAATTTTTGTTGTGAATAAGTTTTAGAAAGGTAATTTTGCAATAAACCACATAAATGAAGTCAAAATATTTTGAATTTTTTTTATAACTTACTAAGTTCTAGATTGCACTTTCCTAGAAAAATTTCCCAAAAATTAGGTATTTTACAAATTTGAGAGCGAATTTATTGGAATCCATAATTCTGAAATAAATCACTTAATTATGCTCCAATTAATTTAAAATTTGTAATGTAGAATACTCCCATACTTCTACAAAAACCCACTAAAAATTAGGAGTAAATTTAGTAGTATTTGGAAGATATACACTTTCCATATAAATTGGGTCAAAACCCTAATTCTACAATAAATCACTCAATTATGTTCCAATTCCTCTAAAATATAGATTGTACCTTCTTGAATATGCTCTTAAAAAACCCTTTAAAAATTAGATAAAAATTCTCCAAAATTGGGGAGATATGCGTTTCACAAAATGACCTCCAAAATTGAAAAAATGCTTTGTCATCATGGTGCCAAGATCATGCTCTGATACCACTTAAATGAAACAACTTGCAAAATAATAATATAATTTGAAATATGATTATAAATACTTGATAATAATATGCCACTTTGAGAGGGATACCTCCAATAGTCTTCAATAAGAACACAATACTCAACATGGTGATAATAACCTACCTATACCTCCTATATATACCATACTTATGCATAGGATATCACTCAGGATGACTTAGATAATCCTATATAAGCCTTAGGCTGACCTAAATAACAATATAATTATGATAATATGACTTAATTAAGAGTTAAGGTAGCCACAAGCCGACTAGTCATAATACTATACATACTATAGGGGTAGGGGCATAATAGTTTTAGAACGAATCAATTAATGTGGTGAGTTAATCCTTCACTCATTAAAACATTCCATGCATGTGATTTCCAAGTAGTGTTATGTGGAGTTAAATGAGGGAACTTAGGATAACCCATGGACAAGATTATAAGAGCACAAGAAAGAACTCAAAAAGGAACTTGGAACACAACCACATAATACAACTCCCCAAAATTACTCAATCAAAAAACCCAAGTAAATATGATTTGACATTTTATACTTAGTGTAGTTATAATTTCAACTTGTTGAAAAATGCAAAGTTACCTTTGATCTCAATGCTTTACAATTGCCAAAATAAGGCTATATATTGAAAGTACAATTTTTATCACAATGAATACAAACTAGAAGCATCACATGAACTATACAAAATATTATAAACTTCTTAAAAAAATTCACTTGAAAAGGATTTCGTATGAGTTCGTATGAAGCCCCAAAAGTTCTTAAAATAAGAATCATTCGACAACACATGTGACAAATTACAATTTTTATAAAATATGTGTATCAAATTTTGAAATTGTTTGCACCACTATGTAGAGCACAAAAAATAGCCTAAATAAAAAAAGGTTGCTAAGAAAAAGGAGTTCATGAGCCTAAGTTATCAACCTATAAAGTTCCATTACAAATTTGAAAATGTCAATGGAGATAAGGTAGGCTAGGAGAAGGAGATTGGTTGAGATCACATTGACGTAGCATTGACGTTAATATTCGGTTAATAAAATATTTTCCAAGGTGTTAGAATATTCTCTGAGATTCCAAAACTACCCCCTGATTTTTGAGAAACCATGGTCTACATGTCAAAAAATGTTGTTTTGTTGTTGGTAAACCACCATTGGCAAGAGAGAAACCACTTAGTAGAAATCAAAGTTGGTTTTGTGGTGACTTCAACTATATCATGGCCTATTTCTCTGGTTAGTAGTCGTCACTGATGTGGGAGAGCTAGTGGAGAGGCCTGCATAAGTGGTGGAGGCATCAATTTGGAGTGGTGAGTTGTGGTCACATCATGTGGCACTTACGACCAATCTATGCAAGTTGTACCACTTGTTGAATTTTTTTAATTTAAAAAAATATGAAAAGATTTAAAAATAGAATTTATTAACTTCATACCATAGAGTGACACCAACACTACACAAAACATGTGCAAGGAATATTCTAATGGTACAATTTGTACAATTGAGGAGAGCAAACATTTTTTGATGGCTCAAGATAAAGTACTCCAAAATCAAAAAAATGATCATCAATCTTTAAGTTCTTAGGTCTCTTGAACATGATGACAAGTTCATTTAACCCAAAATGCTCAAAAGTATGGTTACTTTTTGGATCTAACAACCACCTCCCAACTTTAAACCCTTTTAGATATGGCCTCCAATGTCCAACTGGAATGAAACAAAAGAAAAATCTAATTTTCTCAAACACTTTGGATGTAACGGTGAAGTCAAATTTTCTCTACCAATCTCCCAAATGTGCCTACAATATAAAGCCACAATAGAAACCCCCCCAAATTTGGTATTTCTATCACACTTCTTTAATCCTCTAGACCATCCAATGATAAAAGAGAACATATTCAATGATTTAAGAATATATAAGATATGCACTTAAAATCTCCTAAAACACTAACCTAGGGCACCCAACAAGTTTTGATACCATGTAATATTTGGTTATGGATATAACCACCCAAGATCTAGAGGCATAATGAAAAGCACAAAGAACTCAAGAGATCAATACAACAAGAATAAATTGTACTCATATCAAATAATGCAAATAAAATGTATGTACAATGTATGATAGACCCTTGGTTGTATAGAACAAGGTGAAACATAGGACAACAAAAGCTTATAATAAGTGACTTAATCTTATATATGAGACAAAAAGTGAAGATGTTTTAAAAGTGCCTTAAGCAAACTTAAGTGATAAGGTATGAAAATGATCTAATTGTAGAACTAGTTGGAAAAATAATCTTATTTACACAAACAATTTCTTTAGAATTCTAATCCTAATTTGATTTATTATCTTATTTTATATTTATACTAGTATAAATATATTAAATTCACCTATCTAAAAAACTCTTAATATATTTACCTAATAATTTTTTATTTAAAAATTATTTTATTATAAATATATTATTTACTTTATTTTTAAGAGTTATTTATTCACTTAATAATTATTTTATTCATTAAAGATATATATATATATAATTTTACTTAAGTTTTTGATTAATGATAAATAGGTTTTGAAGGGTGCCTGAAACCCTGAACAAAAAGACACAGAGGCAATACAGAAGAAACAATAGACTGCCCACCCAACACACCAAAAAAAAGTTGATTACCAGACCATCAACAAAAAGCCACAACTAAAAAAAAAAATATGGTAAAGCAAACCAAATGACCATTAGAGAAGTTTTTTGAGCATCTTTGTCGCATCCAGATCCTTAGACACTAGCCTATCATGCATCTCCATGATTTCCTCAGCATCACAACCAAGGACCATTTTTCATTTCTTGGTTTTACTCCGAGTATGCACACTTGGTCCAACATCCAAATCCATGGTATGCATTTCCATGACAACACTCTCCCCCCTTAGTCACATGTTCTTCAAACAATCCTCTACCAGTCCATTCCTTTGCTTTATGGTTGAGGAAGACCATACCTTCAGTCGAGGCCTCCGACTTCTCCTTGCTAATGTTAATAATTGTGTCCAAGTCCTTTCAAAGCTACCTATTTTTATTTTCCAACAAATCCATCCTCGCACCATAATCATTCTTCAAATTAGCAATCTCATCCACCACACATCCAACACTGGAATTTAAAGACTTGGTCAACCCGAAGATATAATCCTTCTCCTTGAGACTACGCAGAATGGAAATGTTGCAACAAGCAATAGTGTCATGCTTATTGTGGAGCTCCTGCACCTCTTGCACGAGCCTCATCAGTAAATTAAACGAGATATCCTCCCCTTCTTTCACCAAACTAGACACTTGCAAAAAATACATAGCCCCCCAAAACACACCCCTACCCTAGTGCAAACCAACTGGAGGATCCTCCTCTTGAGACACCTCAGAGAAAAGCTTGGCCTTTCCCTTGTCCTTGGATGCTGACACCTGGGAAAAATCATCCACATTGACCACATAATTCCCCTTGCCAGCAAGAGGGGACCCACCATCACCATAATTCCCCGTTGCATCACCTTGGATATTCTCCACCACCTCCTGAAATTTATCACCCACATCCTTAGAATGACTCTTGGCCTTCTTATCACTAGAAAGTCCCTCCTCAGCACCCTCCACAAAAGCCTCCTTGAGTTTGCGTTTAACATGCAGGAGGAGAGATTTTTCCTTGGAAATTGAGGGTTTCATCCCTCCAGACAAGGGGGTGTAATCCAAGTCAGTTTCATACCCATTGGACCAACCCTCTGACTCCTCTTCAATTTTCGTGCCCTCATTCTCTGAAATATCTTCAATCCAACATTTCCCACTCCCTTTCCTCTTCTTTTTTGAAATAGGGGACTGGGGATCTCGAACAATACAATTAGCTTTAATGAAATCTATAATGAGCAACATCAATCCCTCATGCAAAAAAGGGTTTCTATGTTTCTTCCTGAAACTTGAAAATCCTTCTTCCAAAGACATCAAAAGATAAAACGAGGACACAAGCTTACCATGTCGAAAGTGATTCAACAACACGAAATGGTGACCATACAACACCGTGTATCCACCATTGAGGGTAAAGTATCGCATCAATGGCACTACCACATCCTGCCATATGGGTTTAATCTTAGTCCTATCATAACCCCCACAGTCCAATCTAACCATTTTAGCCCGTTCTCTATCCTAGAGAATGTTTTTCCTGGCCGACTGCGAGATATTCTTATCCCTATAGAATTTCCTACCTTCCATCAACATACTCGTCACTTCTGCTATGAAATCTTCATTGATGGTAGTATCCATACCAAACATACTAAGCACATGTCCATGCCAAGCATCATCAAAATCCTTGGAAACACTGGCCTTAAAGCCATGTAACCTCTCCATGAAAGGAGTCACACCACCTCTCTGCAGAATTGCACATACATCAACATTGGCTTTGATGTCATCACAAGAAAGAGGCTCCATTCTGCACCTATGCCCACCCATCATCGAAGCACTTGCAGAAAGAAACCACAGACAACGATAGCAAAAAAAAGAGGCAAGAGGAAGATTAACACCTAGAAAGCATGTGCAGCTACCAGGGACGATGCCAATAGTAATAATGAAGAAGAGGCTTATGCAACTTAGACTTGAATGACCAGAAATTCCAATGAGCATCAACTGTGTGAATAGTCTAATCAACTAGGAAACTCCATAATGCCCATGCATTCCAAAAGCCAAGGAGGTGGCCAAAACCAATGACCTAATGTGAGTCATTATGAATAAGGGTGCTTAATTCAACAGGTAGGACGTCATTCGCATCCCACAATCTTCCTGATGTCACCCTAAAATTTTCCAACCAATCAGCCACAAAATTTGCCTCTCTATAGGCATGAGATACATAAATTTCATCAAATTCATGACTTAAAGAAATGGCATCCAAAATGAGATTTTTAATAGTCCAAGAGGGGGGAACCCTTTCCTTAGGCAATTAACAATGTTTAGGGAATCCCCTTCGATCCAGAGCTTAGAGATCCCCAAGTCTCTAGCCAACTTGATGCTATGATAGGCTACAATAGCTTCAACAAAGTGGTTTGTCTAGATTTCCAAAGGGAGTGCCACCATTAAAACAAACCTACCATTGTGATCTGTCAACACTCCCCCACAACCTGCAGGACCTAGATTACCTTTAGCCGAACCATCAAAGTTGACTTTGTGCCAACCAGGAGGAGGAGGAAACCAGACCACCCCATCCCTATCAAGATTAGCCTTCTTCAAGGGTTTAGCAATATCACAAGAAAGTTTCCAATGGGTCACCACTGAGGCATCATAAACTAAAACCATCACTCTTCTAGGAATGTCAATTTTGTCAACCACCAGCAAAATTTTTTCCCTAATAGAAGAAACAATTTTTAAAAAAAGGGAGAGAGGAGAGAGGGAGGCATCCCTAAATTTTTTTTTGTTCCTCTCCTTCAATAAACCCCAAATAATATGAGGAAGCATAAGCGACCAAAGAAATCTCAAGGAGGGATTAGAAGAAGGAGCATGCCATTGAAGCCACAACTCCCAAACCAAAACAAGAAAAATCCACTCCACATGCCAAAGATTGAGAAAGAGAGACCATACTTCCCAAGCAAAATTACAACCAATAAACAAGTGAGAATTGTCCTATGCATACATCCTACATAGGTAGCATGTGTTGGGCATGGAGAACCCCCTTTTCCATAGATTGTTGATAGTTAAGATCTTGTCCTGCACCGTTAACCACAAAAAAATATTAATCTTGGGGATCAGCTTTGATGACCACACTAAACCCCATGGTGGCCTGGGTCCCACAAAGTCATTACAAGAATTAAACACAAACACCATAAAAAACACCCCATTTGGGAGCCTTCTCCAAATTACCATATCCCTCTCAGGGGAAATAGGGGTGTGAATTCTAGAAATGTCATTAAACAGATCCACCAGTGCAGGAAACACCTCATGGATCTTCCTCCATTCCCCGTTAACAATATAGTCAGCCACATGACTCTCGAACTCACGAATGCACAAGTACCTCTAGGGGGTCACCCAAATAGAATCTCGTAGCAGACCATGCCCATACCACCAATCATCGCAGAAGAGAATATCATGACCATTCCCAACTGACCAATGAATTCCAGTAGAAATAAAACCTCTTGATCTGATCAGTGAATTCTAGAAGTAGGAGCCCGAGGGAGGAGAGAAATCCTCATTCAAAAACTCCCGAAATTTATCCCCCTAAGCAAGATATTTAGAAGCCAAGATCTCCACCCAGTCCTTCTCACCACAAAGGAAATCCCAAAGCTGTTTGGCCACAAGGGCCAAATTGAAAGGTTTAATTCTGTGCAAACCCAAACCCCCTTGGTTCTTCGATCAACACACCTCCTCCCATGAAACCAAACTCAATCTCTTCTTGTCCTCCACACCCAACCAAATAAACCTTTTCTAGATACACTCAATCTTGTCCCAAAATTTACGAGGCATCTGAAAGAGGCTGAGAGCATACACTAGGAGATTCTATAAAATAAATTTGATGAGCACCAATTTGCTAGCCTGACTAAGCAAACCACCTTTTCAGCCTACCAACTTCACATTGCATTTATCAATCAAGCCATTCCAAAAGGAATCATGAGACGAATTAGCTCCAAGAAGAAAACCAAGGTAGGTCGACAAGAGAGAACCCACAAAACATTGAAGGATACTAGCATTTCTATTTTACTTAAGTTATTTTACTTTTTAGAGTTATTTTATTTATAGAGAATTATTTTATTTACTTAAAACATATTTTATAGTTTTAGTTCTTTTAAACGTGGTGATGGCATGTTGGTTCTTAATCTCACCTCTCCATTTAATATAAGAATGTGTTTAGCATATACATAGATTACTTATAATAAGTTTTACATTTTGGAAGACTTATATGTAAAGTGAAATTTAGAAAATAAAGCTCTAAAATATTTTAGAGTATTATATTGTATATATAATGTGTATAGGATATAATGTGTCCATATTTAGTCATGGTATAGTGTATAGATTGCTTAACACTTGAAACAACAACATTATGAGTTGAGTTTCAAAGTATTGTGTATGCCAATAATTCATACATACATTCTATGTATTTGTAAGGATAATAAGTTGAAGACTTGTATATATGTAACAAAATTCTCTAAAGCCCTTGCCATATGTGTGTTTCTCTTGACATACCTCTCCATGGGCATGTTACTTTCGATAAAATTGTCATTTTATAAAGTATCAAATATTTTTTTCAAAAAAATCTTATTGACTATTTATGCTTGAAGAAATAGAGTCTTACATCAAGTAGTTCTCCTTACAACATTTCAAAACTAATTGCTTGAAAATTGGGAATATCCACATGAGTTTTAGTTTCAATTAGACCATGTAAATTTATTGTCATAGATTTCCTATTTATTTTATCTACAAACAAATATTGCCATTGCTCCAAATTTATTATATTTGATTGTTTCCTAAAAATGGTGGTTGTTTTTGCATGCATAAAGGCCCTCATTGAACCCGAAACAACCAAACCATTTAGTTCAACATAATTGGATATTCTTTGAGGACCCTCTTACCATGATTTTTTTATAGAGATATGAGGTTTTCTTTACACTTAACATTTTATTATCATTCAAACTATCATAGACAAAAGTAACTACTAGATTATCATGGTACTAATATTTTCATTTAAACAATACTATTGAAAAATAGATCCCATCAATTTATCTCTAAAATAAAATAAAGTATTTCCTAGAATAGGCTTAATTAACATTATACTATTGAGTCACAAATTACATATTATATGTTACATCCCTCACATTGAGACTATATGTTTGGTTATGTATTTTGAAATTAATGTTCGTTGCAAGTAACTACTTTCATGTGATTATGACATTGAGAATGCAATAGTTGTTCTCTTAACGTAACTATAATGTTAACAAACTTTTTATTTTACCAATGAATTTATTGTTCACTTGAAGATGAATGAGATCATGAAATTAAATTTAAATGTATATTATAAAGTTGTTGAGAACAATCTAACCATAATCCCTGTTAGTGGATGCAGGATTGCCAACGCCATGAGAGAAAGGGAAATATCGTTAGGGAGAGGATGTGGTTAACTTTGGATCAATTTTATCATCAAACCTAGAGCCAGTGCAAGACAGTTATGTCGATGTCATTACCTTGGCCATAAATAATTTAATATAATTATTGACTAAGCAAGACAATTTAAATATATATCAATAATCACCTTAAAAGGAGATTGAGAATGGTCAATAATTATTAAATTAAAATAATAGATATAATTAAAATATTTATTATATCCTCTTGAAAGTTAGCAAACCAAATTCTTGATATATATATATATATATATATTCACAAGAGGATCTTTAATATTTAATTAATAATAAGAGATATAATTAAAATGCCACCGATTTTAATTTGAAAACCTTTGTAAGGCTTAATAATGTAATTAAAAGAATTTAAATTAGTAAGTCGGTGTTTTTTGGGAGACGAAAACACCCATTGGCTTGCCACCCCTACTTTTTTTGAAATGCCCAAGATCATGTACAGTTGAGGGGGATTCTCAGAGAGTGTCTTGAGCGGTTTAGGGGAGTCTCTTCTAGAAAAATGGCTTCCTCATCTTTCTTGTGGTTTTTGTATTCTTATGAAGGTGAAATCTTTGTCAGTTCCAAGGGGGGGCAATCAACTTGTCTAACCATTTTCCCTCTTTTCCTTTTTGAATTCACTTCTTCAACAGTTGGCTTTCATTAAGCTCGAAGGGAATACTCTATTTCTGCATTGCTCTATGTTGTAAATCCATCTTCCACTTTGAATATTTCTTTTCTTTCCATTTAGATTCCATTTCAAGCGTTGGTCTTGGTTTAATATCCTACGGCAAGCTCGGTGTGGTGTGTTGGGTTACGTTATACGAGTCCTTAGTTCTGGGGATTATATTGGATTCTTGGAAAGCTGTCTCTAAATACCCTTCAACAGACGATGATTGGCTTCCACTTGAGACTCAATTCATCACCATTTGACCACAATCTTCTTTTCTTTCTGAGAGGCTTCTTTCTTCTCAGGGATTAAATGGAACTAGTCTTCCCTCTTATCTTTTATTGTCTTGACATCTGCTAATAGGGTAGGGTTGGATGGAACACTCACTGCTCCATGCTTTGGGTCTCACCTTGGCGAACCCCTTTGGTGTCACTCTCCACCACCTTAACCTATAGGCCCTAATGATTGTTAGACACCCTTGGTTCTCTTGGCCAACCCTACTATCATCTCCATTTCCCTAACCAAGCCAATCTTGGTGCTCTCTCTGCCATTCTCTCCTTAGCCCTTAATCTTCCTAAAGGCTAGCTAAATCTCCAACCTTCACTAATTTTGATGCAGGGGTGTGTGATGTCTCCCATAGCTTCAAGATCATCCCCCTAGGGTTATTGATCATCCACCAATCTCCAATTCTCCATCTCTCTCACCAAACCCTCTTCTAGGGTTAAAAAGGCTACTAGCCCTTGATCCCCAATTAGGTCTCCTAACCCGAGAAAAGTGGAAACCACTCCAAAAACCTCTAAATGACCTAGGATATTTTCTTGGGGTTTGTGTTTCCTATGCCCACACCTTGAATATTTTTTGGGTTTGGCGCCTGTACTGTCCGTACACTGCCCTAGCCACGAACTTAGCACATTTAGGCTTGTTTAAGCCAATTTCTGACCTTTTGTTTGTGAGTAGTCAGTTGCTTCTTCCTCCATGCAGTCTGTCAGGGCTCCATCCTTCTTTCCAAGCCTCTACAAGGCCTCCTACATCCACCACACACCTTGGTTTGCTAGGGGATTGACACCCCTGCAACTTTAGTGCTTGTTTTTCACTGTCTTTCCTAGTCGGGCATTGCAAAGCTCACCTAGGAAGAGACTTTCCTCATGATCACTCGACTCCTACAAAATCCTAACCCTAACCTATTTACAAACATGGAGCTTAGCCACATTCCCAACAAGCCCGTACTCTAGGTACAGTGGTAATGTAAGCTAAAACCCCATCTTCCACAGTCTACTAGTCAGAACAACAATTAAAGGAAGAACAAAGTATTTACAAGATAACTTGAAAATGAATAACCTGCTATCTAATATTCCAAACAATTCTTGAAATACTTTTTCACTTCATTCTAATCTATACAAAGTACCATGTTCAATCCATTAACTCACTAATTCTAAAAACAGGAAAAAAAATAGGAAATGCACACTCAAATATCACTATTTTCTTGATTACAAAACTAATTACCAACTCAAATGATTCCAACCTCCATTCCATGTCGAGGAACACCTTTTAAAGGTTCATAAAGTGGTTACTTTTCCCCTTGGTTGGACATAACTACCACATTAGGCCAAAATTGCACAAATGCAACATTTTGGGCTTTATTTCCAATTCCTAGTGAATCCTAGTGGAAACAAGTTTCTAAACTCATCCATTCTACCATAAGCTACTGATCAACCTTCCTCCTAACATGTTTCTAACACCTCTAACTCAAAACTAGATGGTCAAAATGACCTTAAAGCATTAAAACCACAAAATTTCATCTTAGGCTCACAAATTTTCCTAGTGCTACCTAATGCTTCCTAGGTGCTCCTGTAGCATTCTCCCCCTCTCTGCCCAAACACTAAGGAGTGGAAGGAGAGATCAATGACAGGTCAATACCAAACTTCTTGAACTAATCTTCTTGTACCCATGTGGCTTCTGATTCATGCTTGTTCTTCCACTTGATAAGGTGCTCCATGTACACCTTATGCCTTGTAGACTTTTGCACTCTTGACTCCAAGATTCGTTCTACTTGTTGCATGTCTGGAGTAGGTAGGGGTATGTTGCTTACATCCTTGAAGATTTCCCTGTTGTTCTGATCCAAATCCTTGACTGATCCCTTGTACTTGATCAAATTAGCTACATTAAACACTAGAGAGATCCCTAGATCGGTAGGTAACTCCACCTTGTATGCATTCTGCCCATACTTGGCTAATACCTTGCATGGACCCACTCTCTTCATCTGCAACTTGGTTGATGTACCCTTCTGTAACCTTATTTGTTGAGGTGGACCATGACATAGTCTCCTACTGCAAATTGCACATCCTTCCTTGCTCCTTCAACTTTTGTGTAGCCTCGGTGACTGTCTTCTTTACCTACTCCTGAATCTCTTTCATGGTTTGACTGAAGTCCTCTGCATGTCCACTTCTATGTTCCATAGCTCCAAGATCTCTAAGCTCACATATTCCTCTTGGGTGCATCCCATACACAACTTCAAAAGGACTCTTCCCTGTGGTCTGGTTCACACTATCATTGTAAGCATACTCAACTTGTGAGATAACCATATCCCATGTCTATCCATACTCCTTAGTTAGGCACCTTAAGAGGTTACCTAGCACCCTATTAACCACCTCTGTTTGACCATCGGTCTGAGGATGGTAAGCTGATCCAAATGAAAGGTTAGTACCCAATCTACTCCATAGAGTCTTCCAAAAGTGACTTGTGAACTTCACATCCCTGTCTAAAACAATGCTCAAAGGAAATCCATGGATCCTTACAACTTCCTTGAAGAAGATATGAGCTATGTAACTAGCATCATGAGTAGTTTTGCAAGGGGTAAAATGACTCATTTTGCTAAATCTGTCCACTACTACATAGACACTGTCAAAACCAGTCTTGGTCTTAGGAAGGCCTACCATAAAATCCATGCTTACACACTCCCATGGTCTGTTAGGAATGGGTAGGGGTTGATATAGACTAGCATTACTAGCTCCTCCCTTAGCTTTCATACACACAACACATTGTTCCACATACTTTCTAACATATCTTGCCAACTTAGGCTAGTAATAGAATCTTTGCACTAGTTCTAAAGTCTTGTTGATGCCAAAATGTCCACTAAGACTTCCATTATGCTTTTCCTGAATGATATTTTACCTCATTGATCCTCTTGGAACACATAACTGATTTCCTTTAAACAATAACCCACTTTGAAAAGTATACTCAGAGTATTGGCTATGGAAATGATTCTCAAAGTCTAAACATACCTTGTAGGCCTATGAAAAGTCTCCATCTTCACCATAGAGATCCTTGAAACTCTCTATGCCAATGCTCTTGATCTGTATCTCTTGCACTGTCAACAATCTCTTGCTTAATGCATCTGCTACTTTGTTTAGTTGTCCCTTCTTGTGCTTGATGGTGAAGGTAAAAGATTGGATGTATTCCATCCACTTCAAGTGTCTATTTCTCAACTTCTCTTGGGTATTCATATAGCTAAGTGCCTGATTGTCGATAAAGACTACAAATTCCTTGGGTAGAAGGTAATGCCTCCACTTCCTAAGTGACTGAACCAAAGCATAAAGTTCTAAGTCATAAGTTGAATACCTCTTCTTTGCTTCATTAAGCTTCTCACTAAAGAAGGCTATAGGCCTGCCCTCTTGACTTAGCACTCCTCCTACTGCCACTCCACTTGCATCACATTCAACACTGAAACAACTTGTCAAAACTAGGTGACAAAAGAATAGGTTGAGTTTCCACTTCTTGTTTCAGTTTCTCAAACCCTTTCTCAGCTTCTTGAGTCCACACAAACTTAGTTTTTAAACCACCCTTGATTGTATCTAGGACTGGTGCACATATACCACTAAAGTTCCTTATGAATTTTTTGTAAAACTGAGCCAATCCATGGAAACTTCTTACCTCAGTCCTTGTGGTTGGTGTAGGCCAGTTTAGGATAGCTTCCACCTTACTTGGATCCATCTTCAATGATCCTTTGGACACTACAAAACCCAAATATACAAGCTCTTGCTTAAAGAACTCACACTTCTCTAGATTGATTTCCAACTTCTCCTCTTTCAACCTTCTAAGAACCAACTCCACATGTTTTAAATGCTCTTCTACTTTTTTGCTGAATATGAGGATGTCATCAAGGTATACCACCACAAATATCCCTGTAAAGTCCTTGAGCACCTCATTCATGAGCCTCATGAATGTGCTAGGGGCATTGGAGAGACCAAATGGCATCACTCTCCATTCATATAACCCATCATTTGTCTTAAATATTGTCTTCCACTCATCACCATCCTTGATTCTGATCTGATGGTATCCACTCTTGAGATCCAACTTTGTGTAGTATTGAGCTCCTCCAAGACAATCCATTAAGTATTCAATTCTAGGAATAGGGAACCTATACCTAATGGTGATCCTATTTATTTCTCTAGAATCAGTGCATAACCTCCATTTACCTCCCTTCTTGGTTTCCAAGACTACCGGTACTGCACATGGGTTGATGCTCTTTTGAATCAATCCTTGATCCAACAACTCTTGCACTTGCCTAGCTACCTCTAGATTCTGATCTAGAGTAAGCTTATAAGCTGCTTTGTTAGGCAATGAGGCTCCAGGTATGAAGTAAATTTGATGACTTATGGCTCTCTTCGGTGGTAGAGTTGCAGGTGCACCATCACTTACAATGTCCTTGAATTGATCCAACAACTTTAGGACTGCTCCAGGTATGACTGTCTTTTTAGCCTTGTCTTCTTCTTTAGGTTGTAACATAACCAAATATCCTTCACCTCCTTGATGTAGGTTGTTAAGGAACTCCTTCCCACTACTCAACATGACACTTGGTGTCTTTGACTGTCCCTCTTCTTCTTCTGACAGTGACTGCAACTTTAAAGTCTTCCCATCCTTCTTGAAGGAAATGCTATTCTCTTTCCCATCATACATGGAACTTCTGTCATACTGCCATGGTCTACCCAATAGTAGATGGCATGCATCCATGGGTAAAACATCACAAAATAACTTATCCTTATACCCTCCAATAGAAAACTCCACCATTACTTTCTCATTCACTAGAACACTCTGCTCTTTGTTGAGCCATGTTACCTTGTAGGGGTTAGTGTGGGGTACCTTTTTCATTTTTAGTTTCATTACTGCTTCTTCTGAGATGATATTGTCTGTTGAACCTGAATCTACAATAACCTTGCATACTTTACCAAGTATCTTGCACTTCACTCTAAATAGAGCTCTTCTTTGTTTTGGTTCTTCCTTGACTGGTTGTTTGATTAACACTCTTCTAAACATCAGATTCTATCCCATCTCAGATTCAATGTGACTGACCTCAGGTGACTTAGGACTCATGGTGTCCTCTTGTGCATAAGCCACTCTCTTCTCATTGCTTGATGAAGATGCTTTCTCCAGACACCTATAAGCTGGGTGTCCAACTTGACCACAATGGTAGCATTTCATGTTTGCAAAGTATGAATTGCTCCTGCCTGCTCCTCTTCCTCTATTTGAACCTCCTTGAGAACCTCTACCTCTATTATACCCTCCTCTAGAAGGTGTTTCATTGCCATGATCTATGGATTTAAACTCTCCTTGGTTTCTTTGGTCATTGCCTCTACCTTGGTAGCCACCTCGCTGTCCTCTTTGATCTCTGCCTTTGCCTCTGCCCTTAGAAGCCTGGTCTTGCTTCCTCTTGCTTCTTTCCTCAATATTAATAGCCAATTGATAGCATTGGTGCATTGTCTTGGGACTTAGAAGAGTCATCTCTTCATGGATGTTCCATTTCAAACCGTTCTCATCCTCTGTCACATTAGACATCATACAAAGTTTTTGAAACTCCTCAGTGTAAGTGTTCACATCTTGGTCTCTTTGCCTCAAACTTTGTCTCTTCTTATGTAACTGAATCTCATAATCATCTGGCATGTATGCTTCCCTTACTTTGGCAACCATTGCCTTCCAAGTAGAGATAGGCTTCTTGCCTTCCTTTTCCCTCTCTGTTTGAATGAACTTCCACCATGTCAAGGTAGAACCTCTTAACCTTGATTTGGCCACCTTTACCTTCTGTGCTGCTGTGACCCCATCACACTCAAAATGGTTTTCCATTCCCTCTATCCAATCCATGACTAGATAAACTTCCATTTTTCCACTAAACAGTGGTATGCCTTCAAGTCCTTTTCCACTGAAAGCCTTTAATGCCTTCAAGAAAGGCTCTTCTTCCAAAATAGGGTCAAGTTCAGGGATCTTGTCTTCCTCTGCAACCTCTTCTTTCTTTGGTACCCTTCCTTCCAACTGCACATTATTCAATGCTTTCTCAAGTTGGTCTATTCTTTCTTTTAACAACTTACCGTCTTCCTCCTATTCTTCAACCATCTTAGCCAATTCAAAATTTGTCACCATGATGGTAGAACCACTAGATTCAAGGTTTGACATGCAAGATTCTATCCCAAATCTTTTAACCTGGCTCTGATACCAATCTGATAGGGTAGGGTTGGATGGAACACTCACTGCTCCATGCTCTGGGTCTCACCTTGGTGAACCCCTTTGGTGTCACTCTCCACCACCTTAACCTATAGGCCCTAATGCTTGTTAGGCACCCCTCGTTCTCCTAGCCAACCCTACTATCATCTCCATTTCCCTAACCAAGCCAATCTTGGTGCTCTCTCTGCCATTCTCTCCTTAGCCCTTAATCTTCCTAAAGGCTAACTAAATCTCCAACCTTCACTAATTTTGATGCAGGGGTGTGTGATGTCTCCCATAGCTTCAAGATCATCACCCTAGGGTTATTGATCATCCACCAATCTCCAATTCTCCATCTCTCTCACCAAACCCTCTTCTAGGGTTAAAAAGGCTACTAGCCCTTGATCCCCAATTAGGTCTCCTAACCCGAGAATTTAGTGGAAACCACTCCAAAAACCTCTAAATGACCTAGGATCTTTTCTTGGGGTTTGTGTTTCCTATGCCCACACCTTGAATATTTTTGGGGTTTGGCGCCTATACTATTCGTACACTACCCTAGCCACGAACTTAGCACATTTAGGCTTGTTTAAGCCAATTTCTGACATTTTGTTTGTGAGTAGTTAGTTGCTTCTTCCTCCATGCAGTCTGTCAGGGCTCCATCCTTCTTTCCAAGCCTCTGCAAGGCCTCCTACATCCACCACACACCTTGGTTTGCTAGGGGATTGACACCCCTGCAACTTTAGTGCTTGTTTTTCACTGTCTTTCCTAGCCGGGCATTGCCAAGCTCGCCTAGGAAGAGACTTTCCTCATGATCACTCAACTCCTACAGACTCCTAACCCTAACCTATTTATAGACATGGAGCTTAGCCACATTCCCAACAAGCCTGTACTCTAGGTACAGTGGTAATGTAAGCTAAAACCCCATCTTCCACAGTCTACTAGTCAGAACAACAATTAAAGGAAGAACAAAGTATTTACAAGATAACTTGAAAATGAATAACCTGCTATCTACTATTCCAAACAATTCTTGAAATACTTTTTCACTTCATTCTAATCTATACAAAATACCATGTTCAATCCATTAACTCACTAATTCCAAAAATAGGAAAAAAAAATAGGAAATGCACACTCAAATATCACTGTTTTCTTGATTATAAAACTAATTACCAACTTGAATGATTCCAATCTCCATTCCATGTCGAGGCACACCTTTTAAAGGTTCATAAAGTGGTTACTTTTCCCATTGGTCGGACATAACCACCACATTAGGCCAAAATTGCACAAATGCAAAATTTGGGATTTATTTCCAATTCCTAGTGAATCCTAGTGGAAACAAGTTGCTAAACTCATCCATTCTACCATAAGCTACTGATCAACCTTCCTCCTAACATGTTTCTAACACCTCTAACTCAAAACTAGATGGTCAACATGACCTTAAAGCATTAAAACCACACAGTTTCATCCTAGGCTCACAAATTTGCCTAGTGTTACCTAATGCTTCCTAGGTGCTCTTGCACCATCTGCCTTCTCAGTATTGGATTCCTTTCGAGCATATTGGCCATATAAATTCTTGATGGTTGCACCTCTGTGATTGTGGATTAGTGCAACCAATCTCATCTAGAAATTGTTTGGGATAATTCCTTTGATATCGATGTTTGGATGCATTTATCATTTAGCTAGACTTACTTCATTATTCATTCATACAACAACCACAATTTAATATCCACCTAGATGTTCGAAAGCATTCACCACCACCATTTCAATAGTTCTGTACTCGCTCCATTGTGTTGTTCTTTCTCCATTCCTACTGGCATCTTCGTCAGTTTTATTCTTGATAGTTCTCTGTTGAAGTTGTACCTAGTAGAATATGATAAAAGGCTCACAATTCAATCTCACGGGAGGTGGTAGATCGTAATTTTTGAATTCACAACTTTTCCTCTTTGGTCTGGAAGTAGCGGTGGCATTGTAGCTTGACGGGTTTTGCAGAGGAAAGAGCTTGGGTCTTTCAAGATTCAAATCTTTATTTTCACACAAGTTTAGCGAAATAATTCAATGAATATATTTGAAATGATGAATCCATTATGTGATCTTCTTTAGTATAGAAAAGTAAACTCTCTATTCTTACTCAACTTTTTGAGAGTAAAGAAATTGGGTCTTTGATTATCTTTTGGAGTCGTTTTCTTGAGAATTTTCACTTTGTTCTGTGCTTGATTTCAAAATTTTCTCTATCTTGAATTAACTACTGAATATGGATTAAGTTTGAACCATTTGAAAAATTACTTAATATTTTGTTCTATTTGGCTAAATCAAAATATCATCTCTCTTAGTGGAAGCTGGGGAGCAATATAAATGTGGGTCTAAAAAACTTTTGATGCTGAATCAATCTCATAACTTGAAGGGTTTGATATAACCCTGAATTAAAGGAAATGACTAATAAATCGGTCAATGTAATTTAAACATGAGACTAAGACAAGAAACTGAATGATAAGGTCTGTAGGACTACTTATTCGTTTATGTTGTTTGGTACATAAGAGCACAATGATAATAACTTTTGTTTAGAGAAGGCGGTTACTCTTAAAATAAGTGATAGTTGTGGAGTTGAGACTTTCTCTCTTTCTCTTTATAAATAGATGTTAAATGTTATTAACTTAACCTTAAATGAGAGAAAAGATTCTGAATTTAGGTTTAGTTGAACCATTTGAAAAATTATCTAAAGAACTCGGACTATCTGGTTAAACTAAATTCTCTCCTCTCTAATTAGAAGTTGGCTTAGGGAATATTATTGCTCACTGAGTCTTTTAGAGGATAAATATGAGAGAATTGAAAATTATTTATGCCAATGAATCTCCTTTATTATGTATGAAACTTGATGGTTAAAGTATAACCTTGAACTAAGAAGAAATGGTAATTAAATTACTATTATAAACTATAAAATTGATCTAATTATTATCATGTCGAACAAGGGTGAGTGTGTTGATGGCACATGAGTGCCAAAGATATCGGCATAGGAGTGCTAGAAATATCGGCACAGGAGTGCCAATAATATTAAAATCCTTGGCCAAGGTACGATGCTAGATTTTGCATCTGTCAGCTATCAAGTACCAGATATACCATTGGTCAGAGTGACCTTTCTAATTGGGAGGTACCCTTAGTAAGGTCAATTAGGAGGTATAGGCCCTTAACACCAGGCTCAAAGGCATGATGATAATTTGATCCATGTTGATTACCCTCATGAAGGGCAGGTTCTTTAGTTGAAGAAACTCGGGAGACCAATAGGTCTTGGTTGGGCAGTAAAGCCCCTGATGATAATTCTCTTTCCCTCATTGATAAAGAAGCCCAAGTATAATAGCATGAAGATGATGTCAAATGTATTTCTTCCTCACTCGTAAATCCAGGTACATGCAATGCTAATTAAATTTTACTTCATTTATGCAATGAATGTTATTCTTTTATGTTAAATGTATGTTGTAAGATTCTGCAGTTAATTAGTTAGATAGTTATTTGAATCATAAAGATCTGAAATTAGTTAATGAATAAAAAGAAGTTATTTCTTTTCCTGAGTTCATTAGTTGGATAAATGGGAACCCTAGTTTGACAATTATTTAGTTTTTGATCTTCTGTGAGATGGTTGGTGGAAATAGTTAGATGTTACAATTCAACTAAAATTGAAAACTCAAAAGTTAGTTTTATGTTGAATTAGTTGGAACAAATTGGAAACCCTAGTTTCGAAATCAAGTTAGTTGCAATTCAGTTGAGAGTTAGTTGATGGTTGAATTGTTAAAACTGTAGATCAGATAGGTTGTTACATATGGTATCAGAGCTACTAGGATTGACACTGAACCTCAGGGCTCATCATGCAACTCAAAAAATTGAAACCAACATTGGGAACCTTGTAAACCTTTTGCATTGAGTCTATCACAGGAAGTGATAGTTATGTTTGTAAACATCCTTGCATTGGATCTGTCACAAGAAGTGAAAGTTTTTGCATACAATTATGTAATTGAGTCTATCACAGGAAGTGATAGCCAATTCTATCAATAAATCTTGTACTGAGCCTATCACCTGAAGTGATAGCCTTTTTGTAACCATTTGGAATTGATTCTGTCACAGGAAGTGATAATAACTTTTAAACAATTTTTATTGTAACTGTTAAATGTTCTTAGAAGTTATTTGAGTTATCAAGTAATTATGAGACCATTCCATCTAAGTTAAGGCAAGGTATGCCTAGAGTACCAAGATTGTGATCGAAACCTAAATAATAGTCCATTTTGAAATTGTGGACTTAAGGATGGGAAGATCCAGAAGCAATCATCTAGGTGCAGGGGCATTTGAGTGTTGAAAATACTTGGAATTGTATCAAGACTCATAGATAAGATGAACTCTAGTCTAGCTTCTAGATGGTTCAGAATGAGCCTAGTGGAATTAAAGGATCAAGAAGATAAGAGAAATAATAATCAAGGACAACATGTTGTTGCATGAAAGATAGCTTGAGAAAAGGGGAAGCAGATTAGTGTTTCATCTTTTAACCCTTTGTGGAGGCTAGAAGAATGAGTTAGTAAGCGAAAGGATGTTTGTTTACTTTATGGAAGAGGAGTTATCTCATATTGACAGTATTGTGAGATTACAGATTAAGTTGTTTGAGGATATCACTTTTGGTTCTTCATCAGACTGATGAATTAGGGGATGCAGGATTTGATCTGTTATGACAGGAAGTTATTGTCATGAGCAACATGAAATACCGATATAATATGAAAAGATGATGAAAAACTTTAGTTGACAAGTTTCATATCTTCATACATGGTCTGCAATGTTATTAGAATGATAAAATACTTGTTAGAAGTTTATTGACTATGTGGTGACATAAGACAAGCAGAGCATACACTATGTTCCTTAATGATTTACGTATGAACCTCTTCGATTAGGTCTCAAAACATATCTATATAACAATCATCAAGAAAGAACTTTGATCTTTCTGGTACCTCAAGAAGTATTGGCATACATGGTGATTATAATTATCTCATATAATTTTTGAGTAATATTCAAGAATTTCAGATGAAATTGGTCCATCTTCTTAGCAGTGACTGTGTTTTGGCCAGGGGTAGTGAATTTCATGGTGCAGATATATTCATACAAATCTTGGACAAGCGTCACTGGTAGAACTCTTGGATAGGTTTCTATGATTGGTATTGTTACCCAATTTTCACCTACGGGCTCAATTGGGCAAGGCAATCTATGTTTCAGGTGTTCTTGAAGGCCAAATGGGACATTTCAATCAAGAGTTCGATCATGCACCTGAGGATATTTCACAAGGGAGGTCTATTGGAAAGTATCACTTAATTAGATTTGGCATAAACTCATCAGAGAGGAAAGTCAGCAAGACCCTCCTGCTGTCTTGCTGATTGGCAGTGTGTTCTTGTGTTTGAATACACCAGTCGCCAACACATTCAAGTCGCCAAGAGTTTTTATGTATCTCTCCGCTGGAAGGAAGTCACACCGACAGTTATTCAAAGGGCTGCCATCGGGGAGAGGGTTTCACATTCACCATGAGGTCCCGGCGACCAAGTGATGTCTCGCTGAAGTGGCCGGCATCAAAGTGAAGTCTCACCAAAAGCAACAGGAAGTCTTGGCAACTAATGAAGGGTCTCACCGATGGCGAGTTCACCGAAGGGTTTTGTCTTTGACATAATGTCTTGGCGAAGGAAGCTAGTCTCACCAAAATGGCCTAATCTCGCTAAAAGATTTTGATCTCACTGGGAGGTCTTACTGACTAAAGGAAGTTACATCGAAGAGGAATGTCATAGGGTGGATGCCTTCAGTGTAACTGGGTGGCTTCAGTATAACGTCTTGCTAAAAGGCTAACGTCTCGGTGAAAGGATATTCCATCGACAAGAGGTCTTGCCGATGGGCCAAAGTCTTGCCAAAGTTGTGCCCTCGCTCTGACTCCTGCTGAAGCATGAGAGGTCTTGCCGATATGGGTAACAATGAAAAACTCGCCAAGAGTTGAATCCTTCGCCATGATGTCCCGATGATCAAATAGTGTCTCACCGAAAAACAAGAGGGGCCTCACCCAAGGAAAGTCAAGTCGTCATGAGGTCCTGCCGATAGGCAAAATTTACGCCGAAGGTTGTTCATAGGTTGGTGTCGGCATGATGTCTCGGTGACCGGCAGGGGTTAAGCTGACAATGTTTCACCGAGGAGTTCTCGGCATAAAGCTTTTCTTTGGCAAGATGTCTTCCCGAAATGATGGGGTCTTGCCAACAATAAGATAGGCTTGCCCAAAGTTTTAAAGCTCGGGGAGATGTCTTCCAGACTGGTGGGAGTTTCAGCAAAAGACAAAGAAATCTCGGTGAAAAGGAAAGGAGCTCACCGAAGGATTTGGCCTTCAGCATAAGGTCTCAATGACCTGTGGATGTCCTGCCAATCGGGGGGATGTCTTCGATGTAACATTTTGAGGTCGTGGTGAGGTCTTGCTGACCCAGGAGGTCTCGCCAAAAGCAAGCTAAGCTCGCAAAGTGTTGAAGACTTCGCCCTGAGGTCTCACCAAGATGGCAATGTCTCCCCAACCGAAGAGAAAATATCTCATCGCTGAAAGATAAGGAGCCCGCCGAGAGGTCTGGTCGACATGCCAGTGTCTCATCGAAAACAAAGGAGATCGCCAAGAGTTGAAGCCATCGCCATGAGGTCCTAGCGACCAACTGAAGTCTTGTCGAAGGGGAACCATCTCGGGGAGAAAGATCCAACAAAGCAGGTCTCACCAACCAATAGATGGTCTCCCTGACATAAAAGACATCGGTGTAGCTTCTAGCCGTTGGAGTAGTGTCTTGCCAACATGGTGCAGTCTCAGCGACGAAAAGCAGGTATTGGTATGACTGGGGGACCTCGCTATGAAGTCTTCCCAACTTGCCAGAGTCTTGCCAAAAACAATGAAGAGCTTAGTAGAATGGAGTGTGTTTGAGGTGACATCAATCAACTCCTGTAGAAGATGAAGGGCCTCAGGGTAACGTTTTTCCTTCGGTAAAACGTCTCACCCACACTCGGGTGTCTTGCCGACTGAAGAGGAGCTCATGGAGATGGTGAAATGAAAAGGAAAAGGAGACAATAGGAAGCTCGGTAAGAGGTCTCGCCGACCAAAGAAGGATCTAACCGATACAGAATGAGCCTAGGTAGAAGGATCCGACATCACTATAAGATCCTGCCAACTCGGTAGTGTCTTGCCAATGTTCTGAGCGATGACAAAGCTGACTTCGATATAACTTTGGTGGCTCGATAAGAACTCTCATCGATATTGTAATGTTATGCTGATAGCTTCAGAAGGGCATAATCGCATCCGTGAGACACTTTTAGTGTCTCACTGAGATGTGATTCTATAGGAGGAATTTTTGACCGCCCAAAGAAGCTGTGTGGAGTTTACTCGACCAATCAGAGAGATCTAAAAGTGAGCCATGGCAGTCTAAAGAACATCAACAGGATGAAAAGCAACGTGTATATGTTCTAAGCTTAGGAGCATTCAAAGCACTCGGCCAAAGAGGTTCAAGGCGGACACGATACCAGAAAGTAAATGCGGTGGTTGTAGAAAGACCTGAAGAAGACCACTCTTGGAGGCGACTCCTTCACCGACATGGACAACAAGGATAAGCAGAAATGAAACATTAACTACATCAAAAGATCTAAGGGGAAAATCTTTTTGAGCCCTGATATTTTTTGTAAGCCCTAAGGGGCCGACACATTTTGATATATAAGGCATTTTTTTCCTTTTTGTAAATAGTTCTGATTATACACTCTGAAGAGTTAGTGATTTTTATCAATCCTTTCTCGACTAAATGTATGTTTTGTAACTCAACTGGAATCTGGAATACAACACAAAGTTTACCTTCGAAGCTAGTGTTCATGTTTGTACTACTCTCATTTCTGTATTTCTCTTTTGATTATGCAAGTCTTTGACTGTGTTTTATTAGTCCACATTCATACCTTAGAGCCGTGAAATTTATTTTTCCTTCCTAAGATGTGTATGTAGATCGAGCCTGTTAAGATTGATGCATAAGTCTAAAAGAAGTTGTGTTGAGTATGTGAAACAGTTGAAGTTAAGTTTCCCAGTGTATGTTCATCTTGTTTTCATTTCATAATTCCTCATCAATTCGGTGTATCACCTTAGAATTTAATCTTTATTTTAATGCATTCTCCTTCTCCCTTTCCCTTCAAAGAATCAGTAGTTTAGGTGATAACACAAAGGAAGCCAGCCTTCTCCGAAGGTTGACCTCTGTCTGCAAGAAACCCACATCTTTAGAGGTCTTCCAATGTTACACTAAGGTGTTGAACATCAATTTCAACAAGGGTGCAATTTCAGGAGATAACAGGTACTACAAAGACATTTCCTATTGAACAGTGCTAATGGAGACAACAACAACATGATTAAGGTGATGGTGGAGTATCCGTCATATCATCTCTTGAAAGAACAAAGTAAAATGGTAAGAGTTTATTGTTCAAAACCCTCATTGACCTCTCATCACATAGGTTTATTGTTCAAAATTCAGTCATGATTGGTACAATGGTGATAGAGTGGTTAAAGCAGACAACTTGTGTGAATGTTTAGATTCACAAAACATTTTTGTTGATATACCAAAGTCTATATGTGATTCTGATAGAATTTGTAATTCAGACATGCTTAGTTATTGTTATCTACATAGGAAGAAATAGAAGAACAATGTTATGAGTTAATAAGAATGAGAGTGTTGCAGTTCAATACATGATCACAAAGCTTGTTTTTTTTTCTACAAGGTTATTTTAGATCTTCTTGGTAACTCCTGACAATGGTATAATGACTCTGATGTCTTTAACTATAGCATCATTGCTAGTGGTATTCTTAGGGGTGGCAGTAAAGGGACATACAAAGCCTTAGGTATATGGTACTCTTTAACTGGATGATACTTGATACAAATGATATTTGATTGGTTTCTCAGTTTGGCTCAAATTGTCGTTGATCATTAAGCAGGCATCTTTGACACATGTTATGAATAGGAACGCGCATATCTTGGTTATGTATATAATACATTGGTTCCCTCATATGTTTCATCGCACAGTACATTGGTCGGATAGTTGTACAGAGCTCATTCATTTTAGGGGAAAGCTTTACATGCTTATTCTTATCTTGTTCTCAGTATTGGCTTCCTTTCTAGCATATTAGCGCAACCAATCTCGTTTGGAAATTGTTTGGGATACTTCCTTTGATATTGGCATTTGGATGCATTTATCATTAGCTAGACTTACTTCATTATTCATTCATACAACAACCACAATTTAATATCCACCTAGATGTTCAGAAGCATTCACCACCACTGTTTCAATAGTTCTGTACTCGCTCCATTTTGTTGTTCTTTCTCCATTCCTGCTGGCATCTTCATCAGTTTTATTCTTGCTAGTTCTTTGTTGAAGTTGTACCTGGTAGAATATGATAAAAGGCTCGCAATTCAATCTCATGGGAGGTGGTAGATCCTAATTTTTGAATTCGCAACTTTGCCTCTTTGGTCTGGAAGTAGCGGTGGCATCGTAGCTTGACGGGTTTTGTAGAGGAAAGAGCTTGGGTCTTTCAAGATTCAAATCTTTCTTTTCAGGCAAGTTCAGCGTAATACTTCAATGAATATATTTGCAACGATGAATCCATTATGTGATCTTCTTTAGTATAGAAAAGTAAACTCTCTATTCTTACTCGAATTTTTGAGAGTAAAGAAATTGGGTCTTTGATTATCTTTTGGAGTCGTTTTCTTAAGAATTTTCACTTTGTTTTGTGCTTGATTTCAAAATTTCCTCTTTCTTGAATTAACTACTGAATATGGGTTAAGTTTGAACCATTTGAAAAATTACTTAAGATCTTGTTCTATCTGGCTAAACCGAAATATCATCTCTCTAAGTGGAAGCTGGGGAGCAATATAAATGTGGGTCTCGAAAACTCTTGATGCTGAATCAATCTCATAACTTGAAGGGTTTGATATAACCCTGAATTAAAGGGAATGACTAATAAATCGGTCAATGTAATTTAAACATGAGACTAAGACAAGAAACTGAATGATAAGGTCTGTAGGACTACTTATTCGTTTATGTCATTTGGTACATAAGAGCCCAATGATAATAACTTTTGTTTAGAGAAGGCAGTTACTCTTAAAATAAGTGATAGTTGTGGAGTTGAGACTTTCTCTCTTTCTCTTTATAAATAGATGCTAAATGTTATTAACTTAACCTTAAATGAGAGAAAAGATTCTGAATTTAGGTTCAGTTGAACCATTTGAAAAATTATCTAAAGAACTCAGACTATCTGGTTAAACTAAATTCTCTCCTCTCTAATTAGAAGTTGGCTTAGGGCATATTATTGCTCACCGAGTCTTTTACGGGATAAATATGAGAGAATTGAAAATTATTTATGCCAATGAATCTCCTTTATTATGTATGAAACTTGATGGTTAAAGTATAACCTCAAACTAAGAAGAAATGGTAATTAAATTGCTATTATAAACTATAAAATTGATCTAAGTATTATCATGTTGAGCAAGGGTGAGAGTGCTGATGGCACATGAGTACCAAAGATATCAGCATAGGAGTGCCAGAGATATCGGCACATGAGTGTCAGTAATATTAAAATCCTTGGCCAAGGTACGATGCTAGATTCTGCATCTGTCAACTATCAAGTACCAGATATACCACTAATCAGAGTGACCTTTCTAGTTGGGAGGTACCCTTAGTAAGGTCAATTAGCAGGTATAGGCACTTGACAACAAGCTCGGAGGAATGATGATAATTTGATCCATGTTGATTACCCTCGTGAAGGGTGGGTTCTTCAGTTGAAGAAACTCGGGAGACCAGTAGGTCTTGGTTGGGCAGTAAAGCCCCTGATGATAATTCTCTTTCCCTCAATGATAAAGAAGCCCAAGCATAACAACATGAAGATGATGTCAAATGTATTTCTTCCTCACTCGTAAATCTAGGTACATGCAATGCTAATTAAAGTTTACTTTATTTATGCAATGAATGTTATTCTTTTATGTGAAATGTATATTGTAAGATTCTGCAGTTAATTAGTTAGACAGTTATTTGAATCATTCAGCTGAAATTAGTTAATGAATAAAAGGAAGTTATTTATTTTCCTCAGTTCATTAGTTGGATAAATGGGAACCCTAGTTGACATTTATTTATTTTTTGATCTTTCGTGAGACGACTGGTGGAAATAGTTAGATGTTACAATTCAATTGAAACTGAAAACTCAAAAGTTAGTTGTATGTTGAATTAGTTGGAACAAATTTGGAAACCCTAGTTTCGAAATCAAGTTAGTTGCAATTCAATTGAGAGTTAGTTGATGGTTGAATTTTTAAAACTATAGATCAAATAGGTTGTTACATTATAGAATGTGGAATATTATTCTAGGTTAATAATGCAATTACTATCATGCTTGATTAAACTTGTCATGTTTACCTTGTTCTTTAAAATTCATGCTTACATCATTTGATTTTCTAGATAGTGTTAGATCATAGTAAAATTAAGTCTAATATTGTCCTTTGCTTTGTTGTTATACTTTTTTCAATCCTAGAAAATTTAATTGATGTACAAGTGTATACAAGTGGAACTATTTTTTTAAACTACAACGCCTCTCAATTTGTTTTTGCAATAAAAAGAAGGAACTCATGATGCCATTTTCTTGGAAATAAATGTTTTGTCAACTTGAATAAAAATTATGATACTTAAGAACCTATACTTGAAATATGTTCCTCCTTGAAGAACTTTGTGTCTTATTTTATTATCACTTACTTGCATTAAAACTAGACACCCTTCTTTTTTCTCCTTGTCCTAGCTTTATACTCATATATATAATAGGGGAAAGGTAAAACATGATCAATAAATAATAATATGTTTATAATTGAGAGCTATACTTTTAATTTTGGAAAAAAATTATAATACCCTTGTGTTATTTTATTTTACTTTAGGAATCTATGAGTATAAATAGTTTGTCTATTAAAATAATATAGTGGTATGTTTTTTATTACACTTGATTTGTGCATTAAGAAAGAAATATTCATTATTTTGATAGTTTCTTGGATAAGATGATATATATACAAATCAATTTATGCAACAAATTTATAATGTTGTTCTCTTCAAAGATAAATGCACTAGTAGAAATACACAATAAATATGTATTTGATTATAAACCTTATGCTAAATAATATTTAAACTTTATCTTTGATAAATCACATATGCAAACTATGCTAAGTCCTTAATAATGATATATTCCAAATTAATATTGAGTTGCATTAGGTAAAAGTTCAAAACTATGTCACACTCAAATATAAAGGAATGACAACACAACTATAATTTTTCAAATTAGGCTCTTTAAAAGTAATATTTATGTTTTGAATTTTAAAATGATGTAAACTAATAAAATGAAAAAATCTTAATTTAGTTTATGTTTATATAATTTTTTAATTTTTTTTTAAAGTGAGTTCAAAATATTTTTTTTATAAAATTAAGAGAGAATTTTGATTGTTGATTTCTTTAAAAAGTGAGTTTATTGGTATGTCATGAAAAAAACAAAATTTTCTTTGATTTTTTTCTCCATGTATAAATAACTTGAAAGTCCAGTAAATGGAAAAAATATTGATGAATATTTTTTTAAATATTTTTTAAAGTAAAACTTAATCAGGATGCCAAAGTTTTCACGAGACATTCACTTTTGTCTTAATTTTTTATTATCATTTTATAAAAAAATTATACTTTCTTGGAGAAGATTCTTTCATCTAGTGCATTATATATTTTAAAAATATTTAAAAATATTTTAATTTATGATTAATCTAGTGACTGATTAGAATAACTGTTGGAAATAGGATGCCATTTAATTGCAATCCAAAACATTATTTATTTCATGTATCTCCTAAGTCCTTGGAATGTGTTCATTAACACTAGGATTATGAAGAGATTAATATTTGATGCAATAATAATGTTAATTGACTTTTGTAATTAATTCTAAATGTTAGGAGCATGTGAGGGCATCCATTATGAGTTCCTAAATAATAGGGGCACTTGGGGCACCCACATGGTAGGTGACACTCACCTTTAGTTCAGTTAACTATTCAGAGTAAGAGATAACACTTTTGAATGCATGTAAAGATCTTAGGAGTTAGGGTTTGATGATTGCATGCATGAAGTTCAGTTCAGTTTAGTTTAGTTTAGATCAGTTCAGTTCAGTTCAATTCAATTTAGATCAGTTTAGTTTAGTTCAGTTCAGTTTAGAATCACTTTAGTTCATTTTAGTTCAGTTCAGTTTAGTTTAGTTTAGTTCAGTTTAGTTCAGTTATGGTTCAGTTATCTTCAGTTAGTTTTAGTTGAATGCTAGTTGACTTCAATTAACTTGGAATGCATGGCTAATGAATTGAGTTGCATGACAGATAACAGGGACTACCTCCAGTTAATAGGGGATGACCATTCTTGCATGAATGGTGTTGAGAAATGTTTCAATTACCAAGAAATGACTTGGACCCAACTTGGGCACCCAAGTTGGCTTCTTGGAATTAACTCCTTTGCATGTTGAGATATTTCAAAAGGCTCAATTAAGTGGGACCACTTTTGGGTGCCTACTTTGAGGATGAAGCCTTGAAGATATTTACAGAATAGAGGTTGACTTGCTACTTCAGTTTGGGACACCCAAATGCATGAAGATGAGGGTTTGACATTGTTCTTGATGACATAACTCTATTTGCATGAGATAGGAGTAAATTTTAGGGATAGGGCTTGAGCATTGTAATTGTAACTCAGTTGGAGTTTACAAAGTTAATCAAAGCCTATTTATCTCAAGCAAGTTGAAGAGAGTTGGTATCAGTATTATTGCAGGTTGTGAAGAAGTTTTGGTGAAGGAAAAAGAGGCATTCTCAAGCAAGAATTGGAGCTATTCTAATCTACTTCAGAGATTGAATAATAGAACAATTCTTGGAGTTTTTTCCTGAAAGGGTTTCTCCACAGTACATGCTTGTATAATATTTCTAATATCTTGTCTACTTCTATCAACTTCTGTCTACATTCTACAAACAGTAAAATGGATTAATCAAGATAATCACCGACAAAGAATATGTAACAAAGGAAAAGCTTATTTAGATCAGCAATATAAAAGTTGTACAAAGTATTAAGCTAAGAAAACACCTCAATTTTCAACATTTGGTATCAGACCTAAGGTTGGGTAGAGTATTGGGATGCCTTTCTCTTAAAATATTAGAGGGTTTTTGGCTGTAGTGGGAGATTTTACTATTTTTTGTTGTTGCTGATTTTGAAAAATAAGTTTGTTACAAAGAGGTATATATTCTTGCTTTAGAGGATGTTTATCATGTGTCATTGAGAGCTTGGATTCACATGTTTGATGTGAGCTAATGATAAAAATTTGGTTTTGATTATGTGCATCATGATGCCATGGGGTTGCTCAGTATCACAGTTCAGTGGGAGAATTTGGCAATGAAGCGGATTCTTGGTTGTAGGATGGTTTTGTTATTATGTCATGGTATACTCTTGATTAGTGGTTTAGAGTTGTGGCATGATACATGTTATGATAAATTTGATCATGAGGAAATGTCTAAAATTCTATATGCTTGTGATAGTGATGGTTTGATGTTTATCTTGTTGCCATGTATAGCTCGGTATCACAGTTCAGTGGGAGCTTTGGTAGGATATAGTGATCTTCATGAAGAGGATGGTAGTCACAATGCTATGTGTGACTCGGTACCGCAGTTCAGTGGGAGTTGTTGGAAATGACATGGATGCATCATTGGTAAGGTTATCTCCATGTGATTGGAGATATGGTTTCTTGGTTTAGAGTGTATTTGTTATGATGTCATGTTATACTCTTGATACTAGTTTAGAGTTTGGCATATTACATGTTCTCTTGAGACTAGGATGTATATATATGTTATGGTGCATGTGATCTCCTAGGAGGAGATGGTTAGATCATGGATGTCATGTTTATGTTCCTGATTCATGCTTGGAGCTTTGACATTGATCTTGTGTAGTTCTCTTAAGTATTGGGTACATTAATCATTTGCTTGATTACTTCATGAAAGTGTTGTGTTGCATTTGGAGTTTGACATGGATTGGTTGGTTACAGGTCCTCATGGATACTTGGAGAAATAGGTGAGGTTGGAGTTCTCTTATGGTAAGAGATATTTGTTGGAATGGTTACTTGTATGAAAAACTATTTTCAATAGAAAATACGGAGGAGCCTACACCTTGGTTGAATGTGAGTTCAACACAGTCAGTGGTTTAACATGCCTCCAAAGAGGTAGTTTGGATATAGAGGCTTGGGAAAGGTATTGGTTTGGTTGATAATGGGAAGGTATTAATTGAGAAAGTTGACACTTTAATTAATGTTACAGATTATCTTATGAAACTAGATAAGTTTTCTTAGTTTTAATCATTTGCTTGGAAGCTTCATGATTATGCAAGTTGCATTTGAAGTTGGCATGGACTGATTAGTTAGATGCAGGAAGGCCATTGGCCTTGAGTCTTGTACTTGTTTTATATTATTCCTTGTTTAGAATAATTGCAATATATAATGTCAAGTGGGAGAATGTTGGAAATAGGATGCCATTTAATTGCAATCCTAAACATTATTTATTTCATGTATCTCCTAAGTCCTTGGAATGTGTTCATTAACACTAGGATTAGGAAGAGATTAATATTTGATGAAATAATCATGTTAATTGACATTTGTAATTAATTCTAAATGTTAGGAGCATGTGAGGGCATCCATTATGAGTTCCTAAATAATAGGGGCACATGGGGCACCCACATGGTAGGTGACACTCACCTTGAGTTCAGTTAACTATTCAGAGTAAGAGATAACACTTCTAAATGCATGTAAAGATCCTAGGAGTTAGGGTTTGATGATTGCATGCATGAAGTTTAGTTAGTTCAGTTCAGATCAATTCAATTCAGTTCAGTTTATTTCAGTTTAGAATCAGTTTAGTTTAGTTTAGTTTAGTTTAGTTTAGTTATGGTTCAATTATCTTCAATTAGTTTTAGTTGAATGCTAGTTGACTTTAGTTAACTTGGAATGCATGGCTAATGACTTGAGTTGCATGACAGATAATAGGGACTACCTCCAATTAACAAGAGATGGCCATTCTTGCATGAATGGTGTTGAGAAATGTTTCAGTTAACAAGAAATGACTTGGACCCAACTTGGGCGCCCAAGTTGGCTTCTTGGAATTAAATCCTTTGCATGTTGAGATATTTCAAAAGGCTCGGTTAAGTGGGACCACTTTTGGGTGCCTACTTTGAGGATGAAGCCTTGAAGATATTTACAGAATAGAGGTTGAGTTGCTACTTGTAATGACCCTGCTCAAATATGATTGAAAACTTCTTATTTTTGGCCTTGGAATTTTTGTCAAACACTTTGCATACAAGGGTCATATGACTGATATAACATTTCAGATTGCTCCTAAGGCACTTTCCTTCACTTAGCATCAATAAGAATGTTTTCAAATGACTCTAAATTATATGAACAATGACCTAACATGAATGTGCAACTTATTTTGACAACATTCAATGCATATATATGATCTAAACATGAGAAATGATCACCTATAGCCAACTGGTATTTTGTCAAACAATTGGAATGCAAGCTACTAAGCTGACTACAGATGATATAGAATTGCTCAATGACAACTACAAATGACCAGCAAATTAGTATCTCTTATTACAACACAATGATCCAATACAATGCTCATCAATAAGCCAAGACTCTTGGCATTTACAAGAATTACAAATATATGATATGTTGGTATGAAAATGCACTCCTACAGCTGTAACTAAAAGTTATGCTTATACAATGAAATGATGGACTATATGCAATGAAACCTGGTTGGATTGAAGCGCCCTTGTGAATAGATGAAGAAGCAAGCAAACTCCAATTGAAAATGTGTTTTTCCAAGCCAAATCAAGCTCCCTAAGCCAGCCGCCCCTGTTCTAGTCTGATCTTGAAAATAAAATAATATGTAGCATATAAATTCCGTCTCAAGCACCAAACATCATCTCCAAGATCCAAGGAAATGGGCGAACCAAGCCTTGAATGAAATCGATGCCAAATGTGAGCTCCACAACCAAAATCGCACCTACCAAAGGCGCCCTTTCAAGACTGTAATATCTGATTTTAATATCAGATTTATTCACCAATATAATATGCTTTCTTCACCAAGGAAAAATCGATGCCAAGAATGATGAACCAACTCCAAATGATAGCTATAATCTCCAATGCAAATAGCAATCGATATCATGCAAAATCGTGGCCCTAATATGCAGACTTATGTGACTGAAACATTATATCAGCAAGTCTAGAAATGAAGAATGTTGCAAGTCGAACCCTAGCATAGCCAAAAGATGAAGACTTTGGTCACCAAAAATGTCTTCAACAATTCCTCAAATCGAACCATCCAAAAACTTGGCCAAAGGCCACTAAGTTTTTACAATGAAGCTCAAATAGAAAGTCTGAAGTAACTTTCTCCCAGCTGCAATAATTCAAGTGATATTTCACACCCTCAAAATTGCTTACCAATTGAGAGTTTTCGTTCTCAATGGCCAAAGACAACTGCAGAAACCCTAGGCTCCACAACCATCAAACATCAACATCAACAACAACAAATCTGGATGATAGGAAATGAGCCCCCAATGCCTATTTATTCTTTTTCCTCAATAGGTCGGCCTCCTTCTAGAACTTTTCCAAGTCACCTTCTAGAAGGAATATTATTTTATTATTTTAATATTGCACTTTATAATAATATAAAATATAACCCAACTCCTAAAGTACAATATAATATTATAACATAAAATAAGGTTTCCAAAATTAGAAACATCCATGGTGATAATAGGAAAACCTTCATATGACCAAGAAATAAGCCAACCAATCAACTGGGTATCTGCCAAACGACCCTCTGATCAAGCCCCATTAGCCTATGAGGATCAAAAATAGGCTAATTCCTCCAAACTCCAATGCTCATGAAAAGGGGACATTATAGTCTGCCCTCCCTGAAATTGCTTGTCCCCAAGCAATCTTAGCAACAAGTACCACTCTTCTCCACCTGGATCCCAAGTGAAAATCTGTGTAATGTCCCATTCATTACTAAACATCTCCTATGACACTAGCACTAACACAACCAACTAGAACTGCTGAGTCCACTCAATAGCTGATGGAAACCATGCCAAATATGAATGTGCAATGAAAACCCAAGGAAGACAGCCATCAATCAATGAAGAATCTAAAAAGATCAAGTCACTAACCAAAAAGTAGATAGCTGCCCTATCATATGTCATAGGTAACCAATCCAAAGATGGGTTGTAGATACCTTCATTGCCCTCCAAGAACAACTCTTGAGTGGCTGATCCACTAAGAGTGTCATCTCCAACGACATCATCCTCCACAAAAGAATGATCAACCTCCACACAACATGAAGAAACCTCAAATTGTACCAAGTCCTTTGATCGATCAAGCCTATCATCTTCATCACTTACATTAGAACATAGAGCAGAATCATCCTTCATTTGAATGAGGAGTCCTCTAATGTTATCTATTCCTTTTTGTCTTGCCAAGTTGGAGAGATTAACTTTTTCTTTCATATCTTGAAGGCATTGTCTTGCCTTTGCAGCCACTAATCTAGCTTTCTTGGTCTCTCTCAACCATTCTTCATTCAATATTTCGGACCTTTTAATCTCTTCAATACCAAAGTATGCAAAATCAGTCCTCTTGATATCCTCATGTCCATGAATGAATGTAGGGCTGCTATCAAAAGTTGTTATCATATCATTTACTTGTTCATGATCACAAGCTTCTTCTTCATAAGAATGATGATGCACCATGTTGTTGTCCTCAAACAAATCTGTGATGACATCATTCCATTGTAGAATGCCTCCATCATCATGTGAAGAAAAAACACTAGTGGCTGCTCCACTAAGTAGAGGATCAAACTCCACATCCTCCTTAACATCTTGTGCCTCCAATAGACTTCCATATGAATGAACAACATTCATTGGACTACAATCTAATTCTTTATCAAACTCCTTGTAGAGGTTTCTAGATACCTCACTTGTAGAGACCTCTTGTTCTTCCTCCTTTTTATTTTGTGCTGTAGACTTGTGAGTCATATACCTTGCAATTTTGTCTATGGTTGCAGGTGAAAGCAATTCGACCATCTTTCTTTGACTTTGTATAAGCTTCTCCAATTCTCCCATCATGGCATTTAACTGCATCCTAGGAATAGCCATAATGTCTTCATTCTTCACCCAACAAGATGGTAGGAGACCGCTCTGATACCACTGTAGTGACCCTTGCTCAAATTTGACCTCAAAATGTTGATTGAAGGCTCAAGAAATTTCATCAAACACTTTGCATACAAGGGTCATATGACTGATATAAACTTTCAGATTGCTTTTATGGCTCTTATCTTCACTCAACATCAATAAGAATGTTTGCAAATAACTCTAAATTGACTAAACAATGTCCTAGCATGAATGTGCAACTTATTGTGGCAATATCCAATGCATATATATGAACTAAGCATGAAAAATGATCACCTACAGCCAACTGGTATTTTTACAAACAGTTGGAATGCAAGCTACTAAGCTGACTACAAATGATATAGAATTGCTCAATGACAACTACAAATGACCAGCAAATTAGTATCTCTTATTACAACACAATGATCCAATACAATGCTCATCAATAAGCCAAGACTCTTGGCATTTACAAGAATTACAAATATATGATATGCTGGTATGAAAATGCACTCCTACAGCTGTAACTAAAAGTTATGCTTATACAATGAAATGATGGACTATATGCAATGAAACCTGGTTGGATTGAAGCGCCCTTGTGAATAGATGAAGAAGCAAGCAAACTCCAATTGAAAATGTGTTTTTCCAAGCCAAATCGAGCTCCCTAAGCCAGCCATCCCTGTTCTGGTCTGATCTTGAAAATAAAATAATATGCAGCATATAAATTATGTCTCAAGCACCAAACATCATCTCCAAGATTCAAGGAAATGGGCGAACCAAGCCTTGAATGAAATCGATGCCAAATGTGAGCTCCACAACCAAAATCGCACCTACCAAAGGCGCCCTTTCAAGACTGTAATATCTGATTTTAATATCAGATTTATTCACCAATATAATATGCTTTCTTCACCAAGGAAAAATTGATGCCAAGAATGATGAACCAACTCCAAATGATAGCTATAATCTCCAATGCAAATAGCAATCGATATCATGCAAAATCGTGGCCCTAATATGCAAACTTATGTGACTGAAACATTATATCAGCAAGTCTGGAAATGAAGAATGTTGCAAGTTGAACCCTAGCATAGCCAAAAGGTGAAGACTTTGGTCACCAAAAATGTCTTCAACAATTCCTCAAATCGAACCACCCAAAAACTTGGCCAAAGGCCACTAAGTTTTTACAATGAAGCTCAAATAGAAAGTCTGAAGTAACTTTCTCCCAGCTGCAATAATTCAAGTGATATTTTACACCCTCAAAATTGCTTACCAATTGAGAGTTTTCATTCTCAATGGCCAAAGACAACTGCAGAAACCCTAGGCTCCACAACCATCAAACATCAACATCAACAACAACAAATATAGATGATAGGAAATGAGCCCCCAATGCCTATTTATTCTTTTTCCTCAATAGGTCGGCCTCCTTCTAGAACTTTCCCAAGTCACCTTCTAGAAGGAATATTATTTTATTATTTTATTATTTTAATATTGCACTTTATAATAATATAAAATATAACCCAAATCCTAAAGTGCAATATAATATTATAACATAAAATAAGGTTTCCAAAATTAGAAACATCCATGGTGATAATAGGAAAACCTTCATATGACCAAGAAATAAGCCAACCAATCAACTGGGTATCTGCCAAACGACCCTCTGATCAAGCCCCATTAGCCTACGAGGATCAAAAATAGGCTAATTCCTCCAAACTCCAACGCTCATGAAAAGGGACACTACACTACTTCAGTTTGGGACGCCCAAATGCATGAAGATGAGGATTTGACATTGTTCTTCATGACATAAGTCTATTTGCATGAGATAGGCGTACCTTTTAGGGATAGGGCTTGAGCATTGTAATTGTAACTCAATTGGAGTTTACAAAGTTAATCAAAGCCTATTTATCTCAAGCAAGTTGAAGAGAGTTGGTATTAGTATTATTGTCGGTTGTGAAGAAGTTTTAGTGAAGGAAAAAGAGGCATTCTCAAGCAAGAATTGGAGGTATTGTAATCTACTTCAGAGATTGAATAATAGAATAATTCTTGGTGGAGTTTTTTCCCGAAAGGGTTTCTCCATGGTACATACTTGTGTAATCTTTCTAATATCCTGTCTACTTCTTCTATCAACTTCTGTCTACATTCTACAAACAGTAAAATGGATTAATCAAGATAATCACCCACAAAGAATATGTATCAAAGGAAAAGCTTATTTAGATCAGAAATATTAAAGTTTTACAAAGTATTAAGCTAAGAAAACACCTCAATTTTCAACAATAACCTACTTATATTATTATTTTTTAAATCACAATAAAACTAATCAAAATATATAAAAAATGAATTCTAAACTTCAAGCTCTACGAAAGTGTATTTTTGAATTTTCATGAAAGTACCCCTATCTAGAAAAATCTAAAGTTGAAGTTGAAGTTTTACTAAATTTTCTCCAAAAGAGGGGTTAAAATGCCACACAAACTACTACATAGATAGTTTCAAGTGAAAGTGTTTCAATTAGAACACTTTCATTGATTTTTTTTTAGCTGAAACATTGTATATAAATTCAGTCTTATTCATGTTTTGAAATTAAAATATAGCTATTTAATAGTTTAAGGGAAAAGTCCATTTTGCTCAAAACACTTATGTCATAGTTTTTGATGAAACTATTTTTCCAAAAAATGTTTAAGGCCTAAATAGTTTCACTTGAAACTACTTTGTTGGTTGAAAGCATGAAACAATTCCAAACTTTTACCCATTAGATGCTATATTTATTTAATTTCATGCTAATAATAAAAAAAATTATCACAAAAAAAAGAATTCATAGTAATACTATTACATTATTGATTGATTTATTATTTGATTACTAGAAATACATACTAGTTGCACCAATATTGTCTTCTAATACATTTTTTTCCAAGTGGTTGCTACACTATAAGGCCAAAATATATAGACATCTTAATGAATTCACATGAATGATTGTCCAAAGAGAATATTATTGCTTTAGAATTTTTTAATGAGCTTACAAATCCTTAAACTTCTTAGATATAGTTAGGTCCTAAAACATGTTCCAAATCCTAGAGATTTTCTTCATTTTCAAGGCCAAGGTTTTTCCTTCAATAATGTAGAGAGAAGATTATCTTTATACTTGGAATTGTTAAAGGTTAACTATGAGAGTGGTAAAATCTACTCTTTGGGCTTAGCTTAAACTTAGGAGGGAGTTCCTATAGGTCACTAAAATAGTTTAACATATAAGTTAAGGAAAACTATAACTAACTCTGCCCTTAACCCCTAAAATTTGTCACTAGGTTAAGACAACACTAGTTGTAAAAGACTTACTACAACCGATAACATATATTGCACAATGTATCTTTGGAAAATAACACTATTGTAATCCTTTGAGATGATTTTATTTAAATAATTTCATACATTAGAAAAGTATAGACATGTTGTTAATGATTCTCAAGAAATTTAATAGTAGTTTGATTTTCTTAAAACTAATCCATGGTTTATATTACTAAACCATATACATCATGTGTCAATTCTATTCTACTTCCTATAGCTATTAAAAATGATTTTGTTCATTTTAAATCTATGTGGGAGGTCAAATTATTCAAGACTGGCCCCTTATTGGGTCACAATTTGGTTACATTCAGCGAACAAGAAATTATAACAAAGACGTGGCATATACCAACCACATCTATTTAAAAATCCTTCTTCAAACTTGCAAATATTCATTGTGATGAGGGAAAAGGGAATTTATGGCCTAAATCACACCTTAGCCCATTTAGCATTTAGGGGTACAAAAATGATCATAAAAGACCACTTGGTTACTATCCTCAATGAAAGAGCCAAAATGGTTGATCAAAGTTTTGGTCCCTTTTGTGGTAGCGGGGTTGGATATGATTTCAAAGTGATGTGTGTGATACAATAGTGAAATAGGCTAATGATGCACCTATAATGAATTGATGGAATTACAGAAAATTGTAGATCTAAAACACAAAATAAAATTACAGAGAAGCAAAGTACATAGATAGATAAACTTGACATTTAAATTTAGATCGAAACTGGCTAGTCAGGGGTGTGGGCACCCTAGATCAGAAATGTTTCTTTTTTAGATCTCTGAACATGTCTTAGTAGGTTACAGTTTGTAGGTTATTCCTTCCATGTTTCAACTTCAAAACTTCATTTGTTAATAAATAATTCACCTTGCCTAATTTGTTGAAATATGATACTTAAGTGCTTGATCTTGCAACTAGGCCTTATATCTCCTTCCAAATTTGCCTTAGATCCGTCACCATTCTTTTGATTTGAGCTCCTTGATGGAATGAAGTCATGGGCACATCTCATGCAAGGAAAATTTTCTTGATTGAAGGTCTTGCAAGTGTTAGTACTCACAAAACAAATGATCACAAAAACATGAACAATCTCACTCATAAACTTGAAGCATTGCTATCATGATGTTTGATTGAAATAATGTTGCTAATTCTTCTCTTGACTACTCTTTTTTTAAGATGCTCAATTTTGAATTACAATTGCTAGATGTTTAAATAAAGAAAAGAATTTGTATTTATGTGTAATTATTTGTTTCCCATAAAATTAATTATGAAAAACCAACAAATAAATTTAAATTTATAAATATAAAAATATCAATAATAAAATATTTAAATTTGGGAAAAAGTAGGTTGGTCAAGGGTGTGGGTGCCATAGACCAGACCTATTTTGGGGCTTTTGATATCATTAAATGAATATTTAATATTAATTCTCAATTATATCCTAATTTTCTAGAAACAACATTAAAATGGGAAAATTATAAGCACAATTAGGTCCAGACACAAAGGGAGAGCTAAACCTAGTGTGAAATTATGAGGGTAGACAATTTACGATGCTACATGTAGTCCCCACTTTAGTGAGAGTACGAAATTATGCTCATGCTCACACTAAAGTAAGGATAAGTCAAGAAGGGTCCATCTATCAAAACATTGGAGTAGTAGAATAACACTGAATCTAGGGGATGTGCTAGCCCCTAGGCTCAAGATCCTACGAAACAATAATGTAAAGACAAACACACACACACATTAGGTGCAATACAACAAAAGATACAAAAACGAAGAATACACTATAAAGATATAGATTAAACATAATGGAAATGCAAAACCACAATGCAAACACACAAAAGGGGGCTTGACATCATGGAGTAGCAAGATCCGTAAAATTCTTACTAGGATCCATACCCAAGGCATCCATGAATCACAATCTAGCAAAGTATGATATTTGTTAGGTGACTCTTGAAAGGCATCACATGCTAGTGAAGTCTGATATTCACAAGGTGATCTTGATAAGAAATAACACAAGCTCGTGAATTCTGATATTCACTAGATGAGTTTCTACAACGAGTAGCAAATGAAAACACATAAGGACTAGTGAAGTCTGATATTCACTAGGTGAGTTCTCATGTCAACCATACCAAGAATTATAATAAAAACTCATTGTTTGTAAAATAATTTTGAAAAGGTGCTACAAAATATGATCATTATGCCATAAACGTATCACAAAGTTTCAATTCTGTGAAACAAAGTGAAGAATATAATGTAATGTATGCCCCCACCTTAAAGTAATTGTTAATCCTAATCAAGAGAAATTTCCTTTAAGGTAGAATAAAATGATACACAATAAGACATGAGAGCTTGCTGGGAAACCCTTTTCCAAATGATATGTTCCCAACAAAGCTAACTCATAACACAAGGTTGTTGGTATGTGGCGACTGATCATGCAAATACTATACACTTTAAGTATAAAAAATTTTCCCCCTTTTTTCCCGTCAAGAGGTTGATAGTTAATTTTTTGTTAAATCAACAAATGAAAAATGACTTTGTAAAACCCTAATTCTAGAAGCTTCCAAAAAGCTTGTTATAAGCGGTTGGGATATATGTTGTGGTATGGTATTCGTGAGATTGTAAATTATTTGCATTGGATAATAAAATCATTGGATGGCTGAGGTTTTGTGGATGTAGTCCATATTGGGTGAACCATGTTAAAATTTTGTGTTGATCTCTTTTATGTTATTCTTCATTATTATTTCTAGGTTATTTAATCTACATATAATTGTTAATGTTTATTGCTCCAATCTGCTTGAATCCTAATAGGGGTTTCCCCCCAAAAAAAGGCCATATAATGAACAATAATAGCACATGAGGGATCCATAGATATGAGGTTAGTACAGATGAGAGATAATGTATAATATGATCATGCTTAAAATTTACATCATTCCCCAAATACTTGTGGAATTATGAACACGAGGGAGAAATGACACATAAAGACAACATAAAAGGCTTTTGGGTCAACATGAAAGAGAACTAAATGTCTCAACAATTTGTATCGTTCCAAAAAGGAAATAAAAGAACAAAAAGATAAGACATTTACGACATAACAAAGAATGAATCTATACAAATAGAGGATTGTCACAATGGGTTCTTTTCATTTGCATCCTTGTGCCAACGAGAACAAAAAGGGTCATCCAAAGAAAACTAACAAACACATCAAGAAACACGTTACAAGGAGATCACATTATGTGTAAGAAAAATACACAAAGACACAAAAGGTACTACACATGCGAGCCAATCTCTAGCAAATCATGTGTGTCCCAATCTTGCTCATCATAAATTGGAGGCAAACAACAAGATAAAGGAACAACAAGTGAAATACAAGGAAAAGCACCACGTTCAACACGTGATGGGTCACTCGCCAAAGGAGGATCATCATGCTTGCCCCCATTTGAATTCATAGATTTTTCAAATATGAGAGATAGTTCATTATGCTCTTGTTCTTCCATCCTATCTTCTATTTCACTATTTGAATGTATCACAATAGGCTACATATTAGTGCTATCAACATGATTGCGAGAACTATCATTTGTATGAGCTTCTTTTATTCTTTATTTTGGTTGGGATAGATAAGGTTTGACTTCATGGTTTGGTGACATAGGTGGAGTGGATTCAGGTGATGAGGTTGATGGATGGATGAGAGGTATCTTATTGGAATTGGTTTGTATGGATGTAGGGTCATTGGGTAAAGGTTTGTTAGCTTTAGCAAGTTGGTGAGCCATAGCATGATATTTTCATACACCTAATTTTGCACTTCAATTTCATTTCACATGAGCTTCAACTTGTGAAGGGGGAATTGAGGCATTCCCCAACATTAGTTCCTTTTCTTCCTTTTTAGGATGAATGGAAGGAACTATTGAAGGTTAGGTTTTTACATGAGGGATTGTTTTTCTTTCAAGGCACAAAATTTATCCTTAGAGGCTTTGCTAAACAATTGCCTCATGATCCTAGATAGGATGATAGAAGGGGAACCACAACATATATGCCAGAATGTCAACAAAGAACACCCAACTTGGGTTGAGGTTCATTCGCTACTTGCGAAGTAGGAGGGACAATCATCAAAGCCACTAGAGACTAAGGAGCCTCAAGTAGAATATTACTAAGGGACAATTGTGATATTCAGTTAGCTTTAAGATTTTGATATGACAAAAATAGGTAATATTCACATGGTTGGATGGGTTTAGATTGTTGAGGCCAAAAATAATCAAAGGAAACCTTTTCACAATTAGCTAAAGGCTTAAATTCACTATGGTATATGACATGTATTTGTCCTTTGAATGGGAATTTTAAACATTTGTGAATAACTAATGGGACCACATTCATGGAGCTACGATATGGATGAACTAACTTCACATGAAATTGTTCCAACACTAGGATATGGTAAATGCAACATCCAATTGTTTAGGTCCTACTTTGATTGGTAAAGTTATAGAGCTAGTTTTAGGGTGAATAGAACCATCACGGGCCTTTAATAACACTTTTGATTGTTCATAATTATATTTATAAAGTTCATGCACATACAAAAATTCTTAGGTGATCACATTCACTTCACACATGGGATCAATGAGTATTCCCTTGTGGACTTGTCATTATTTATGCTAGTTATGTAAAGAGGATCATCGAGTACATGCACAAAAGCATCAATATGTATGAAAGTGATATCTGGTAAAATATTTATTTTTCAAGGATGAGCCTTAATCATGTTTATGACATTGAATACTTCATTATCCTCTTCTTCATTATCACTTTGTTAAACAAAATTGGTTGAATGGTCTGGTAATGGATTTGTAAATATTTGTAAATTTTGGTTAGCCAATGATACCAATATATTTCCTTTGTCATTTACACTAGCTAATTGGATGACATCAAAATTGACAAGTTCTTGCACTTGGTGCTTAAGAGTCATACACCTTTGTGTATCATGCCCCAAAGTTCAGTGGTATTGACAAAAGGATTTTGCATTAAAATTTAGAGGTAAAAGTTTATTGGTGTCAATGTGCCTAATTGAAGGAAGTTGAATACTGTTCTTATTTAACAACTACAACATAATAGCATAGAGGGTATCAAAAAACTATGAGAATTGTCTATCCCTTGGCCTAAATTTATATTGTGTTGTAGATTCGACAACTTGTGTTTCAATGTTATTAGCGATCTAAGGAGTGCTGATTTTTTATGAAGTTTTTTTTTGTTTCTTAAATGACTAAAAAATATTTTGGGGAACGACTTTAGATTTACCATTAGGATTCGATGAAGGTACCTTCATATTGGCTTATCGATATCTGGTAATCATGAAGATTCGTACATAAATGTGTGAACAAGGGGTATTTCATCAATAATAACATCTCTAATGTTAGGTTCTAAATTTCTAATGAACACCCTTTGGATGTTAGCATCTGGAAGATTATAGGAGATTTGTGAATAAAGAGATTGGTATTGTCCTATAAAATCCATTACTTTCTTCTTGGGTCCTTGTTTGCAATGGACTAAATCAGTCAATGTAACTTGAGGTCCAATGTTTTCTTGGAAATGTTGAAGGAACTCATTAATAGGTTGCGTAAAGGAGGTAATAGAGTTGTTTGGAAATAAACAAAACCATTATAAGGCCATATATTTCAATGATCTAAGAAAGAGTTTTTCTAGGAGAGTATCTTCAAAAATTAAGTCACTACACAAGGTACTAAAGGCTAACAAATGGTTGTTGGGATCTCATTTTTTGGTATACTTTTCAAATTGAGGTATCTCTATGTTCCATAAAATGGGTGTCTTTAGGATGGAAAATGATAATGGACTACATGTGACATATGTAGGTGGATTGGCGTTGGTTTGATTTTGGTTCATGTTTGCAACTTGTTGTAAGGATGACATGTTTTGCAAAAGCTAGTTTATTATAGGATCATTTTGTGATATGTTTTGGGAAAGTGTGGAATATGTAGGGATATTGTTAATAGTTGGAGGGTTGTTGTTTCAGAGGTTAACAAGCATTGAGGTGAATGTAGGTATGGTGGATGAAGGGATAAAAATGTAAGAATTTTTTGTAAGAAAACCCTAAAGTAGAGTTAAGCCCATTGCTATATTGCATAGTTGATACAATGACTGGAGGGGTGAAAGTAGGAATGGAAGGCATGGTTGTTGGGGAAGAGACTTGTGTCCCTATTTTATTTTGAGCATTAGTGAGAGCTTGGGCACAAATAGTTTCCATGGGGATGTTTTCATTTACTATATGAGCTAGGCTATGCAAGAATTATATTCCTTGGGATTTGTTGATGAGTTTCCTAAGGTTATCCACTAAAGACACTATATCTCTAGCTAAATATTCATTTCTTAAGTATTGTTGAAGGCCTTCTAGGTCTTTGTCCAATTTTTTAGATTTATCTTCAAGGACATGGGCAATAATAGTCTCCAAGTCCACATAAATGTTTGGGAACAAAGAAAACATAGGAAATGTAGTAGGAAGAGAACCAAAGATAGATTGTGTAAATGCATCTACTTGAGTGGAACATTTATAAGAATTAGGCTCAACACCAAATGTAATTGCAACACGAGAAGCCATAAGTCTATAACTATGTACCACAGGGGTATTAATATGGGACACTAGCTCATAAAACTCATAAATTGATTATAAGTTTAAGGATGCTTGAATACTCATAAATTAAAGAGAAAATAAATAATAGTGATAAAAACTAAAAAAAATCAAAAAAATAACATAGATTTGGACATGGATCACAAAGACAAAACTATGATTGAAATTTGGACAAAAACTAGCTAGATAAGGGTGTGGGTGCCCTAGACTAGAGGTGCAAATTTTAATAATTTAAAAGAGTGAAATTAGCTACAGTGTCTAAGGATATAGAGTGGCACATGTTGTTGAACACCCAAAATACTAAGAGGGGGGGTGAATTAGTATTCTTTTAAACCACTTAAACATTCATTCCACATAGCATATACACTAGATTTTTACATGGAAAACCCAAAATGGAAAAAAACCACGATGAGGATTAGCTCACAATTTATTATAACTAGTTATAAGATATTATAGAAGTGCTCACTATAGTTGGACTCACTGCCCACTGAAATAAGAAAAGATAAAAGAGTGGTGGAACATAGCCAAGATTTGAACTGTGACAAGTGCATCTACAACATGTTGGAATATAGTTCCATTGAAGCTCAATATACTGACTTTACACACTTCATACTGATCTCCACTAACAATCTACTCTGCTCTACATTCACCTTATACTCACACAATTTGTATCAATCATACTTGTGTATTCACCAACTTTATTTTTCCAACACTGAAATGAACTCATACTTATACCAATTTCATCCCAACATCAATTAGGCCGGCCTAATTAGATGTATCATATTAAATATGCCTTGTTGGCTCAACATACACATATACATACTTCATGCAAAGATACAAAACACATAACAAATCAAAACAGGTTGGCATAATAGCTCCCACATAATGGATTAGTACTCTGTAATACACAAAACTTATTAGGTTATCATCGATAATGACCTAATAACAAAATTCGCCAATTGTACAACCAAAATTGAACCGCAGACCTTCAAACTTCATGCCACTTGGAATTCACACTCTACTAACACCTATTAACATCTCCATAAATCCAAAAATCTAGATACTAATCAACAAAGAAGTGCATATTCACAGAAACATACATACTGTATTGGTAACGCTGTAATTGCTAGACTACAACTTTTGTCATTCATATCTTCAACACCAGAGACCAAAAAACTATGAAACTCTGAATATAAAATCCTCTAACATACAAGAAAATTATATTAAAACTATAGAGAAAGATTCTACACAGTGGACCAATGCAGACCGGAATACCAGAAGTCTTATACACTAAGAACACTATTTTGATACTTAGTCAATTTCTCTTTCATTTGTCTTGTCCAAATCAAACCTTCTTGCAAATGCCCACTAGATTACCATCTTCAAACATGTTTAAGTTGTACAAACTGATCTGCATGAAGATTTTCTTACCGAAATACAATGTTGACATCAATGACAACATTGTAATTTAATGCACTTATCCCTCATGCTCATGTCGTTGGTAAGCATATCAATGACAATCTTCTAATTCTTCCAACAATCTCACCCTTTGTCATTGATGGAAACATGCCTTAACTATCTCCCAAAACTATTCTCCCCCTTTGACATCAAGGGAAAAGGGCACAAAACATAAGTCTTCACATATATCAGAACTCCCCCTAACAAATATGTACATATATAAAAGATGAAAACTTAACTGACTCCCTCTAAAAATTTGTACCAGAAAATTACCTTATACCATCCGCATATGTACACTAAAATCTGAATAATAAACTAAAATTCATAAAAAGAAATACAGTCACCTGGAGGAGGTATTTGACTCTTGCAGGTTTTCAAGGTGGTATTTCCACTCTTACTTTCCTTCCTCCCAACTCTTCTTGGATAGGCCAAGCATTCTGCTCTGGGTTTCAAACTCCATCAAGAGTTCTTCACCGTCATCTAGAGTGCAGGGTACCAGATTTAGCTTTGAGGCTTTCTCAGGACTTAACATGACACTAGAAACATGTATGAACTTGGAGTCCATCAAATCCATGAGATGACTGAACTATGTTATGATCTTTTCCTTCTAAACTTGTAGTTGGAAGAACTACTCATGTAGATTCTCAATGACAGAACTTGTGCTTCCATCCAAGTCTTGTGCCAAATCATAGGCACTAGAAGCTTTGTCAATTTGGGACTCAATAGAGTCCATCTCATCTTTTATTCTCTTTGTAGAGATCAACCATTTCATACAGAATTGGAATAATTTGGCTTCTGCCACACAAGCTTGCACACCTTTAAGATTTTCCTAAAATTTGTTGTGTGCACAGGCACACTTCTCCGTTATATCCAATAATCTCCTATCATTTTATTTTTTCTCTATTTCTTTCTCTAACTTTCCTTTCAATCCATTAGCTTACTCCTTAAATGAATCAACAAAGAACTTTAGATCGTCCATACCAGATAAAGAGTTGTCAATATTTACACTGGGTATGGCCTTATGCAGAATCTTTACTACTTCATCAATCATTTCTCCACTCTTCTAATGTGTTTAATATTTATTTCCATGTAGAAGCATGGAAAGCATCACCCAATTGAAGCTTGTGAAGAAGAGAAATCTTGTCCATGTGCACTTTCCCTTGTTGCGTCAGAAGTTGTAATAACTGGGCAGACACTACAGGTTGGAACTATAACTACATGCTTAACAAATTATTTAAGGAATCTTCGAAGGAACCGAAAGATTCACTAGTAGTCTTTACACTCTCCTATGCAGTCTTATCCTTCAAATCCTAATCCTTGTCACTAGTGTTATCTAGTGTCTCCTCATCCTTCTTCTCCTTCTTCCCATCACTATTTTCTGTATTCCTAGGCACATCTTCACTATTGGATTGATCTTTGTTATTTGGAGCAGTGATTGTCTCCAAGTGGCCTTGAGTATCCTCAACATTTTCCTCATATACCAAAGGTGATGTGTTATGTCCAGTGGAAGTATCCTCCTTCTAGGTTTCGATACCTTTCTCTTCTACAATGTCTTCTCTAGTAGCTCCTTCTTCAACATTCTCCTCACCTACAACATTTTCTTCTACAATTTCTTCTTTCGAAAGAAAATTGTCTTGCACATTTCCTTCTTCAGTTACATGCCCATGTTGAGCATCATCATACTATGCTACATCCAGAGTTGACATATCAATATGCATTTCTTTTGTGCTCTTCAGAGTCATCCCTAAACTTTGTGCTAACTTTGCAACCTTCTCCATAGTCTTGTTCTTGAGCCTTTCTAGATCATTTTGATCTTTTCTCATGAGAGTGGTCACCCTTTGCTTTGTTTAGAACTCCTTGTTGTACAACTTAGTCAATGTAGATTTATTTTCTTTGGAGAGAGGTGCATATATTTTCTAAAGCAAAAGATTTTAACCTTGCTTCTTCCTCAATAGCCTTCTACCTTCTAGTAAATGATACATTCTTTAAGACTTCCAACAACTGATTCTCAATGTTTTGCATGTTAACCTCAAATGCAACAATATACTTGATAATTGCTTCTACAATGGTGGCCTTGTCTACCTCATCAACATCAATATACAATGCAACAGTCTCTTCTAACATCTCATGCTCCATAAATCCCATTAAATAGAGCATCCAACTTGATGGGGATATGAGTACTTACCAGATCCTTTTTCTTCTTCTTTTTCTTATCTTTCAGTGACTTTTTCTCTTTATCAGACTCTGCTTTCTTTTCTCTTATCTACATTTTGTATCCTTCCTTCTCTATCTCGATCTCTACCTCACTATCTATGTAAACAATATCAAATATTACTTTCTTTGCAGTAGCTTTTGCTTGTGCTACTTCAAGCTTCCTTTTCTGGACCAATTTTGGTCCTTCTTCATCATCTTCAACATTCACTCCCAAGTACTGTTCCCTTGTAACTTTTGTTTTTACTCTCCTTCTTGTAGGACCAATTGTTTGTTGTGCTACCAGAGCAGTCTTTTCCTTTTCAAGCCTCTTTTGTCGTTTAACCAGATGTGTTTTCTTTTTTATCAGAGTACTTACAAGCTCTTTCCTTTTGTCTCTTGCAACAATCTTAGTCCCGAAGGACTTTGGGACAACTGGAGGAGTGGTAGCTATTCTACCGGATCTCTTAACACTTGATGATCCTCTCAATGAGCCAAACATGGATTTTTCCTTCTCAACCTATTCTTTTGTGAGGCCCATTTCCTCCACAAATATTGCAGTCATCTTTTCAATAGTCTTCTTTATCTGTGATTTCCTTTGATCCATGTGCACCTCCATGGATTTCTCTTCATATGTACCATACCTCTCTTCAGAGGTGTCTTTTGGCTTGAGCTTAACATAAATTCTATTGAACTGATGATTTCTTCCCCAGTAATCTCATATCCCATCTCTGGGATCCCAATGATCCTAGGCTCAATAGCTATATAATGCAACAATCTTTTGTTACAAGAAAAGTGATGTCACTCTTATACTTTTCAACCATGCTTTTAGGTATCCTTTGTCTTGCCTGTATCTTTTCTTGGAAAGTTTTGAAGAACCCCTAGAGGGAATTCTTATATGCATCTAAGTCTCCCAACCTCATCAAATGATCTTTGATATGGTGGGCTACAGGCTTATCCTTTAGCCACACTATGTTCTTTGTTTTGGGGACTTCATTCAAAAAGTGGAATTGTAAACAGATGATCAAAGTTCCAAACTTAAAAGCATACTTAGAATCTTTTGTCTTCTGCAAGTTTTCCAAAAGTTCCAATCTCAAAAACTCACATAGATCATAGTATTCACCCTTCTCAACCATCTCATATGATGTATTGATGGTAGTAGTTGATATTGAATTTTATCTGTTGGTGAAGTAAATCTTGTATCCAATCATCATTGAAGGATATTCAATTGTTGGGTTCCTAATGTCCTTGATGGTCAATGTTCTCCTGTCATACTTTGCACCTGTTTGCTCCATCACTATTTCATTGTTCACTGATTTGAGCACTGAAGCTGGTCCAATTGAGCACAATCCTATCACAACCCTAATTACCTCTTTGTTTATCAAATGTGATATGTCTAACAAGAGGAATTTGTAACAGATTCTACTTAGGGTGTATCTCACCCACTCATCCACATAGCAAAAGCTGGGAAAGCTGTTCTAGACATTGAGTTTCTTCTCCGCCAAACTCTCAAATTCTGATTTGAATTCGAAATCATCTCCGATGAGCTCTTTGTACCACACATCACTCAATTTTATATGATTATACTCTTACAATTTAATGTGAATATATTGCCTAACATCTTATGTGTTGCAAAATCCATATGGGATGTCCGAAAGTCACCATTCGGATCATCCACCAATGATTTGTCAGGATGCCATTTAAATTTAGGGTGAGGATGCTCTGTAACCTCTACCACTTGTGGTGTATATATATTTGTAGTAATTTGAAAGTGATTTCTAAAACTAGGGAAAATGGAAACTGTAAATACCTTTTAACTTGCTATTCGTTTAGGGTTTCACTTGCACTAAATCTCAACTACTTCGATCACTTCAAGTTTCTCCTTGTATTCTCTTCTCTCCTTGGATGATCATTTTCAAATGATTTTTGATTAAATGAAATCGCTTATAAACCCTTTAGAGATTTCCCTAATTTTGCATTGAATGCTTCGTTCGATAAAGCTGTTAAAACCTAACTATATGCATAATCAACTTTAAATTTTCTGCAATCTTCCACAATTCAATATTTTCCATTGGTTCTTTCTCCAATAGGTCAAGCATATTGACCCACACCTCATATCAGTGTGTTGAAGCATCAACACTATTTCTCTAGCAGGGGATAAAGAATCTTCCATTAATGCTCCACCTAAGCCAAAGCTTTCTTCTTAGTTTCCAAAGGAAACATTTGCACCAGATGTTGGTATAGACTTAGACTTAGGCTTAGTCTCACCATCTTCCTTCTTTTTCCAAATCTTGTCCATCTCTTTCTTCATCTCTATTGGATCAACCTTTTTCACCGGATCATTCTTCTTCACATTCTTTCTTCTGCAAAACTTAGAGATATGTCTATGTCTACTACAATTTAACATATGGAATTCTTTTGAATAGACTTACCTCCATTCATTCTAGATCTGCATTGATTAGATTTATGCCTAAATCCATTACATGTATAACAATAGCCATTAAAATATTGAAACCTCATACCATTGTTAGCCATTCATCATTGAATTTTTGCATTCACTAGCTCTATGAACAAAGATTTTACATGTAAAACAGTGACCAAGAAAAGATGGAACATTTTGATTTATTTTGCTTCTACATTCCATAGCCCTATGTTCAAATTTATTGCAAGAATAACATAAACCATAAATATATGGGTACCTTTATGCATTTGGTTATTTGACTGATGGTCTTTTGAAGTCTTTCCTTTGATTTTAGACTTGTTTTCCTTGCTCTTCTTATCCTCAATATCCTTTTCAACCTAAATTAGAGTTTGAATTGTATTTGAAGTTTCTCCTATCTCAAACCCTAATCCACATTTTTCTTTAGATCCTTTTTGATTTGCAATGATTTCATCAAGCTTTATAGAACTCATCTTGAATTTATCTTCACGACTCTTTGATTTCTCAGGATCTAAGCTTGAGGTCACAACTTCTTCTTCAAGTTTTGAACATTCCTCAAATTTTATTTTCATCTTTGCATTCAAACATTCCTCAACTCTTTTTCGTTCCTCAACTTACACCTTCAAACTGGTAATTATCTCATTTACTTTCTTCAACTACTCATTTACCTCCTTATGTATTTCTTGAACTTCTTGATTTTCTCTCTCAACTTTCTGATACATTCATCTACTTCTTTAACATTTTCCTTCAGATCTTTCTTCTCACTTTCAGTCTTTTCTAGATCTTCAAGGGAAATTTTGAGTTCTCCATTCATGTCAACCATGCACTCTTCTTCTATAAATCCAACAATAGGTATCTCTTACGGAGGAATAGGAAATATTCTAACAGCCATGTGTTCAACCTCCAAGATCTTCCCCAAGTAGTTAAGCTTCTTCCAAGAAACCAAGCTCTAATACCAATTGTTGAACACCCAAAATATTGGGAGGGTAGGTGAATCGGTATTCTTTTAAACCACTTAAACATTCATTCCACATAGCATATTCAATTTGCAAAAAGAAAGGAAAGTATGAAAGCAGCCATCAAAGCACATAACACATGAACACTAGATTCTTACGTGGAAATCCAAAAATGGGAAAAACCGTGATGAAGATTAGCTCACAATATATTGTAACTAGTTATAAGATATTACATAAGTGTTCAGTACAGATGGAATCATTGTCCAAGTGGACTCATTGCCCACTGAAAGAAGAAAAGATAGAAGAGAGTGGTGGCACACAACCATAATTTGAACTGTTACAAGTGCATCTATAACATGCTAGAATATAGTTCCACTAAAACTCAATATACTGACTTCATGTGCACTTCATATTGATCTACACTAAAAAATTTCTTTGCTTTGCATTCGATTTATACTCACACAATTCACACCAATTATACTTATGTATTCACCAACTTCATTTTTCCAACATTGAAATGAACTCATACTTATACCGATTTCATCCTAACATCAATTAGGTGGGCCCAATTAGATGTATCATATAAAATATTCCTTGTCAGCTCAACATACACATATATATTTCATGCCAAGATCCAAAACACATAAAAAATAAAAATAGGTTGACATGGATTTATAATAGCTCCCACATAATGGATTAGTACTCCGCAATACATGAAAATTATTAGGTTGACATCGGTAATGACCTAATAATATAATTCTCCAACTATACAACCAAAAAATAACACACGAACCTCCAAAATTCATGCCACTTGGAATTCACACTCTATTGACACTTGCCAATATCTCTATAAATCCAAAAATCTAGATACCAATCAACAAAGAAGTGCAGATTCACAAAAACATACATACTATACTAGTAATATCGTAACTGCTAGACTAGAACTTTTGGCATTCATATCTTCAACACTAGAGACCAAAACACTATGAAAATTTGAATATAAAATCCTCTAATATCCAATAAAATTATATTAAAACTGTAGAGCAAGATTCTACACAATGGACCAATGTAGACCAGAATACTAGAAGTCCTGTACACTAAGAATAGTGTTTTGATACTTAGCCAATTTCTTTTTCATCTGTCTTCACCAGATCAAACTTTCTTGCAAATGGCCACTAGATTACCATCTTCAAACATGTTCAAGTTGTACAAATTGATCTCCATGAAGATCTTCATACCATAATACAATGTTGACATCAATGACAACACTGTAATATAATGCACTTATCCCTTATGCTCATGTTACTGGTAAGAATATCAATGACAATCTTCTTGTTCTTCCAACACATGTATGGGTTTGGAGTCAAATAAAATTTTGGAATCAACCAAAAACCTAATTTCTCTATGTGAAGCACACACATGCATTTAATTCTATGTTTATAGAGTATTGCACTATATCGAAATGATAATTTCTAGAATTTAGGACATTGTAACTAATCGAATTTATCTTGAAAATGCAAAAACTTCACATTTTTGAACCTTCAAATGATAGACAATATGCAAATTTTTACTTTTTCAATGTTTTTTCCCTAAATGTGCATGCACTTTGACTAATGACTGTAGTGTTGAAAAATTTACTCCTTTACATTTTCACACTATGTTTTCATTCCCTTAGTCAATTGGACTTAATTAAGATTCTAATTGCCTAAATTATGCATTTCTAAGCCTTATTATTCCTATTTTCTAAAAGCGAAACCGACATTAAACAAATGATAACATTGTTTTAAACAACTTGAAAATTATGTGTCCTAGATTTAGGTCCCAGGAACCATTCACCCAAGGGGGAATGTGTCCTCCTTAAGTGCCAAGACTCAATTTTAATATGTTTCTGGCAGAATCTTAATGATTCAAATTCAAGTCTCAAATGTCAACTTACGAAATCTACTTTTTGGGAAATTAGATAAATACCTATAAATACATAGTTACATGTAAAGATTTATGTGTGTTCATATTATCTTCTGGAGCTAATATTGTGATGTAGGTTTCAAGCATTCAAGGATCAAATCAAGCAATCATTCAAGCCAATTCAAGCAATATCCAATCCTTAGAGAGATGTGTTAGAATCCAGTCCTCTAAGGGCATTCATTAAGGGTGTGGTGATTTTGACATAGCATTGTTAATTCATCAAATTCCTTTCATTTTTCATTATTTTATCATTGAGGTTTAATTACCAAACTAGGGTTTGACCAATTCAAACCCCTATTCACCCAAAAATAAACATTTTTCCCTCTCTTTGTGTGTGTAGATTTTTAGGTGAAGAAGGACTGAAGATTGGTCAAAAGAGCAATTTTGCAAAGTTGTCAAAATTGTCAAGCCACAAAAACTCACCTATAGAATTTATTTTCAACTTTTCGATAGTGGAATCTGGAGAAATTAAGAGCGAAGATCCAAGATCTAAGGACTATGAAATCAAATTTTGGACCCTTGTATAGAGACCCATTCGCCCTAGGGAAAATTTGTCCTTATAGGAAAGTCAACACCCACTTTTGGAGCCTGGTACACATCAATCTGCCCTTCTCATATCTGCTTGAAAGTTTCTATTTGTGTTTGTTCTATCCTTAATTTTTTTCATTTCAAGTTTTGCATCACATAATTAACTTCATTAGGTATTTTTATTTTTATCTCCCAAAAGTGCATTTCAATCATTTATGTCATTTAGAAACAAGAGATCCCCATCCCCATAGAGTTGACTCACCTCAAGGTTGAAATTCAATTCTATCCTTGGGAGATCTCTTTTGCTAATGAAACTAGGAAAAGTGAGGGTGTGTTATGTGAACCCCTTTTACCTTTTATCCAAACACTCATCACCATCATTTTTTTGATGTTTCAATGACAACAACCAAAGATTGCACTAAGATTTTAGAATAAAAACTATAGAATTTTAAAAACTTTGTGAATATAAAAAGCATTAGGTTCACCAAAATGTGATGGGAAAAAGGGGATCTAGTTAGCCCATCAAACATTTAGGGACACAAAAATGATCATAAAAGATCACTTGGTTACTATCCTCTATGGAAGAGTCAAAATGACTAATCAAGGTTTTGGTCCCTTTTTGTGGTAACGGGGTTGGATCTGATTTAGAAGTGATGTGTGTGATGCAATAGTGAACTAGGCTAATGATGCACCTATAGCGAACTAATGGAATTATAGAAAATTACAGATCTAAAACACAAAAGTGGATTACAGAGAAGTAGAGTGCAAAGATAGAGGAACTTGACATTCAAATATGGACTAAAACTGGTTGGTTAGGGGTGTGGGTGCCCTAGACTAGAAATATTGCATTTTTGGATCTTTGAATAGGTTTTAGTAGGATACATTATGTAGGTTCTTCCTTCTAGGTTTTAGCTTCGGAACTTTATCTAAATAAATAATTCACCTTGCCCTAATTTATTGAAATAGGATGCTTAAGTGCTTGATCTTGCAAATAGGCTTTGAATCTCCTTCCAAATTTGCTTCAAATTTGTCAGCACTTTAGATCTGAGCTCCTTGATGGACTGAAGTCATGGGCACATCTCATGCAAGGAAATTTTTCTTGATTGAAGGTCTTGCAAGTGTTAGTACTAACAAAATAAATGATCACAAAAACATGAACAATCTTACTCATAATCTTGATGCATTGCTATCATGGTGCTTAATTAAAATAATGGTGTAATAATGCTTACTAATTCTACTCTTGACTACTCCTTTTTTAGGATGCTCATACTTGAATTCCAATTGCTAGATGTTTAAATGATGAAAAGGATTTGTATTTTTATGCAATTATTCATTTCCCACAAAATTAATTATGAAAAACTAACAAATAAATTTAAATTTATAAATATAAAAATGTTGACAATAAAATATTTAAATTTGGGCTAAAGTAGGCTGGTCAAGGGTGTGGGCACCCTAGACCAGACCTATTTTGTGGCTTTTTATGTCATTAAATGAATGTTTAATAGTAATTCTCAATTATATCCTAATTTTCTGGAAATGACATTAAAATTGGAAAATTATAAGCACAATTAGGTCCAAGCACATAAGGGGGAGCTAAACCTAGTGTGAAATTCTTAGGGTAGACAATTTATGACGTTGCATTTATCTATAACAATAAAGAGGCCATTAGAATAATAGTTTGCAATATAGTAAAGCATTGCAACCCTTGTCAAATTAGAGTTAAAATTGCATAAAAAAATGTGATGGAACAAACTTCACGAAAAAATAAGACTTGACACACTTCTTTACCCAACAAATTTCTTAAAATATTTACAACTAGCCAAGGAGACATGTGACTACATGTATTTTCTATGGTAGTTACATCTCTACAAGTTCTAGGATATTCTATCCTAATGGAAAATAAATTAACATAGTTGGAAACCCTAGAACATACTTTAGTTTTTTGAAAACCTGAATTGACCAACCCTTACAATTAAGAAAACCTACAAATATATAGATCTTTGCCCTTCAAAACTAGGATGAAATAAGGAAATGCAACAAAAGAGTGTTGCAGGAATCACTTAGATCATCATTATTATTATCATTAATGTATGCATTTGAACTAGCATCATCGAGATTTGTAGAGTATTTTAAATGAGTTGAAAATCTTCATCATTTTGATCGAGTTGTCACTTCATGTGATGATTGTAGATGTGTTTGAGTATGAAAACCCAAAAGGGATCTACAAATCTAATGTGCATAGTATAAATGCATCGTTCTAAAATTGTAGAGGCCATATTAACTCAGGCGTGCCTTTATTTCTCTTTCTCCTCTTTGAATCCTCACATGTGACACAAAATCCATCACGGTCATCAATTAAATCAAGATGGATAGTTGCAAAGGTCAAGTTTCTATGCATTAATGCTTAATCTAAGCCATTTCCAACTTTACAATTTCAAACTGTATGAAAATCCAATCGTTTTCATTTTAACCACCTTCATTAATGTTTCCATGACTACTACGGTGTTCATTTTTCTCAATCTATGAAGTTAGGACACCAAAATAAGCATTTGAGGGATTATAGGTAGTTGCAAGAAAAATGCAAATATTGAAAAATATCTTAACTACTTACCTTCTTTCTTCATAAAAAACCACAATAAAATCAAGCACCAAATCCATGTAGAGAAGTCTCTGATTAGTGAAATGATGTCACTATCAACTATTAGTACCTTTTTGGTGTATCTAAGCCTCTTTTGGCAATCACGTGACCTTTCCAAGCCATTTTGGTGAGTTGGAAAGAAGCCAATGAAAACTAAGCAAGATTTTTGAATTGTTAGGGGTGGGGGAAAGTCATAGCAATGCATGTGGTCAAGTTGTCAAGATTCAGAGGTGGTAGGGGTAATGGAGGAAGTTTGATGGTTTAACTCCAATGAGGTGATAGAGTGTAAGTTATTAGGGTCTCTCCCCATCAAACTATGATAGATCAACACATGCTTTTTGGATTGTAGTTTCAAGGTTCTTTATTGGCTTTCATTCATCCTAGCTAGGAACTTCATATTCAATAAATAAAAAAATAATGTTTTTGCATCAAAAATCATATTTCAATGAGTAACATGTCTATGTGTGATCAATATTAATTTCATTTACCTCAACAACCTCAAAATTTTCATTTTCCATTAGTTTTGTCAAACCTTGATCTCTTAGCTTGGTTTTTTGAGCTTTAATATCATATTCTTAGATCTTATTAATCCAACCACATCTTTTACCTAAAGCTTCATTTAGGTAAAAATATCCTTACGATACTGTATGGAATATGTGTGATTAATTTTGCATTGATCAACTATGGATTATAGTTATTCATAGCCTTAACCAAGGCATATGCATGTTTCTCCATTGTCAAATACTTCAACTTTGATACATGCAAGGATTTATTAAAGAATATAATTGGTTGTTAATACTCGTCCTTATTCTTCTGTAATAACCCAACAACTATAGTGTGGAACTAAATAAATAAAAATAACTGTAAAGGTTCATAATAGTCAAGATTGATAAGAACTGACACTTCTTTGATAGCCTACTTAATCCAAATGAATTCCTTTGATGGTTCTTTCTTCCACATCATGTTTATCCCTTTTTAACCACATGTTGGAGATTGGCTTGGTTTGTTTTTACAAAGTTTGACACAAACCTCCATGTTGCCCAACAAAGGATTAAACTCCTTTCATTGTTTTATGTCTGGGAATGAGATCAATCACCTTGACCCTCCCCAAATCAATCTTGATTCTATCCTTGGACATAATATGTCCCAACAGTTTTCCCTATTCTACATCACACACTTCTTGAGATTCAAAGATACCTTGTATACAAGACATCTTTCAAAGAGTTGTTCCAAACAATTGTAGTGGTCCTTTGAATAAGTTGTTAGGTCATCCAAAAAGACAACCATTATCTCATCAATCAAACCTAAGAATGCAACAACCATGCAACAACCTTGAGTCTAAATGAAATTCTCACATGCACATATGCCCCAAGAAGTTGTAAATTTTATCTTATTTTGCTTAGAATATTTTATCGTGCAACTTAGTTATACCTTGAGAAGCCATCCATCATTAACAGTAACTCAAAACTAGTCACCTTTTACAATAGGTGATCCATACTATGAAGATGATAGTTTTCTTCTAGGGATTTGACATTCAAATTCTGAAACTTTACACACAACCTTATTTCTCCGTTTTTATTCCTAATTGGAACAAGGTTTGAAACTCATTTTTAGTGTTTGATTGGTTTAATAATACCCCCTCTTTAAGTTTTATTAATTATTTTTTCATTTTGGGGGAAAGGGTAGGGTTTATGGTCTTTGTTTTTGGTGAAATGTCTCAGCATCCAATTGAAATGGAATGGTGTGTTCAAAAAGGTTTTCCTTGTATTCTAATAACTTGTCATATAACTCAAAAAACTATTTTTGAATGCCTTCATCGATGTTATTAGCATTATATTTTCTATTGATTTTAATATTTTGTACATGTGGACCATCTTAGGTTTCACATATGTTCCTAGTTTTACACCCTCTATAGTGTTTTCATCAATTGAACAACCTTTATTTTTGTAGTGGTTTTCACTATCAAATATTCCTTCTAGCTCAGCCAATCCTTTAAGAATTTTGTTGGCCTTTAGTTGCACCACTTCATTCCCCAACAATATCCATTTTCCCTCCTCAATATCTACCATAGATTACCAATCAATTACTTAGATTTCAAACTCCATTCAATTTAAGGACCTATAAATATACTAGTTGTCTTTGAAAACCTTCCAGTTGTGGACATTTTCAAGTATGCTAGGCCTTATTGAGACATCAATACTAAGTTGACACTATGAAGATATTGAATTTAAATTAATCTTAAAAGCCTCAATAGCTATAGCATATATTGTTCCATTTCTTGACCTATCAACCCATTCAATGCCAAAGGAATCAAAAAATTCAATTGTGTCCCAAACATTGTTCCTATATATTTACAAAGTGTCATCCTTTGTTGCCAAAATATCTTTTATCTGTAATGTGATGAGCTCTTGATTTCCTAGGATTTTAATGCACTTTATTCCATGTCTCTAAGCAATGTTTAAGCCAAGCAATCGTGTCTCATTTTTTGCAATATTATGGCTATATCATTGAAAGAATGAATAGAACCATGAGCTAAAGAGTAAAAATCATTGATAGCATAGTCCCTTAAGGTTCATGGAAACATTTTAGCTACCACTTTTCTATCATCTTTATCTTTTGTGGAAAAGATTTACCATCTTTCTTTATGAGTTGTCAATCTTATCCTATGATTGTTATCCTTATCCTTTATGGATCAGATATTTTTCGTCCTTATCCTTTGTGGATAAGATATTTGTAATCCTATATAAGGATTTTTTTGCTCTTTATTTCTTAATAATTTTTCATACAATCTTGGTGAAATTTTTGTGTGTTGTTTTTGTAATATGGTATCAGAGCTCGGGTTTGGAAAATTCTCCGGATAAGTGAGCACGTAAATTCTACGGACCATGGTAGTGACGAATTACACACAAGAGACACAAAAGAATGTGTCAAAGGAAGATGTATGGACTCATACAAGGATTTTTTGGTAGATTTTTTTACAAAATTTGTGGGTTTTCTCTACTTAGAATTTTTGTAGATTTTCTCAATTTTTTTGCAGATTTTTTTTGAATTTTTTGAAGATTTTTTTGAATTTTTTGAATTTTTTCTAGTTTTTGTATATTTTTACCAAAAATTTTATAAATATTTTCAAATTTTTATAGCATATTTTTGTTGATTTTTTTTTTAAAATCGTAGGTTTTTTTACTTTTCTTCTCAAGTTTTGCAATTTTTTCCCTAAAAATTTTAGTATTTTTATAACAGTAGCAAGTTTCTTTACTTTTTGTGATTTTGAATTGTGAGAGAGATGGCTTCATTTCCCAACATCATGTTGGAAGGAAACCAGAGGTTCACTCTAGTAAAAATTATAACACTTGGAAATAAATAATTCTCACGATTTTCAAGTATAGGTGCCTTGATCAGATTGTCCTCGATACATACACTTGTCCAACAGTTGCAAGTAAATACCAAGACAAGTTCGATGAGCGTAATCGTGAAGCCATCATGCTCATTAAATTATCAATAATAGATGTAATGCTTTTGGAGGTTCTAGAAAGAAAATCCTCTATGAAGATTTCGATGCACCTACGAGATCTATATGAGACATTAGATAAAGGCATGGCCTTCTTCCTAGAAAATATGTTGTTCTCTTTAATGATGGATAGGAAAATGTCTTTGTAGGATCATTTGTTGAAGAAAAAGACATTTGTGATCAATTTTTAGCCATAGGTCACAAGATGGAAGAAGATAAAGTGGTTATAATGTTGAAAAGCTTACAGCAGTCATATGAGAATTTAATTTCAACACTCAATATCACATCTACAAATGTTGACCTGAAGTTCAACGATTTGTGCAACAAACTCTTGCAATAAGATAAATGGAAGAATCAATTTGGTAGCAACAGTGATTCATCGAGTGTGGAACATGCCTTTGTATCCAAGGGAAAGGGAAAAGGTAAGTCACCTCAAACAAAAGGTCAAGGGAATTCTAATGATACTTCAAAGAATTTGAAGACTATCACATGTCATTATTATGGTAAACTTGGTTACATGAATCACTATAGAAAGCGATCGAATGATTAAAAATCCAACCAGGGGGGCTCCAAAAATGGCTCATGTCATATAGCATTATGAGAAAAAGTAGTTATATTTCTTTGCTTTCATGGCCAAATGAACAACATATCAAGTCAAGTATTCTACATGGTACATTGGTTTTGAAGCATCTAAAGATTTTACAATGTATAGGAACAATTGGTTCACTAAGTATATGGATTGCTTAGATTTAGTGATCTTCAGTGGTGGTGAGGAGTATTTAGTTTTTGGTAGAGTAAATGTTCAAATAACATCTAGAGGGAAAAATATTCTTTTCCTCAATGTATACTATGTTCCAAGCATGAAGCTCAATTTTCTCTCAGTGAGTTAGAGTATACACCACTGTCCAAAGTTGGATGCCATTTTCAGCACAAACAAGTGCCATATTGTTGAAAAGGAGTCCAAGAAAACTATCACAATTGGCATAGAGGATCATGGTTTGTATCATCTTGTTGATACTATAGAGGTTCAGTAGCATGCATTGGCAACCAATAGTTCATCTACTATAAGTACTCTTTGGCATCAACATTATGGACATCTTTGTTGCAAATATGAGCTAGTTTGGTGGTGTCGTCATTGATTTTGTCATTGATGTCAACATTGTTCAATATGTTGCAGATTGTACATGTATGGTTGAGATATTGTTGAGATGTTGTGAGTACATGGAGCTACCTTTATGGTGTTGTAGATATGTTGGTGTGATGAGTTTCCAAGTGCTTTTGAGAAAATTAATTAAGAAGAGAAGTCAGAGTGTTGAGTGTGTTTAGTATGTGCTCTGCGTTTCTCTTGTGTTGATCATATGCCTGTGTGGATTTGAAGGTGTGTTGATGATGATCTGATGATGATATAGTCTAAGTTTCAGTTTCTGGTGAGATGGTACATGAAAGTTGTGTCCATCGATATATGTGTTCAACTGACAGAGTCAGTGTTCTATGGACTAGGAGAAATATGTTTGCTTTGCAGTTCTCCATTGCTTTGTTTCAGATCATGCGGATCTGGGAGATGTCTTGTGAAGGTCTTTTCTATGATATGGCGAAGAGGTTTGGAGTTTGGTGATATGGAAATCATGTTTTAGCATTTCTATGTGTGTCTACACAACCCATATTGACTGGTGAAAGGAATTCAGTGATTGAAGTCTGTTGTTTTTGTTGCGGATGTATCTGAAAGTTTCTGAGATGTATTCTTATGCATAATGAAGCATGTTGTGGCATCCGCATGTCATCTTCTTGTTGGGAAGCATGTGCATCATTGATAATTTATGTTTTCATTAGGTTTGGCCGACCTAGTGTTTACACTTCATTCGAAGAATAAAATTTAATCGAGGAAGCATGTAGAAGATTCAAGAATATTATTTTTATGTTTTTATTTGGTCCACTCTTATTCCTTTTCCACTGAGGGAATTTAGAGTTGCCGACCTAATTTTAATTCATGAGACGATGTGTTGTGGCCGACCTTGGTAAATGTTTCTAAGGTTGAGAACGGTATAAAGCAAGGTGAGTTGTGAAGAATTGTATGATAGTGTGATGCAAAGTGACAAAAGTGTGCCACAAATCATAAGAGCAGAAGTGTGTGTGAGTGAGTTGTGATAGAAGATTTTTAGTGTGCTGAAGGCAGTGAATTGAAGGTTTCTGTAATCCTATGAATGTTCTTTAATTGTTGTGGTGGATCTTTTGTTCTCTTTTGTATCAGTAGGCAGTGAGCCTCCCTGTTGGACAGTGAGTCCTTTGTAGGCAATGAGACTTTGTATTTGGACGGTGAGTCCTTTGTAGGTAGTGAGCCTTTGTATTTGGATAGTGAGTCCTCTTTTGGGTAGTGATCCCTTGGCAATGAGCCTTTGTATTTAGTTTATAATCTTTATATTGTGAGTTAACCCTCACCGTGGTTTTTCCCTTATTGGGTTTTCCACATAAAAATCTGGTGTTCATTGTGTTGATTTAATTTCTGTTATTTGTGTTTCTTGCTCATATTTATAACAGAGTTGTGTGGTTGAAGATTTGATAAGTGATAAAGTTTTAAGTTTGAATTTGTGTGACAACTGATTCAACCCCCCTTCTCAGTTTCCTTGTGCCTGTTTAAAAATATCAACCTTTCTTATCTCTCTCAATTGGCTTACAAGAATATGATAGAAGGTTTACCTAAAATCCAACAATAGATACAAGGTTTTTATAGAGCTTTCCAAGCAATGAAGCAACACAAAACTTCATTTTTAGAAGGATAGGATTGGAAAGCACACATGGTCCTTTAGCTAGTTCATGCAAATGTTTGTGGACCAATGAATACATCGGTCACCGGTTCCAAGTATTTTCTTTTGTTTGAAGATGATTTCAAGAGGAAAATGTGGGTGTTTTTCCTAAGAGAAAAATTAGACGTGTTTAAAGAATTCCAAAATTTCAAATCATTGGTTGAAAAAGAATATGGTTGTTCAGTAATCACTCTTAGGTCTAATAATGGAGGTGAATTATGTTCAAATGAATTCATAGACTTTTATGCTAAATGTGACATCAAACCTTAGTTCACAACACCCTATACCCCATAACAAAATTGAGTGGTTGAGAGAAGGAACCATATTATTAGGGACATGACCTAGTGTATGTTAGAGAACAAGAGTGTTCCTAATAAGTTTTGGGCAGAGGTAGTTTCCACTACAATTTATCTTTTCAACATGTCCCTGACATAAGAAGTGAAGGAGAAGACCCTAAAGGAAGCATGGTCTAAGAGGAAACCAAAGACGATCCATCTAAATGTTTTTGGTTCTAATGTATACGTCTAGATTCTAGATGTAAAAAACCAAACTGGACTCCAAGAGTCAAACGTTAATGCTTATAGGGTATAGTGAAAATCATAAAGCCTATAAGCTAATTGATGTGGACATTGAACACTTGACGTTCAATAGGGATGTGGTGATTGATCAAGAAGTCAGGCCTTTTCAACTCTCTTCTAACATCAAGAGTATTGAAGATCAACCTATGAAGGATAAAGTTTAGGTGTCCAACTTCCATTAGCTACACTTGAAGGGGGGACTTTGATGATTTTGAACATGTGGAATCTCCCAGACAAATACTAGTATCAAAATATTTTTTTCAAGAAAAATTGGATCAACATCTAGATGATATAGTACCAAGAAGACCAAATCATGATGATCACATTGATTTGGATGAAGGGGTTTCTACAAAGAGACCTAAGTGGTGGGAAAAACTCATTGGTGATGCTCAAGATGATAAAATAGTTGAGGGTCGATCATTCAAAAGCAAGAGTAAGAATAACACATTTAACCTTGCTCTTATGGCTAATATTCAAGGTGTATGAGCCACATGTGTTTGTTGAGGCAAAAGATAAACCTAAATGGGAAAAGGCCATGGAAACTGAACATTAGAGTCTTATGAAAAATAAGACTTTGGTTCTTTCATATCTTCCACTAGGGAAGAAACCCATCAAGGTTACAAATAAGTGTACAAACTCAAGTACACAACTGATGGTACACTTGACAAGTAGAAAAAATGATTGGTTGCTAAAGGGTTATCACACAGAGAAGGTATTGATTATGAGGAAACCTTTTCTCCTACAACAAAGATGGGCACCATATGGTTACTTTTAGCCATGGGAGCACAATTTTGTTGGAAAGTCCATCAAATGGATGTGAAGAGTGTCTTTCTCAATGATGACTTAGATGAAGAAGTGTAAATGATACAACCTCAAAGTTTTCAAGTTGTAGAAAAGGAGCATCAAGTATGTAGATTGATGAAGGCTCTTTATGGCTTGAATCAAGTACCCATGGCATGGTACATAAAGATTGACAGGTATTTGGATCTATGAACATGAATAAAATGTAGATCAAATACACCTAGAATCAACTAAGAAACTAAGCATTCAACCTAATTAACCCACATTCGCAATGAAATTCTTGAAATGCTAAGAATCCATTAAAAACATGAAATAACATGAAATTGATCAAGGAACCCTAATTAAAAACCCAAACCTCATCCCATTGGGGGATTAGTGCTGACTTGTTGTGGAAGGATCAACGCTTTTCTAACCCCATCAATGCAAATATTTGATTTGATATGTTGATGTAGATTAAACCACAAAATTGCTCACAAATGATGAAAATGGATATGAATTCTTGCAACATAAGAGTACTCAAATGATTTGTGGATATGGAATTGGCTATATTGTAGTTTCTCAAATGCTTATGGATGATTTACTCATAGAAATGAGTGCTATTTATAGGATTTTTAGGTGAATCAATGGCTAGGATTAATTTGGTTAATCAATGGATAGAAATGGATGAGAGGGAATGACATGGACTAATGATCAAATGAAGGATCAAAATTACTCAATGCCATGGATAAAGGGAATTAATCAAAGGATCAAATTGATTGAGACAAACAAAAATCCCATGATTTTAGGAATAATGTTGGAAGATATTTCCATTTGGTGGGAAACATTTGAATTTGAATTGGAGGAATATTCTTGAGAATATTATCTTGCAAGTGGGATAAGTAAGAGGAATTAGAAGATATTAGTCAATCAAATAATTAAGATATTATTTAATTATGCAAGATGAAAGAATTCATGATAGGGAGGGATCTGGAGGGATCAAAGGTGAACATGTGTGAAGGGTATTGACCTCTTGTTGTAGGAGGGATTTGTAGGAGGCCATAGAGGAGGCTCAACCCTTCTCCATACTTGGACTGATTATCTGGTAGTACGAATCCTCATTCTTGTATCTTTCCATTATTCTACTTGCTTTGCATTCCTTGTTTGTGGGTTGGGCTAGCTTTTTTGCTTGTGTGTTGATCTTTGTTGCATGTGTGGTAATTTGGAAGTGGTGGTTTAATAATGGAGGGTGATATGGACCCTTTCGATGGTCTGTTAAATAAGCATGAGAAATTTAATTTAAATAATGTTCAAGTGAAGTCTTTCAGGGATATTGTCGTGGAGGGTGGGAATTGCTTGCCACAGGGTGCCAAGTTTGTGGTCGAGAGTGTAATACCCCCATGTTGTTGATACTTTTGCTACTACTTGTTACTCTTATGTGTTAGCATGATACTGGTTTGTGGAGGTGATTAGTTCACCATCTTGGTGTGTGGATGCATAGTTAGATTAATTGAGGATTGTGTTACTTCAATTTATGACATTAAGATTACATTGGTGTGTGATGTTTAATTTGATTCAGTAATATGGTTTGATGCAGTGATTTTGTAATTTAGTTAACGATGTGATCAATTATTTAGAAATGTTATTTCATCATTGATATTATAATTGTTAGTATAGTTTTGGTGAGAGGACAGTGTAGCATCACTCGTTTACGAGTGCACTGCTACGCTGCAATTTCTTCTCACAATGTAGTGCTTTAATTATATATATATATAGACATGTACACGACCTTGTTTGTATGCAGGGATTGCAAGTATAGAGTCTCGATTCCACCTGCTTCGGCAGGACAGGGCGAGCATCAAAATAAACTCAACGGGATTGATGTTGAAAAAAGGAGTGGTTAGGAAAGTGTTCCCGTCCCAAGTTCGTCTTCTGTGAGTCCATTGTTGTCTTTGTTTCTATTCGTCCTTGTTTGTAAATGTGTTTGTGTTGATTAACATTTTAGTTTGAGATTTAATTAATTTTTAATTAAGTGTGATTTAACTAATTTTGGGTATGTGTGATCAATTATATATTTAATTGATGAAGTTTTAAGTTAATTTTAGTTTAGCTAATTGAGTTATATTTTCTATTTAAGGAATAGTTTAAATAAAATAAATTTTACTTTGTTGATATTTTAAAATGTCTTATTGCTTCTGCATTTTTGAGTTAATTAAATAGTTTATTAAGCTATAATGTTAATAAAAGAAAAATATAAATAAATAAAATAAAATATAAATAAATGGATAAAATTTATTTTTTTTAAAATTATTAAATTTTCTTTTATTGGATTTGTATGGGAAGTAGTGGGGAAATTAATGAGTTTTGGTTGGGGAAATTATTCCTGGAAAGAAAAGAGGCATGGGTAACAGAAGTTGTTCACGGGAAAATTTTGGCTGAGAACAGTTGGGGAAAGTTCTGTGTGGGATTTTTTTTTTGGGTTTTCTTGTGTATGTTTGTGGAAGGATTTGGAAAAAGTTGCAGGAGAGTATTTGGGAAATTAATTTTGGCTGGAGGTGAATTTTCTGGAAAGAGCTTCATTGTTGGAGGCTCTGTGGCAAAGCTTGGCTCAAATTTGCTTCTACAGCCTACAGGAAACAAGTTCCTTCTTGTTTTGAAAAGATTATTTGTTTGTGTATAAGGTTTGTCTGTACTTTTGTAGAATTTAGAAGTTTTCTGTAGAGACTATTGTTCTCGGCTGCTGCTGTTAAAATTTTGTGTTGCCTCTGTAAGAAATTACAAAGCCAAACTTAGGGAATCTAATTAAATAAAATTCTTGAATTAGAAGCTTTGAGGGAAACAGTAGAAAAAGAGAACCTCTGTGGATTTTAATTCAAAACCCCGCTGTTAAACTGAAGAAATTTAAAAAAATCTTTGTGCAAGGAAAATTGTGAACAAACTCATACAATTAGAAAAACTTTTGTACAAATTTTATATTATTCCTAAAGAAATTCTCTGTAGTCATGTCATGCTATTATGTGAAATTATTTTTGTAAAATTACTCTGTGAAATCCCTGAAAAACTATTTATTTTTCGTCCGTACGGAAATATTCCTTTTAAAAATATATGTATTATCTGTGAAATTTTGTCTAAAATTCCATTTTTTGGAATTAAAATATATATATATATATAAATAAAATTAAAAATATATGGCAGTTGGGGGGGACGGCTACAGCCATACCCCCTGTGCAGCCCATAAAGGGCTGCGCATAGTAGTCGAAGGACTGCTGTATGCAGCCCAAGTGGGCCACTTTTCTTTTGATTATAAAACAAAATAAATTTTATATTATATATTTAATTTGGTATTTTTTTTTAAATTCAAAAATTTAGAGTTATTAAAATTAATTTATTCATATATATAAATATATAGATATATATATATATATGTATATTAATATAAATATATATATAGTATATATATAGAATATATGTTTTAATTAAGGAGAATTATAGTTTTTGATGGTTATTTAAAACGTGCTTATATTTTATTATTAGTTGAAAATTAGAAGTGAATGATTTATTAAATTAATTTATATGTCTTCAATTAGTGAAATTAATTGAGAAAATTAATGATTGATCTTGTAGAGAAAATTCTTGTGTGCGATGATGATTATTTGACTTATAGATTTATGTTATTAATCAATTCCTTAATTTTGAGTAATCTGTTGGTTTATTTTATGGAGTTCGTTATTGAGATTCTTGAGTTGAGTTAACAACATGAGTGTTTATTGATTTGGTTAACTTTATTATAGGAGATAGGGTTATTGTTGAACTTCCAGAGGTTAGGGATTTGGTATATTTATTTTGGGTATTTTATTCCACTTTCGTTGTGGGTGTAATCGTATGTATACATGGATTTGCGTCAATTTGTTGAGTAATTGAGTCATAAGATTATAGCGAGATGGTTTTGCCTCACGAATTTCTATCCTGTGTTTTGTGAACTTGAGAGTTCAATCCCTTATGTTTGTTGTATGTTAGGGAATTCTAGGGAGAGTGGCTCTATGTGGGCACCGGCGCACAAAGGGGCTGTCAGGATAACCCACAGTAGAGTTAGTGTAAAAAGTGAAAACCTAACTAATTAATTAGGGGATGGGTAGTTAAACACTAAAAGATAATGATAGATACCTCGCTCACCTGTTAGGGCTTCCAAAGACTAAAGGTGGCCGAGAAGGCCGTGGTTGGCATAATCGTGATCTCGTCTCCATGAGGAATGCACGATTCCGCATGAGTCACCCTATGGGGCGGCGCCTTGAGATAGGTAGTCAAGATAACCATAGATGGAGGCGGCACCTTGTGATAAGATATCAGGATAATCCATGAAGGCCATGCGATGAAACTCTCCTCTAGCTTTCCCCTTAGTTGTTTTTAACTGGAATCCTCTGGAAGTGGTTTATTATTTTGACTTGGAGTCATTTGTTGTCATGTTTTGTTAGTAGACTTTTGTTGTCATGTTTCCTTTGTGTATGAATTATTTTTCCATGTTTGGTGTTGAGTCATATGTGTTACTTTTGATGTCTTGGTCGGGAATCCTTTCTTAACTACTCCTAGCACGGGGGTGGTCGGGTGGAACGTGCTTTGCACCCCGTTGGGTTTCCCATTCAGCAGTCGTACCTTCAGTGCAGAGATTGTGGTGACAGTTTGTTTCCACATATATGTTCCTTCAGATGTATACATTTGTACTTTATTCATATCTTGTAATTGTATTGTAACTCGCCCATGTGTTAGGATAATGTATCTTGTAACTTGGATAAATGGTTATTGGCATTTAATTTGTACAATGATGTATTGTATTATCACACTTGTAATTCAAACTTTATTCATGGATGTAATTATACTTGGTGTTGTATTATATTTGAGCTTCTAAGTTCTATTTATTTCCAAGATGAATAGCTTAGGAAATCTTGTATAGCATCCTTATGGTTCATTCTTGGGTAAGCGCTTATCGTTATATCAATGTTTATATGTGAACTTATATTAGTAGAAACGAATGTTGGATTGATCAAATTCGATAGTGGGTAGATTACGTAATGTCTCTTCGTGTACCCCATGGGACTTAGGGGTTTAGTATGTATTTGTAATTATGTTAGTTGCAATAGTTAACATAGTAATTTTACTTTATGTTTTATAAAAAAAAAAAAATTGTTGCGTACTTAGTTGTCCATTGGGGTTTGTGCGACGAGGTGTTACAACTTGGTATTAGAGCCAGGTTTGCAAACACTAGGTACTCTAGGTAGTTGAGTCCATTAGACAACCTGGCGTAACTCTTGATCTGACATAACTCAATTGTTGTACAGGATCATGCCTAGGGGTAGAGGTCGTGGCCGAGGAAGAGGTTGAGGTGGTGGCCATGGGGCCAATCGCTAGAGTGCATCACTTCCGAGCTCACATGGGTCAGAGCGTGAGGAACTTCAGAGTTCCCAAAGCATTCTAATAGGAGGTGGTGGTCAGAACCCAGAACAACCTGGTATGGGTGGTTAGTTGCAACATTTGTTAGAGGAGATATTGGGTCGTCTTGGCCCTAGGCAGAATGAGGAACAAAGATTGGATAGGGAAAGGGAGAGATCCCCTAGACGTGGGGAAAACACAGCTAAGCAGGATGCAGTAGTGGCAGGTCATATGAGGGACCTATTGAGAGCATGACCCCCTACTTTTGATGGATCTAGTGGGGGTCTAGAGGCAGAAACTTGGTTGATCGATTTGGATAGATTCTTTATGATGCATCCCTACAACAGTAACACTAGGGCTAGGTGCGCTATCATGCACCTCAGAGGTTTTGCTTCCACTTGGTGGAGGCTAGAGGAGCAGAAATTGCACATTGACATCAGTATGGTTACTTGGGAGTTATTTATGGAGAGGTTTAGGGCTCGATTTCTTTCTGATCACTGGAGGCAGCGTAGAGCTGACGAGTTCCATGATTTAAGATAGATGACTATGACCGTAGAACAATATGAGCATCATTTTTACAAGCTCAAGCAGTATGCGGGTATCAAAAATGATGAGGCCATGTTAGTGCAACATTTTGTCAGGGGCTTAAATGCCCATATCAGCGGTGGTGTTCGTGTCTTCGAGCCAAAGACGATGGAGGTGGCAGTTGAGAAAGCCTGCCTTGTGGAAGAAAATCTGGCTATGGCTTTAGGAGGACACATGGGAGTACAGATTGGCAGTGCTCTAGTTTTGGGTTTTGGTTCTCGAGGTGGACAGCCTCAGGTTGCAGGGACTTCTAGGAACTTTCGGGCACCCTCTAAGGGTGGTCTGCAACAATAGCAACAACGTAATCCACAGAAGAATAAGAATACTCAGCCTCAGCAGGGTGTTAGTTCTCAGTCTGCAGCTAGTGGAGGTAGTTTTCCTCAGTCTAGTGTACCTCCAGGTGATAGAGGATTCAGAAGGAGTATAGAATGTTTTACTTGTGGTCAATAGGGACACATTGCTCGTTAGTGTCCTCAGAAGGGCACTTTTGGGTTTAGTTTGAGACCGGCGGCTTCAGAGTCGACAGTGGGAGATGTAGGCAAGTCGCATAAGGTGTTTACTACAGTGGATAACCACCAAGTCAAGCACCAGGGTGTAGTTGGAGAAGTTTCTGGTGGAGGACTGGCATCGTTCTTTGGAAACCATGCATGTCCGTCTATGTCAGGAGTTGACCCTCAGAGGTCGAGACATTGACCCGGTACTGGTCCAGTAGGACCCTAGTGGCGAGTCTTCCATTTCTTGGGAGGACGTATTCTAGATGTGTGTGTTATCTATTTTCTGTTTGCAGATTTCCTAGAGTAAGTCTGATCCTGGGGGGGAAGGATGTTGTACCCCTCCATTTTACTTATATTTGCTGATAGTATGTTTCACTTTGATTGTCACTGATACCTTATTTTGATGTATTTGATCGCTGACTGTAGAGCGGTGGTGGATTTATTGTTTGGTTGATTTCTTGCACTGGATATTGCATTTGTTGTTAAATGATACATTTCTTAGTGATTATGTTATATGGCTATTTTGTGATGTTCTTTAATGATATATATATGGTGTTATTGTGAGTTTTGTGTTGTTATGGTGTTTCTTGTGTGTTGGTTTATTAACTAAAACCTATTCCATGGTGTTTTCCAGGATGAAGATAAGGAAAACACCTTAGAAGAAGGTTCGGGACCCGATTGTCAAACGGTTATGGAAAATCAGACTTAGGTATGATTATTCCAAATGCTTTGTGCTTTCGGATTTTGAGACTTTCGCGGAAGCTCTGAGGAGACTACGTCGTGAAAGGAAGGAATGGACCCCTTCCAGTAGGGAGGCCGTTAAGGCTGCCAGCCTAGTGAACTAGGAAACCATTTTATTAATCTTGGCATGTTTTCTTTTGTTTATCGGCTTCCTAGAGTAAGCCATGTTCTAGGGGGGAGGATGTAATACCCCCATGTTGTTGATACTTTTGCTACTACTTGTTACTCTTATGTGTTAGCATGATACTGGTTTGTGGAGGTGATTAGTTCACCGTCTTGGTGTGTGGATGCATAGTTAGATTGATTGAGGATTGTGTTACTTCAATTTATGACATTAAGATTACATTGGTGTGTGATGTTTAATTTGATTCAGTAATATGGTTTGATGCAGTGATTTGTGATTTAGTTAACGATGTGATCAATTAGTTAGAAATGTTATTTCCTCATTGATATTATAATTGTTAGTATAGTTTTGGTGAGAGGACAGTGTAGCATCACTCGTTTACAAGTGCACTGCTACGCTGCAATTCCTTCTAACAATGTAATGCTTTAATTATATATATATATAGACATGTACACGACCTTGTTTGTATTCAGGGATTGCAGGTACAGAGTCTCGATTCCACCTACTTCGGCAGGACAAGGCGAGCATCAAAATAAACTCAACGGGATTGATGTTGAAAAAAGGAGTGGTTAGGAAAGTGTTCCCGTCCCAAGTTCGTCTTCTGTGAGTCCATTGTTGTCTTTGTTTCTATTCATCCTTGTTTGTAAATGTGTTCGTGTTGATTAACATTTTAGTTTGAGATTTAATTAATTTTTAATTAAGTGTGATTTAACTAATTTTGGGTATGTGTGATCAATTATATATTTAATTGATGGAGTTTTAAGTTAATTTTAGTTTAGCTAATTGAGTTATATTTTCTATTTAAGGAATAGTTTAAATAAAATAAATTTTACTTTGTTGATATTTTAAAATGTCTTATTGCTTTTGCATTTTTGAGTTAATTAAATAGTTTATTAAGCTATAATGTTAATAAAAGAAAAATATAAATAAATAAAATAAAATATAAATAAATGGATAAAATTTATTTTTTTTAAAATTATTAAATTTTCTTTTATTGGATTTGTACAAGAAGTAGTGGGGAAATTAATGAGTTTTGGTTGGGGAAATTATTCCCGGAAAGAAAAGAGGCATGGGTAACAGAAGTTGTTCACGGGAAAATTTTGGCTGAGAACAGTTGGGGAAAGTTCTGTGTGGGAGTTTTTTTTTTGGGTTTTCTTGTGTATGTTTGTGGAAGGATTTGGAAAAAGCTGCAGGAGAGTATTTGGGAAATTAATTTTGGCTGGAGGTGAATTTTCTGGAAAGAGCTTCATTGTTGGAGGCTCTGTGGCAAAGCTTGGCTCAAATTTGCTTCTACAGCCTACAGGAAACAGGTTCCTTCTTGTTTTGAAAAGATTATTTGTTTGTGTATAAGGTTTGTCTGTACTTTTGTAGAATTTAGAAGTTTTCTATAGAGACTATTGTTCCCGGCTGCTGCCGTTAAAATTTTGTGTTGCCTCTGTAAGAAATTACAAAGCCAAACTTAGGGAATCTAATTAAATAAAATTCTTGAATTAGAAGCTTTGAGGGAAACAGTAGAAAAAGAGAACCTCTGTGGATTTTAATTCAAAACCCTGCTGGTAAACTGAAGAAATTTAAAAAAATCTTTGTGCAAGGAAAATTGTGAACAAACTCATACAATTAGAAAAAAAATTGTACAACTTTTATATTATTCTTGAAGAAATTCTCTGTAGTCATGTCATGTTATTATGTGAAATTACTATGTGAAATCCCTGAAAAACTATTTATTTTCCGTCCGTACAGAAATATTCCTTTTAAAAATATATGTATTATCTGTGAAATTTTGTCTGAAATTCCATTTTTTGGAATTAAAATATATATATATATATAAATAAATAAAATTAAAAATATATGGCAGTTGGGGGGGACGGCTACAGCCATACCCCCTGCGCAGCCCATAAAGGGTCGCGCATAGCAGTCGAAGGACTGCTGTACGTAGCCCAAGTGGGCCACTTTTCTTTTGATTATAAAACAAAATAAATTTTATATTATATATTTAATTTGGTATTTTTTTTAAAATTCAAAAATTTAGAGTTATTAAAATTAATTTATTCATATATATAAATATATAGATATATATATATATATGTATATTAATATATATATGTATATATATATATATATGTATATATATAGAATATATGTTTTAATTGAGGAGAATTATAGTTTTCGATGGTTATTTAAAATGGACTTATATTTTATTATTAGTTGAAAATTAGAAGTGAATGATTTATTAAATTAATTTATGTCTTCAATTAGTGAAATTAATTGAGAAAATTAATGATTGATCTTGTAGAGAAAATTCTTGTGTGCGATGATGATTATTTGACTTATAGATTTATGTTATTAATCAATTCCTTAATTTTGAGTAATCTGTTGGTTTATTTTATGGAGTTCGTTATTGGGATTCTTGAGTTGAGTTAACAACATGAGTGTTTATTAATTTGGTTAACTTTATTATAGGAGATAGGGTTGTCGTTGAACTTCCAGAGGTTAGGGAATTTGGTATATTTATTTTGGGTATTTTATTTCACTTTCGTTGTGGGTGTAATCGTATGTATACATTGATTTGCGTCAATTTGTTGAGTAATTGAGTCATAAGATTATAGCGAGATGGTTTTGCCTCGTGAATTTCTATCCTGTGTTTTGTGAACTTAAGAGTTCAATCCCTTATGTTTGTTGTATGTTAGGGAATTCTAGGGAGAGTGGCTCTATGTGGGCACCGGCGCACAAAGGGGTTGTTAGGATAACCCACAATAGAGTTAGTGTAAAAAGTGAAAACCTAACTAATTAATTAGGGGATGGGTAGTTAAACACTAAAAGATAATGATAGATACCTCGCTCACCTGTTAGGGATTCCAAAGACTAAAGGTGGCCGAGAAGGCCGTGGTTGGCATAATCGTGATCTCGTCTCCACGAGGAATGCACGATTCTGCATGAGTCACCCTATGGGGTAGCACCTTGAGATAGGCAGTCAGGATAACCATAGATGGAGGTGGCACCTTGTGATAGGATGTCAGGATAATCCATGAAGGCCATGTGATGACACTCTCCTCTAGCTTTCCCCTTAGTTGTTTTTAACTGGAATCCTCTGGAAGTGGTTTATTGTTTCGACTTGGAGTCATTTGTTGTCATGTTTTGTTAGTAGACTTTTGTTGTCACATTTCCTTTGTGTATGAATTATTTTTCCATGTTTGGTGTTGAGTCATATGTGTTACTTTTGACGTCTTGGTCGGGAATCCTTTCTTAACTACTCCTAGCACGGGGGTGGTCGGGTGGAACGTGCTTCGCAGCCCGTTGGGTTTCCCATACAACAGTCGTACCTTTAGTGCAGAGATTGTGGTGACAGTTTGTTTCTAGATTTATGTTCTTTCAGATGTATACATTTGTACTTTATTCATATCTTGTAATTGTATTGTAACTCGCCCATGTGTTGGGAAAATGTATCTTGTAACTTGGATAAATGGTTATTGGCATTTAATTTGTACAATGATGTATTGTATTATCACACTTGTAATTCAAACTTTATTCATGGATGTAATTATACTTGGTGTTGTATTATATTTGAGCTTCTAAGTTCTATTTATTTCCAAGATGAATAGCTTAGGAAATATTGTATAGCATCCTTATGGTTCATTCTTGGGTAAGCGCTTATCGTTATATCAATGTTTATATGTGAACTTATATTAGTAGAAATGAATGTTGGATTGATCAAATTCGATAGTGGGTAGATTACGTAATGTCTCTTCGTGTACCCCATGGGACTTAGGGGTTTAGTATGTATTTGTAATTATGTTAGTTGCAATAGTTCACATAGTAATTTTACTTTATGTTTTATAAAAAAAAAAAAAATTGTTGCGTACTTAGTTGTCAATTGGGGTTTGCGCGACGGGGTGTTACAGAGAGCATGGAGGATATCAAAGGCATGGGACGAGATGGAAAAGGTAAGCACCCCTCGACCTCTCCTAAGAGAGTTGTCTTATTTCTGAATGAGGTGCTTGATAATGTAATAATAGTAGAGGATAATAGACTGTAAAATACTACAATTTTTTTTACAACCGTGGACATTGCTAGGGTCCCAACAAGGAAATATATGGACGAATCTTCATAATTTTTGGGAGAAAAACTAGGGTTTTAATATTATTATTGCAGAATGGTACAAAAGGGATTTTTTGTAGTGCTTTTAAAAAACCCTAAGTCTCAAGAAGTAGTTAAAAAATAGTTTTGACATGTCGGTAAAGCCATTTTCCACATGTTGGTGTGGCTACCAAAAGCACTAAATGATGAATTCTCGGCATTACCTAGCCCAAGATGGTTAGTAGTTAAGCATATTCTACCAAGATTGTGGAAATTCATTATGTTCCTACTGGAGCCCTATGGAAATGTAATCAGATTGGATAATACTAAGTCTTCCTTGCCTCATTTTGATTTGAGGGCCTTGGTTTCATTATACACAGGGGTGGATATCCCAAAGGTACTATAAATAAAAATTAAAAACAATACATTCACCTATGCCCTTGAACCCTTGGTAGGCTTAATGCATGCTACTTATGTCAGAAAGAAGGGCATATCAAAAGAAATTGTCCACCAAATAAAAAGAAAAACCCTAGCACTGACCCAAGCATGGGTGATAAAAATATTGTCTCTTCCTTAGCAAAATATGTGGAAGAAAAAACTTTGGAGAGTAATTCTGAGGAAGGTAACACATTTTGGTCCACCCCAAATGAAAATTCAAATGAATCTCCCTTGAGAAATGGTAGTGTGGAAGACATGGATTGCAATATCACTTAACAAACTATGGGTGTAACAAACACTCAAATTAAATCAAACATTGATACAGAGAGAAATGCTAACCAGTTAAAAACCCTAATGCAAGAATTGGAAAATTTCTTACTTTGTACGACCTTGAGCAATGAAGGTCTGGGAGAAAAATAAACAATGAACAGTTTGGTAACAATAATGCACCCTGTCCAGAAGTGACAATAGGGGAATCAAACCTTGGGAAAAGGAATGCTCAACAACTAGATTTGGAAAAAATAAGACAAAATATTAAACAAAAGGATTTGGAAAAAGGCTAAATCAGGCCAGTGAGGAACCAGAAAATGGAACATATATTTTTAACCTCAAAACATTGAAAAAATTAAATTATTCCAATATGAATGACATTAATCCAAAAAAATAAAAAACTGGCATAAGCAAAGATGAGTCAAAGGCACCCTTGTATGTCAAAAAGTTGGTTAGTGAATTTGAGGGATAAGCCCCTTGCTCCACCACTCTGTTGGATAAGAGTATTGTGGAGGAGGGGCAATCTAATGTGATGATCCCATTTATTAGCTAGGCTTGTGTTATCTTTATGCTTCTTATAAGACATTCCTAAGATTATTCCTACACTATGCCATCTTTTATGTCTATTATGAAAACCTTGAACTTGGTTAAAGTATATAGAAATGTAGTTATGATATGATGGTATTGCTTGATTTGTATGTGAATATGTATGAATTATAATTGATATCTATGTTTAATCATGGTAGTTAGTAAATTGTGTGTGTTTTATGAACTAACCCCTTGCAGCCTGAGAAGATGCTGTAGCCTGCAACAAATACTGAATGCAACCCACAGCCGAAGGAGTTCATGGACAATGAAACAAGGGATGTTCCTAAATACATTCGATGCAATAACTACATGGAGACACCTGATGAAGACAATCATGCATCATTATGACAACAACAAAGGCATTGAAGAAGGAGAACCCTGTTATCATTAGGATTTTGGCATAACTAATATTATGTTCCACATTATAGTTATATTATTGTAGAGTTCTAATCCTATTTGGATTCTTATTTATTTTTAGTTGCATTTAGGATAGCTAAATCTTAATTACACTCTGATATCTAGGAGAGTTGTGATTAATGATTTTTGTTTAGAATTTTGTTCTAAATAAACTCCCCTGTGCATGTATATAGCCGGTGGTTGAGTCTTTATAATAGGGAGTTGATTAATATTTTAGTTGTGGATTTGGTTATTAAACACTTTTTAGTTTTTAGTTGTTATTACATAGACATGTTGATTGTTCAAATTTGGATTTTTTGAATATAATCTTTGAGCAAGATTTCATGTGATATTTTGGAATGTGTAATGAATGATCTTGAGTTAATATGGTTGAGTTGAATATGAGGATTTATATTTGGTTTAGTTTAGTGGAGACAACCACTTGAGCAAGGGCCAAACAGGTACTACCCTTCACTATATATTTAGAGTTTGTTTATTTTTGTTAGTAGTTACTTCATAATTGCATAATTAGTTAAGATATATTCTCATATCAAGTCATCAATAATTGTTGCTCATGTTCATGATTTCATTCATTTAACTTGTAGTACTGTGGAGTGTAGAATAGGTTTAGTTATTAGTTTCCAGTTAGTTTTAGCAATTAACTTGTTAACAGTAGTCCAGTCACAGACTATACTGTAGGTACCCATAGCCAAAGCACCAAATTTACTTCTTTCACTATTATGCATTTTTATGATTTTCCAGCAAGTATAATACCTTTACTAGGATAATTTAGGTAACCTCAGGTCTTTGAAAGTATATACAGTGCCAACACCATCACAAGCCTACTATCCCTAGTCGATAATCTAATGAAAATATTTTCAATGTCAAGTGGATTGTTCAGCCAAGTTTTCCCTTGAATTGAGTGATTTCCACCAAGTTTATTAGGCATTAGAATGGACTCTACATTTGTGGTGTTTTTGTCGGGGATGGTGCTACCTTCATAGACTTATTTTTCCAAGCTTTTATAGTTTACACTTTGTTTCCAGTATTAGGACTGTTAGGTTTAATCTTATCAAAATATCAGAACATTCTACTAACATTGTGTAGGAGCCATTGCTATACAAAGTTTACCTATTGTATGCGAAGGTAGAGAGACACATTGGGAAGGTTCCTCCCCTCTACAAGAAAACAAGCTAGAGAAGATAGTGGTTACTCCAATAATCAGAGTGAGGATATTACTGAAGAATAAAATTCCCTTTCACCAATATCTACTACACCCATAGAGGGGAAATAACCATGGGTGATGCAGTGGATGATCCACTTGAACATGTGACCTTTGAGTTCCTAATCACCAACCAAGAAAGGGCTACTGCGTTGAAGAATATCCCTCTTCAGCATTACCAGTCTTTTATGGTTTGGTGAATGAAGATCCAAACACATTCCTGTTTGAGTTCAATGTCCTATGTAGGAGCTATGACTATACCTTTGATGCTCATAGGCTTAAACTCTTCCTTGCTGGTGCAGGAGCACCTTTGTCAATTTTGTTTTATGCATTTTGGAGCCTTGGTCTAGGTTTGTCCTTGTTTGATGTCAATAAGGTCTAATTGACCAATTTATGATGTAAATAAGGTCATATAGGGTCTTAGTGGTGTTGTGTTTAAAATTTGTCAATAATGAAGCAAATTTGTAAAAGTTGCATTTATGCAATTTTGTCATTTTTGAAGGTTAGTTGAAGATGAACAGTCATTATTTCAATTTTATGTTATGGAACATTGGTATTTGATGTAAAAATGTTTAAAATTCCTCTAACATCATTAAGACAAGGTTGTTGTTGGAGAATTTGGTGAATGAAACATTGTTGCTCTGTTTTGCTGTGTTAACGTTGTGTTTTTCTGTATTTTCAGACTCTGTACGACTCCGTACAACAAGATAGTAATGCCAAATCAATGTGAAGAGTTGTGCACTGTATTAGATTTCATTTAAATCAAGTTAGAGAGTTTTTCATCTAGATTTGAAGGAGATAAAGCTAGATTTATGAAGGTTGCTTTGTTTGCTAGGGTTTCTAGGGTTTTGTGAGAAAACCATGTCAAAATAGGCCATTCCACTAGTAGGAAAATCCTATAGTTTGGTGGAATGATTCTTTTAGGAGAGCTCTTTCAGATTTTTGTAGTTGTAGAGTAGGGTGATAGTGTTAGGAGGAATTATGCACATGCCCTAGTCTAGCAATTTCATGTGTTAGGCTTGAATTTGGTGGATATTGTGTAGGACAACAAATTTTTGGAGCGTTTTGATGAAAATAATTGTAGAATTGGACCCTATGTGACTGGTTGGACTTGTTGGTGAATATTTTTAGGTTTTTCAAGAAGGATTTTGTATACCTCCTTTGGAAAAGAGGCATAATTTGGCCTAAAACCAATGTTGTTGGATAGATTTGTGTAAAATGTTTCAAAACAACCCATTGGATTAGGTTGATATGTTGAAGGGAAGGAAAATGGGTGTCTAAATGTGTCTGGGTCAAGTCCCTTGGTTACCTTCTCAAAGAGACATAGGCAGATAAGTGGGTTTGCTGACCTACAAGGAAGTAGGCTAAATAATGAAGGAGCTAACCCTTTAAGGGTTTGTTGACTTGAAAAACAAATTGAATCTAATTTGTTTGAGCCCATATCACCTTGATTTTCATCACCTGCCACTCTAAAAGATGTTGCTTTGAGATGGTTTATGAGATTAGGCGAAGATGTTATTCTAAATTGGGATACCATAAAAACATTGTTCTTGGAGAAATACCAAGACTATTGTAGAGGACTTTATAGGAGGAGAGATGAAATTTTCAGAATGTCAGAAAAGGAGGATGAGCCATTAGAGGACTATGTGGAGAGATTCAAATTCAAACCCATAAAACAAGCTATCTAAAGAATCCCTCAAGTTAGTATTTTTTGAGGGGAGTTAATGAGGATTGCATGGATGCCCTCAATCTTATTGGGAAAGGGGATGTTTCTCAGCTAACATTTGAAGAAATCTACAAGGTTTGTAGAAATTATTCTAGGACCTTCACTAAGAAGCCAAGGGGAGAGAGGACATCCACCATTGGCGAATCATCTACTGAGGTTTCAAAGATAGAGTTAAGTAATTTGTTGTCCAACATGAAGGAGGACATTATTAGTCACCTAGAAAATTAGTTGGAAACTCTCCATATAAAGAAGAAGTAAGAGGATGCTGAAGCAATGCTCACTAAATATTTCCCTAGCTATAGACAAAGGAAAGAAAACTGCAAAAGCAAAAGGGTGGCTAGTATTAAAGAAGACAAAATAGAGAAACCTGATTTTTAATCACTTGAAGGAGAGGATGGACAACTATTTTACATAGCTACAAAGACAAGGTATACCACAAGACCCTCTGCATTTCACTTCATCATTTCCAATTTAAAATAAAAAAATTCCTACTTGGAATTCCCAACCCTGGCTAAACAACCAAAATCAATGGCAACAACTTTAGAAAAACTAGAACCAACAACAACCAAATGCTTGGTCACAATTTTTTTTTCAAGGTTCCAGTTATAATCCTCAATGGCCAAAACAACAAAACCAGTGGTATCCAAACATGAATTACCAACAGCCTTTACTCCCTCAACCACAAAAACAATCCATTATGCCTAATCCATCCAATCTAATATCTCAGCCACCAAGAGCACCACAATTACCTACCCAACTTGCAATTAACCCTAACAACAACAAGCCTATTCAACATGCTTATAATAATGAGGTTGTGCAATACCCCACCTATGGGTAGAGGTGAATGATGTCCACCTTCAGTTAGGAAAAACACTGGCTAGTCCTTCATCCCCACAAATAATTGAAATGGAAGATGAGGAACCTATAACTAAAGCTTTAGACAATCCAACCTTGGTACCTGAGTCAAATTAGGTAAACCAGACTATCCCATGTCTATAGTCTCCATTTCTTGAGCGCTTAGCCATACCAAGACATCAAATTCAAGTTGACATAGACCTATTGGGTCAACTAAAGGATGTAAGTATCAAAATTACTTTCATCCAAGCTATCAAGGACATCCCAATTTATACCAAGACTACGAGGGACCTATGTCTTAAGAAACCAAGAAGGAAAAGGAAGGATCCTTAGATAGTTCATGTCCTAGGAAACCTTGTTGATATTATGTTAGGGAACATAATTTCCCCTAAATACACAAATCCTGGTAGTCCAATAGTGGATGTTAAGATTGATGAGACCTTTATCAAGAACACCTTGACTAACCTAGGGGAAACAATCAACATCTTGACTAAGGAAATAATGTAACTCCTTCAGTTATCCAACCTTAGACCTACACCTACTATTTTACAGTTGGCAGATAGGTCAATAGTAAAGCCTGAGGGAATCATTGAGGATTTAGTTATAGCATTAGATTCCTAGGAATATCTTGCTAATTTCATAGTCTTGCAGCCAAAGGCCAACCTTGCAAGATATCCACTCATTTTAGGAAGACCATGGTTAGATACAATTGATGCATTCATAGGCTATAGGTCTAGAAATATGATAATATCAAATGAGATTGTGACCAAGAAATTGGTCCTCTATCCTTTAGCCCAACCTTATGTTGATCTTGAGCAAACCATATGGCCCACCTTGGATGAATATGACCACTATTCCCTACAAAATTTAATGATAATAGAACGTAGCCCTTTGTTCTATGACCAGGATGTAGATGATCTAGTTGCTCACATAATACAAAATGACTATGGTAGGAACCCGCAACAATGGGATTCTCTCCTGCCTACAAGATCCTTTGCAAAATATTATACCTGCTAATTCATCAGAGGAAATATCTCATATTTTCCATTCCTTATTACCACAACAGTGTATACCAAACATTCCTGGACTTGACCTCTCATCTGTCCAAGCTTCATCCAAACTAATAGAAATTCTACCAGGAAAAATGTTGAACATAAACAATGCATTAACCAGAGAGCAACAAAATTCCTTGAATACAGTGTTGGAGGCACATGCAACAACCTTTTCATGGGACTACCATGACATGAAGGGAATAGATCCTGACTTGTGTATGCATGGGATCCATATAAATGATGGTTTTAGACCCATTAGACAACCTCAACAAAGGATGAACCCTGCTTTGAGAGAAATAGTTAAAGCTGAATCCAATTAGTACTTGATGTAGATTGAACATCTATCTTATATCTAATAATGAATGGGTATCACCCTTAGTTATTGTCCCTTAAAAAGGTGGAAAATGGAGGATATATGTAGATTATAGGGAGCACAACACAACCACTAGGAAAGACCACTTTCCATTACCTTTCATTGATCAAGTGCTTGAATCTTTAGCAGGGAAGAAGTAATTTTCATTCCTAGATGGTTTTAGTGGCTACAATCAGACAAATATTTCTCGAGAGGATCAAGACAAAACAACGTTCACATGTCCTTAGGGTACTTATGCCGATTCTATCCTACCCTTTGGGTTATGCAATGCCCCAACTACTTTTTAGAGGTATGTGCTTAGCATCTTCTCTGATTATGCGCATGACTCTATGAAGACATATATGGATGACTTCACCACATATGGGGAAACTTATGAAGAAGCCCTTACCAATCTGGAAAAGGTACTAAAAAGATGTAAAGAACACAACTTTTCCCTAAGTAATGAAAAGTGTTTTATGATGATGACTCAGGGAATTATTCTAGGGCATTTCATATCTAGTGAAGGGATTCAAGGGACCCACATAAGATAGAGATCATTTCTACATTACCTATTCCATAGAGGAAAAGGGATGTTAGAAGCTTCCTAGGCCATGTAGGCTATTATAGGAGATTCATTAAGGACTTCAGTAAGATTGCAACACCATTGTTTGTTCTACTGACTATTGGACATTAGAGTGCCAACATTATTTTGAGGAACTTAAAGTTGCCTTAACCAGAGCACCCATTTTAAAGGGGCCAAATTGGACATTAACCTTCCATATACACACCGATGCTTCAAATTTTTCCATTAGAGCAATTTTGGGTTAGAAAGAAGGTAATAAAGAATATGATATTTACTACATTAGCAAGAACTTGCAAGGAGCATAGCTAAATTACACTATTACAGAGAAGAAAATGCTAGCAGTAGTATATGCCATCACCAAATTCAGGCATTACATCACTAGATATGAAATTTTTGTCCACACAGATCATACAACTATAAGATACTTGATTAAAAAAACCTATGGTAAGGGGGTAGGCTAGTTATATGGCTTCTCCTTCTACATGAATTTGATATCACAATAGTGGACAATCCTGAGAAGGCTAATGTAGTAGCAAATTTTCTGTCAAGGTTGCCAACACAATCAACAAAAGGGGCAGTAGATGACTCATTTCTAGATGAGAATTTGTTTGCTCTTAATGTACATACACCCTGGTATGTTGATATTGCAAATTATTTAGTGATAGGGAAGATACCAACACACTTTTCTCCAAGTGAAAAGAGACAACTAGTGCACAAGTGTTTTCCATATTCTTGGTTATCTAGTCATCTCTTCTACATAGGCCCAAAAAAATCATGAGAAAGTGTATAAGAGAAGATGAAGTATTTGATATAATGAAGGCTTGCCATGATGATCCCTATGGGGGTCACTTTGCATCCAAAGGACAACATTCAAAATCCTCACAACAGGTTACTACTTACCAAAGAAGCACAAGGATTCTATCAAGTACACAAGAAGCTGTGATAGATGTCAAAGAATGGGTAAGCCAACCAAAATTGATGAAATGCATTTGCAGTCGTAATTGACATTAGCACCCTTTAACAAATGGGGTTGAGATTTCATTCAGAAAATTTCACCTATATCTAACAAGGAGTACATTTTAGTTTGCACTGATTATCTGACCAAGTGGGTGGAAGTGAAGGAATTGCAGTTTTCCAGAGAAGGCAATGTTGCTAAATTCTTGTATGAAGAAATTTTTACTAGGTATGGAGTACTTAGGGAAATAGTCACTGATTAGGGTCCACAATTTACTTCAGAGCTCATTACAAAATTGGTTGAAGAATGTGAAATAAGGCACAAAAGTCAACACTATATCACCCACATGCCAATGGCCAGGTGGAGGCTACATTAAAAAATTGGTTGAAGAATATGAAATAAGGCACAAAAATTAAACACCATATCACCCACACACCAATGGCTAGGTGGAGATTACAAACAAGGAAATTGAGAGCATTTTGACCAAGACAATGCAGTTACACAAGAAAGATTGGATTGCTAGATTACCAAAGGCAGTATGGGCATAGAAAACTACACGGAAAACAACAATTGGTTTCACCCCCTATGAACTAGTATATGACAAAACAACAGTTCTCCCAATAGAATTTGAGTATAAAAAACTCAGAACAATAGTAGAATTGGACATGGACCTTACAACAACACAAAAGGAGAGATTGCATAACTTAAATGGGTTGGATGAAATCAGGATGGAAGCAATGCATCATACAAAGATAGTACAAAAACAAAGGAAAAAATGGCACAACCAATATATAAAGACAAAGGAATTCAATGTAGGAGACTGGGAATTATTATATGATTCAAGATATAAATATTTTAAGGGAAAACTCCAATCTAGATGGTTGGGACCATATGAGATAAGTCAAGTTTTTCCTGATGGGGAAATAAAGTTGGAGACCATAGATGCAGTAAGGTTCACACTATTGGTTAATGGCCACAAGTTGAAACTTAATAAAAAACTAGTACAGAAAGAAGATTTCATTCTTTCTCTCATTCAACAATATGGTCCTATCAGTGATCTAGATATGAGTTCACAAACACACAATGATGACTCAACAACAAATGTACCAAGTTCTTGAAGTGACTTAGTGGTTGAGCTACACAGCTCACCCCTGAGGTCACACAAGCTTAATTTACTAATCTACCTCACATGCACACACAACATAGTTACAATGATAAAAATTTGTTTTGGAACATTCTCCATATTGTGATAGGGACCTGTAGCCTCGTGTATTAAAGTTGTCACATTTTATTCAGGGACCTATTGCAGTAGGGACCTGTAGCACATTACACATGAGTTTTCAAACCTTAGTTTGGGACCTATTGCTGAAGGAACCTGCAATACTGTATGTTAGAAATTTCAAAATTTAGTGCCACATTAATTGTAGATGATCACTTCACTTCATTTTTTCATCACATGCAACAAATAAAACTATCATATCGGTACATGCAACATGCTCATTTCATTTCACAATGTCTATTTCAAATTTCAATAATTTGGACTATCACATCAACTTCTCTCATCTGTACATTTTGCCTCATTTCAAACAATGCACTAGCCTGTCATTAATTTCACACTTCATCTATTCATTCATTGCAATTAAATCATGTCAAATCAACATCATGCAACAAATAATATTCAAATAAGAATCACATGTGCAAAATTTTAGTTCATAATATTCGACAGGTACGCATACTACACAACCATTATTAACATGGATTTTCATTATGATTCAATATGTACTTACATTAAATCTAGTATACATTTTATTCATTACTTCTATTTCCATACTTTGTAATTATTACCTTTGCCTATTTTTCTGAGCTTGAAGTGAGGACACTTCAAGAATTTAAGTTGGGGGGAAGGGTAATATATAAGCCAAATTTTAGCTTTTGCCACTGCTAAAAAGCAAAATGCAAAACCAAAGAGCAACATACAAACCTTTTTTTCATACCCTACTTTGCACTTATAACCTTTTTCCTATCGATTCTAGTTGAAAATTGCCTAAATTCAAGCTGATTCAAAATGTTTCAAGCTTATAGAAGATGAACATAGGAGAAAAGGGAAAAGCATTTGAAATTGTTGAAGGAAAGGTGCATGCAAGAGTAACAGATAATTTGGGTTGGTGAACTGTTGATATTAAAATTTGGGTTGAATTTTTAGAGTTCTTGAAGAGTTTTTTTATCAAAAGTAGAATACATCACCATAGGAGGTGACATCATTAGAAGGGAGCCAGCTGCACATAAAAAAATACCAGAAGATGCATTAGTGTTACCCATTTTCACAAGGGTAGGAGGCTAGATTATTTTCTAAAGTTGATAGAATTCGATGACGATATAACCAATAGATTTGTAGCTACATTGGAGCATGATGAATATTTTGTAAAAGGATTACCAGTAGATACTTCAGAAGGAGCAATTGCAAAAGTATCTAGTTTTCCTAGGACTGGAGTTGAATTTCTAGCTTGAGCAGATGCAATGGTAGCAAAAGAAGAATTCTACAAGTGAGGAGAAAACTTGGATTCATCATCCTAGAGTACTAAAATAATTTCACTTATGTGGGTTTTGGCTTCCTATGCCTCATACATCATTAGGTAGCTCACATGTGATGGAAGGTTATCACTTCTTTACACTGTGCATTTCAAATTATTAAGCCATCTTCATCATAATAGGCTTGTTAATGTACCAAATTACCTCTAAAACTTGTTAAAAAGGTGGGATCCGAATACCAAAGGAAACATAATGATTAAAATATTTCCCATCATTGTTTAATAGCCCTGTTAACAAAAAGGAGTCTTAGAATTCAATACCCACAAGTATCTTCGGAAGACTTTGTGAAATTTTAGGACATTAACAGTATACTAGAGCAACCTACAATTCCTAAAACCATAGAACCATCAGCTGAGCCTATAAGAGAAACCCTTCTTGGTTCACTGGTTGCTTCACCTACCCGCAACCAAGGTGAACTTGAGGAGCATAATGTGCAGGAATCATCACCTACAACAAAGAAGACTCCATCCACCTCTAGGACACCTAAAGCTAAGAAAAAGGGAGGTAACCCTTCTACACCTTCAAAGGTGTAGAAGAAAAAGGAAAACAGAAAGAGACATCTACTACACCTAGGTGTTCAGGCCGATTGAAACAAAAAGGTGTTATGAGGGGGAGCATAGGAAAACCAGAAGAGAAAAACATTATGGTGGTTGACACTGACTCAGAAATAAAGGAAAATGCTCCTAAGAAGGTGCATGTACCTGTCAAAAGAAAATGGTATTTTTCCACCTTTGACTTAGACTTAGAGGATGTATTTGTTGCTTATAAAACCAAGAGAATAGCCCCAGACAACCCTAACAATGAGGGTTTTGAATACAAGGGGGTTGTGATGATCAAACTTTAAAGGATGAGGAAATATTTTTAGAAGAAAGGAATGTTAGGAAAGAATTAGAGGAAGCATTGGAAAGAATTAAGCAGTTAGAAGAACAAGTGAAAACTTATGAACAAAGGGATAAAGAGAGGGAGATGAAGATTTAAGAGATGGAGGAGAAATTACAAACATATGGACACAAGGAAAAGCTAGACCTGTTGGCACAACTTTCCATAGTTAAAATAGAGGATACATAGCTTGCAACAGAGAATAATAGATCCCCTTCTATCAAGACTCCAACTCATCACACCACTCTATCTCTTGGGTATCAGTTATGGAAAGTTAATGAATTTTCACAAGAAAAAGGAAACCCTAATTGCAGACCATACAAAAGTGTTGGAGGGGAAGGACATTGAGCTGAACAAGTTAGCAATCAAAGTTGGAGACAAATAAAGCTGCTCAAATTATTAGATGCAAACCCCCAACAAGAACTTATGCATTATTTTTGCAAGAAAAGTTTCTAAGTTTTCAGTTTAGTAGGCTAATAAATAACCAGTCAATTGGAATGAGTAGGAAATATGGTTTGCTTAATGTTTTTTTTTACTCTACACCAGATGAACAAGATCAACTTTATGAGTACTATCTACACAATTATGTAGTGCCTGAGGAAACAAAGTGGAACCCCTTGATGTTTGTGGGATATTTATAGGTCGAGCAATAACATCCTACTTTAGGAATGAAGGTTTCAGTGGTGAACCTATGGAGGAATATGAGGAGAGAAAGAAATCTATTGCTCTCCCAGTAAGGAAGGAATCAAATGACCCTGATGCCATCATAAATGAATGGTTACAACTTCTGAAGTACAAAGGACCAGGAGGAAAAAACATGAGATTGAGGATGCAAGACTATAACAGGATGCAAACACTGGCAGTTGGATTGGTTCATCAAATTTATCAGTATGTGTAATAGAGATGGGAGAGGTTGACTCCAAAACTACAAAGGAAAGATCTACATTCAGTAGACAACTTCACGGCTATGCTTGAAAGAGTGCGTAAGTATATGGATATTGCTGGTAACCTTGCACTTAAATGACTGCCATTAACATTCCAACCACCTATCCTTCTTTATTGAGTACCACATTGGATAGGGGATAAGATGGAAGAATGTGAGGAGATTGAACTTACTAGGATGAAGAAGCTTTCATGTTACATAGGATTCTACTTGAAGCAAATCAAGGGAGTAAATACTATCATGGACCTTAGAGAGATTACACTTCACTATAATTTGTCTCCCTAGCTCATTTGCTTGAGGGAAAGCAAAAGGGTAGTTGGGGGGAGTGATGATGCCATTTATTAGCTAGTTTTTTGTTATCTTTATGTTGCTTATAAGACATTCCTAAGACAATTATTCCTACAGTATGCCATCTTTTATGTCTATTATGTAGACCTTGAACTTGGTTAAAGTATATGGAAATACAATTATGATATGATGACATTGCTTGATTTGTATGTGAATATGTGAATTATAATTGATATTTGTGTTTAATCATGGTAGTTAGTATTGTGTATGTGTTTTATGAACTAACCCCTTGTAGCCTGAGAAGACACTGTAGTCTGCAGCAAGTGTTGAATGCAACCCACAATTGAAGGAGTTCCTGGACAATGAAATAGGGGATGTTCCTAAATACACTGAATGCAATAACTACAACATGGAGACACCTGATGAAGACATTCGTGCATCATTATGACAAAAAATAAAGGCATTAAAGAAGGAGAACCCTATTATCATTAGGATTCTAGCATATCTAATCTTATGTTCCACATTCTAGTCCTATTATTGCAGAGTTCTAATCCTATTTAAATTCTTATTCCTTTTCACTTGTAGTTAGGATAACAAAATCTTAATTAGGCTTTGATATCTAGGTGAGTTGTGATTAATGATTTTTGTTTAGAGTTGTGTTCTGAATAAACTCCCTGTGCATGTATATAGCCAGTGGTTAAGTCTTTAGAATGGGGAGTTGTTTAATCTTTCAATTGTGGATTTGGTTACCAAACACTTTTTAGTTTTCAATTGTTATTACACAAACATGTTGATTTTTCAAATATGATTTTTCTGAATATAATCTTTGAGCAAGATTTCATGTGATATTTTGGAATGTGTAATGAATGATCTTGAGTTAATATGGCTAAGCTAAATCTAAGCATTTAGATTTGGTTTAGTTTAGTGGTGATAGCCACATGAGAAAGGGCCACTCAGGTACTACCCTTCACTACATATTTACAGTTTCTTTATTTCTGTTAGTAGTTACTTAATAATTGCATAATCAGTTAAGATAGATTCTCATATCAAGTCATCAATGATTGCTACTCATGTTCATGATTGAATTCATTTAAATTGTAGTACTTTGGAGTGCAAAATAGGTTCAATTATTAGTTTCCAGTTAGTTTCAACAATTAACCTATTAACAGTAGTTTAGTCGAAATAGACTATGTTGTAGGTACCCATAGCCAAAGCATCGGCTTTAATTATTTCACTGTTATGCATTTTTATGATTTTACAACAAGTACAATACCTTTACTAGGATAGCTTAGGTAACTTCAGGTCTTTGAAAGCACATACAATTCCAACACCATCATAAGCCTACTAGCTTTGGTTGATAATCTAATGAAATTCTTTTCAATGTCAAGTGGACTGTTCAACCATGTTTTCCCCTGAATCAAGTGATTGTAATCAAGTTTATTAGGCATTAGAATGGACTCTACATAATGGGGAAATTCCCATCCCTAGTGACAGTGGCAATGGGGGTGACTTAACATCTCCCAAGGCTCCCTCTACTGTATATTTGATAAATGGTAATGAAAGAGTGAGAAAAATTAGGTTGCAAAGGGACATCCGTGAACATGAAAAAAATGAGTCCTTTGACTCAAAATAAATAATGGTGTCTATTAACAATATTGATGAAATGACAACTTCATATGGAATGATGTCACCATCAGGCTTGGAATTTACAAAGGAAATAGGGGAGTATTCTGCCAAGGATACCACAAAAGGGGAGGAGGTCCCCATGGAAGTAATACTGAAAAAAACTAAGAAATATAGGAAGAAAAAATATTTTGGGGCTGTCATGCCCATGGATAGGGGTAGTCTTTGTATGCCTAAAGAAAAAAGGAAGAAGAATAGTGGGATCATTCCTATACCCACTGCGAAGAGAGTAGAAACAAAAAAAACTCCCTAAATGTTTTGACAACTTTAAGTGTGACAAGGAGGCATCCCCCAAAGAACAATCTTCATGAATATTAACTACATTTCTTGGAATGTAAGGGGACTAGAATCCCTAGACAAAAAGAATATTGTAAGGAGGTTCCTAGCCCAAAGGAAGGAAAAAGGTGCAATCCTTCTTCAATAAGTAAAAGCTATAGATTTTACTTTGGAAACCAATTTAAAGTTCATTTGGGAGAGGCTTCTTAGTATGTCACTAGGCATGATAAGGGGAAGGGTGGTGCAACCATCCTTCTAGCAAAGGAGTGGGAGCACTTTGTGTCTGACTTTGGTGTGTTTCCATGCAATAGATTATTTTGTATCATTATCAAAAAGGAGGAAGCATGCTTTGATATCTTCTTTATTTACTCCCTGAATGACTATAGGGACAAAATCCAACTGTGGAATTGGCTTCATAACTTACAATACGTCCCCTAGATCTTGGGGGTGTTGTGGAAAGAAATGAAGATAAATGGGGTGGTGTAAATATGGAGTGGAAAGGAAATGAAAGGTATTTCTGATAGAGAATGAAGGTCGAGCCGAATATAGAGGATCCAATTGAAGATCAAAAGAGGGAGTGCACTGGTATTTGGTTAACCTAGTGCAATGCTTGAAAAGGGGGGGAAGGATATATAGTAGGCTTGAAAAATTATACATGAATAAGGACTTCTTCTCAATTGAACCGGTGAGGGATGGGTACAAAGTGGATGTAATTCCCTTCACCCTTTTAGACCACCACCCCATTAAAGTAATTTTCAATCTTAAGACAAGCAAAAAGAAGTAAAAAGGTTTCGAAGAGGGGTTTATACTTAACACAAAATTGCTTAAAGACAAGGAGTGCAGGAATGCCATTGAATTTGTAAGGGAAATTAATAAGTGGATACATAAAAGGATGAGTGCCATTGATATATGGAATATGAATGTGAAAGGCTAGAAGGTGCTCTTCTGATGCAGGAGCATCTTGGGTTGTGAGAGAAATCTTGCATCAACCAAACAAATGCATTTTAATTTTTAATTTTCTTAAGGTTTGATAATTATTTATTTGGAGAAATAACTTGCAATACTAGGACAAATTAATATATTAAATAAATTAGTCTTTATTAATGTTGCAATTTATTGGTGTTGGAGATAATTAAGGAGGCAGTTTTGAAACTTGAAATTCAAAAATACCTTATTGGGTGTGAGATTTGGGAGTTACAACTTGCCATAACTCATACATTATTCCCTAAATGCTTAAAAATAAAAAAAAATGGGTGCCCAAGATTGAGTTGTCTGCTTTTTGCTATTCTAGGTCCCATTGAGTGGAGTGGGAGTTTGAGTTGTCAACCAAATTTGGCAATTTCATGAAAGTGGCTTCAAAGATTCCTTTTAAAATTTTAATTGTTCATTTAATGTATTTTATGAGGATTTTTACCAGGTTGTTTCATGGAGAATGAGGAGTTACAAGAGAGCTAAGGTTGAATGCAATGTTTAAGTCTTAGCTTGTCAAATTCACAGGTTGCTTTTCCAAATTTTGGAGAAGTCTCTCATGGGGTGTAGCAATTTTTTCTTGGGAAGAATGAAGTCGTGTTTGTATAGGTTTGGTAGTGTGTTGCAATAGAAAACAAAGCCTTGAATCTATTGTTGAAGTTATTAAAATTTACAAATAGAAGAGAGAAAATTTCCTAGTCTATTTCACAGTGCAGGTGAAGGTTGGGAACTCCAAATGAGGTGAAAATATTCAGATTGTTGAAGGAAGGTTGTTGTTGAAGCACATGTTGCAGGTTTAATGGTGTTATATCATATTTACAGAGGTTTATTGTAAATACAACAAGCTTATGCACTTGTAATAAACACATGTAATGCAAATTTTATTAGAAAACAATGTATTTTTCCCATTTTGAGACACAAATATGGAGTTGTTTCCTATGCATGCCACTACATGTATGATTTGAGTTTATTTATGGTTTCCTTCCACCATCTAGGTCGTGTTTGGATAATTTGATTCAAGTTTCTATTTTCTATTGTAATAACACAATGTGGTATGCAAACAATGATTTTTTGGGGTTTTGAATATATTTCCTTTGAAATTTGATTTTCAATTTTAGTTTGGTTGAAGGGAGAATATATCTTATTTGAGAAGGTGTTTGTGAATGATTTTAAGTGTGTGTTCCCTCTTACTTCAATGGTATCAGAGCAAGAGTTCCTATGTGTGTAGGCAGAGCGTTGAACATGAGGTAGTTTAAATTAGGACCTGAGAGGTTGGTGTGTGTGAATTTGTCTTCCAGATGTATGTGCAAGTTGCAAGAGGAACTACTTAGAGGATTTGAGGAGTTGAAGTTCTCGTGGTTGTGAATAGATCGCCGAGTGTAAGGCATTTTGTAACAAAACTTGAAAGTGTTGAAGATTTGTAAACAAATTGTCGAATGTGAGGCAGTTTACATATGTAAAACTTGAGGGTTTGAAGATTTTTGTTGTTAAGCTTTTGAGAGTTTGTGGAAATTTTTTCAAGAAATGCCTAAGAAGAAAGGAACAAAGTTTGTCATAGTTGTGTATGCAAGAAAACAAGGAGAAGAAAATATTGCAGAAGTATGCTTTGAGGATATCATGAAGGGAAAGAGAAAAGGTGAAGTTGTAGAGTTGAGGGCAAGAAAGAGGAAATTGCAGCAGCGGATGAGATTCCTTTGGAGGACAAGAAGGAATTGGAAAGTGCAAATGTGAGTAAAGAAGATAATTTAATAATGCATATTGAAGCAGTTGAAAGAGAATGTAATGAGTTGATTTCAGGTGGAACAAAGGTTTCAACAAAAGTTGAGGTAAAATAATATTCTAATATTTTCTTTGATGAAGATAGGAATGTAGAAATGGAGAAATTTGTTGCAGCAGTGAAAGGAACTAAGGTAAATTTCAATTTTTCTAAATGTTATTATAAAGATGGATTTGAGGATAATGAGGTTGCAATAGAGGATAATATTGATTCATATTTTATTAAATTTGAGAATGATGATGATTTGAGTTAGATCAGAAGGATTTTGTTAGTGATGTATGGTATGCAAAGAAAGATTTGTATGGTGTTGTAGAGTTAAGTGCAGGTACATTTTGGAGGAGGTGGATGAACTATGGTGGGTTGAATCCCACAAGATTAGAGGAGAGTGAGATTTTCTTTTGGAGGAGGTGGTCAATCTATGGTGGAATTGATTCCATATTCAGGAGGTTGAGTGCAAAGAAGAGTTGTCGAAGGAGGAGGATGCTTATTCTGGATAGGTGCTGGAAGAGAAGGAAGAAGAACAAATCAAAGGTATCTATTTCAACAATGGAGTTTTTTGTAGATTACTTGCAATCTTAAAGGGTGGTACTACCACTCAAATGCATTTTATGAATCTAGATTCACAAAATTTTCCTACCTTGGGTGTTTGATGCAGGAGCATCCTGGGTTGTGAGAGCAATCTTGCATCAACCAAAATAATGCATTTTAATTTTTTATTTTCTTAAGGTTTGGTAATTATTTATTTGGAGAAATAACTTGCAATATTAGGCTAAATTAATATATTAAATAATTTGGTCTTTATTAATGTTGCAATTTTTTGGTGTTGGAGATAATTAAGGAGACAATTTTGAAACTTGAAATTCAAAAATATCTTATTGGGAATGAGATTTGGGAGTTACAACTTTCCATAACTCATACATTATTTCCTAAATGCTGAAAAATCAAAAAATGGGTGCCCAAGATTGAGTTGTCTGCTTTTTGCTATTCTAGGTCTTGTTGAGTGGAGTGGGAATCTGAGTTGTCAACCAATTTTGGCAATTTCATGAAAGTGGTTTCAAAGATGCCTTTAACATTTTAATATGTTCATTTACTGCATTTTATGAGGATTTTTACCAGGTTGATTCATGGAGAATGAGGAGTTATAGGAGAGCTAAGGTTGAATGCAATATTTAAGTCTTAGCTTGTCAAATTCACAGGTTACTTTTCCAGATTTTGGAGAAGTCTCTCTTGGGGTGTAGCAATTTCTTCTTGGGCAGATTGGATTCATGTTTGTACACTGGTTTGGTAGTGTGTTGCAGTAGAAAACAAAGCCTTGAATCTATTGTTGAAGTTATTAAAATTTACAAATAGAAGAGAGCAAATTTGCTAGTCTATTTCATAGTGCAAGTGAAGGTTGGGAGCTCCAAATGAGGTGAAATTTCAAATTGTTGAAGTAAGGTTGCTATTGAAGAACATGTTGCACATTTAATGGTGTTATATCAGATTTCTAGAGGTTTATTGTAAAGCCAATAGGCTTATGCACTTGTAATAAACACATGTAATGCAAATTTTATGAGAAAACAGTGCATTTTTCCCATTTTGAGACACAAATATGGAGTTGTTTCCTATGCATGTCATTGCATGTATGATTTGAGTTTATTTACAGCTTTCTTACACCATCTGGGTCATGTTTGGATCATTTGATTTAAGTTTCTATTTGTTGTTGTAATAACACGGTTGGTATGCAAACAACAAATTTTTGGGGTTTTGAATAGATTTCCTTTGAAATCTGATTTTCATTTTTAGTTTGGTTGAAGGGAGAATATATCTTATTTGAAAAGTTTTTTGTGAATTATTTTGAGTGTGTTTTCCCTCTTACATCAGTGGTATCAGAGCAGGAGTTCCTGAGTGTGCAAACAGAGTGCCAAAAGTGAGGCAGTTTGCACCAAGACCTGAGAGGTTGGCGTATGTGTGAATTTTTATTGCAAATGTATGTGCAAGTTGCAAATGAAACTAATTAGAAGATTTGGGAGTTGAGGTTCTTGTGGTTGTGAACACTCATATAGGGTCATACAGGGTTCATAAAAAGGAGATACATTCTGAAAAACCTCATCACCAATTGGGAGGTGATGGAGTGGGCCAAACAAACTAAACAAGGGGCTGCTATGCTCCTTCTGTATTTTGAAAAAGCATATGACATGATTGAATGGTCATTTTTAATGATGGTTTTAGATTCTTTTGGATTCCCTGGCTTTTTTTGCAGTATGGTTAAAACCTTATTCAATGATGTAATGGCACAAGTGGATGTAAATGGAACCCTCACAGAGGAATTCACACTAGAGAGGTTGATAAGGCAAGGCTTCCCCCTTGCCCCGACACTCTTTGTAATCACCTATGATGCATTGCACTATGTGTTAAGGGATAATATCTCATCCCCTGTGGTCAAAGGTATCACCTTACTAGACAATAAGGAGCTCATTAATATTCGATTTACAAATGATACTGCAATATTTCCTAATTTGGAGGAAGAGAATATGAACAGGCTTATGGATAAGCTCAGTACCTTCTTCCAAGCTTTGGGTGCCAAAATTGCAAATGCCAAATCTTGCATGTTGGGGTGGAATGATACCCCCTTGAATGGCAAAGGAACTTCATTTTTTAGTGGGGAGGGCCTCATGAATTGGTAAGGTATCTTGGTATCCCCTTTTCCATTGACCCCATCTTGAAGGAAATGTGGCTCTAGACCAAGGAAAATATTGAAAAACAATAGACAAGTGGAATACACAATACCTAACCTTGGCGGGAATACCATAGGTTTGCGAAAATATTTTATCCTCATATAGCATATATTTTGCTTCAATTTGGTTTTTCAATTATTATCAAATTAATGAAATATAACAAAGGATAAGGAAGTTTTTATGGTCCGATAGGAAAGGGAATAGGAAAAGGCATGCTGCAAAATGGGAATGGTGTACTATTGCTAAAACAAGGGGTTGCCTAGACCTGAAGGACTTGAGATTGCAAGGAATTTCCTTATCTTCCAAATGGATAATTGGTGATTTGGAGGGTGAGGAACCTTGGAAGGTGCTCATTAGAAAAAACATAATGAATGAAGTACCCAAACAAGCCAAATCATTGAAACTCCTTCCTTTGTGTGATATTCTTAGTAGTTCCTGCCCTATAATCCCCACAGGTTCCAATGTATTTAAAACCATTTGGAAGGCATGGGAGGTTGTTAAGAAGAACATAACCAACTACCACTTCATCAAGAATGGTAATAGTACCATTATGGCACACAAGTCTATATGGTGAAATTTAGAACACAAGGGCGGACCCCTAGCCTTAATTCAAGGCTACTCAGTAAAAAGCTGGGCACAAAAGGTGATAAAATGTTTTGATGATATTCTAATAAATGGTAACTTGAAGGGGTTGAATGAACTAAGTTCTGAATTCAATCTTCCTCCAAGTAATTGGAGAACTTACACTATGTTAAAAGAAGCCTGTAAAAGCATACACTTTTCCATGCAAGTTAAAACTGATAACCTTCAGTACCAAAAACTATAGTGGAAAGACAAGAGTTTCTTATTGAAAATAAATGCTAAAACAATTTATTTTTTCTTGACTGAGCAAATTGATTTAACTAAGCAAGGTAATAAATTTGGGATATTAATCTGAACATAAATCAATGGCAAAAAATCTTTAAGAACTAGTGAAAAGAAAGTTGGAACCAAAAAAATCTTGCTTTAGGTGGTTGTTGTTGCTACAAAGGTTACCATTCAAGATTGAACACAATAACATAGATATTTGTAAATTATACAGGGTACCTAATTCTATCAAGCACATTTTTTTTATTGCATATATGCTAAATAAATTTGGAAGATATTTTACAATGATCAAAACATTTAGGGGAATAATGATGTGCCCAATCCAACAAAAATATTTTTTGAAATTGATAATAAAATAAATAAAGATCTCTTTGTTTTGGTTGTATTTATCAACTGAAATCTTGTGGGTTATTTGGAAAGTTCAAAATGGTGACAAGTTTAAGGGACACAGGAGGGTTCTTACGAACTCTTGCAAGAGACTCATTGTGTATAATGTTTCCATGCAAGTATATATAACCATCGAGATCACAAAGGATAAATTCTGGAAGTTCCTAGAGCATAATACAGTGAACATAGATATACAAGAGGCAAGATATGGACATATTTGGCAGGGCAGGCATCCGGGGGTTGAGATCTTCCTAAAAGCACTGCAGGACTTTCAAAAAGAACTTAAAGAAGGAACAAAGAATAAAGAGGGTGAGACACAAGCCAATAAAGCTATGGTTGAGCATGAAGCAACAAAGACTCTGATTAGTATGAAAGGTACAATAGGTAATAACAAGTGCAGTGGCTAGTAAAGAAATAAAATTTTGAAGGCACGGTCTATTTATAATACTATATATGCAATACACTAGTACTTTTTGTAATTTTGTTGTATGTAACCAAAGTATATGTTGTAATTTTGTAATCCTGTTGTATGTATCCACAGTGAATCATTGTAAATGACTATAACCCAGTGTAATCTGGGATGGAAGACTCTGAAATGTTGTTGGTGAACAACAAAACACTCGATATGTAACCCTCTATATCTAATATAAAAAAGAATTCAAGATTTTAATTAAACAATTAGCTCATTTAATTAAAAGGGTGGAATTTATGACACTTAATCAAATAATTAAGATTATTTAATCAAATGAGAGGAATTAGGGGATTTAACAAAATAATTTGTATTATTTAATCAAATAGGATGAAAATTAGCATGAAAGAGGTTAATTAATCCAATAATGTTGATTATCTAATTAATAGAAGAAAGTGATGAATTTGATTAAACAATCAAGATTATTTAATTAAATATATGAAAGTGGTCATATTAGGATGAAAATGGTGTTAGTAGATCGAATCAAATGCATGATATTGATCAAGACAATTTTAAGTGTCTACATTTTTCCCCTCTTTGAAGCGAGGCACCTACTACATTGGTTCAAAGAATTGATGCTTCTTAGATCAACATTGTTGCTCAGATCAAAAAATTATGCTACATTTTTCAAATGCCCCACTATGCCCCAACGAAAGGAATGAATGTTGGTGTACTGCCCCCTCGAGAGATCGAGCGAAAATTTTGATTTTTAGGTCAAGATCGCGACAAGGATGCAAGATCACTTTAGCTGCAAAGAGGACGAAAAATAATTCTTAGAAAGCTCATATGTTTGATGTAGATGGGTTTTATGATGTATAGACAGTCATCGGTCATGGGTAACCTCATGTATATTTTGATATATATTGCACAAATTCGATACTCAGATAGAAATGTTAGCAAAGATAGAAGAATAAGATGGATACAATGAGATAGTAGCGTAATGAGATGAACATTGATTAAACATTGTTTTGAGATTGATTCAGAAGTACAACAAGCCTATGATTATTTGAAACTTTATTGGATATGAGATAGAATAGAGTAGATGATACTACTTTGCTTCAAGGTTAGAAGAAAATTCATCATGTCCTTCCTTATTTTTGATATAGCAAATAGATATGATGCATCGAGGTATTGAAAACCAGGATGGCGTTGTATCTAATGCGATGGACTTTGACTCTGCAAATAGATAGGAGTATCCCTATTCATACCTGACATACAAAAACCTTGCTTGAACATGTATAAGAATAAGCCATCGAAGTAAAGAGTATAACACATGAAAGGTATGAAGAACCTGATGTGTCCTAGCCATTGCTTTACTTGAGACCATCCTTGTATGTACACAAGGCAAGTATTCACCAAGGTCATATTACAAGAACATCCAATAAGCACAACAAACAAAATAAATGATCAATGCTCCATTCCTTTCTCTCTAAATCATTTTAATAGACATCATTGAGAGGTCATTGGAATGGGTCAATAAGACAAATCATAAGAAAAGATCAAAATGGACAAATAGTCAATGTTATTCATATCTATTGCCAAAGAGATTTGTTTTGAGTCCATTAATATCCATTAATGACATCCGAAATGATGCCCATTGTAGGAATGATATATCCTGAGACATTCATTGGATGATGATGGGTTGAACTAGTAAGGCTATTGATAAGAGTTTGATTAACATGTTTGATAATGATCAAGATTTTTGAATTTGAAGTTTACATTTATGTTTCGATTTTGCATTGAAGTTTTAACTTTGCTGATTGTTGTACTTGTTTTTGTTTGTGTTTCCAAAGATGAAGATGATGATCAATTTATTATGGATGAAAGTTTATCGTGGGTGAAAGTGAGATAAAATAGGTGGTTTTGTATTTGAAATATTTCAATGTTTTGAGGTTTTTTTTGAGATTATTTGAATTTTTAAGTTTGTGAATGTTATGAGGCTATTTTTAGTTTTTCAGGATTTTGCAACTATTTAAGGTTTTCAAAAAAATTTACATTTTTTGTGTTTTCCAAGGTTAGACCAAGAACAAGACCTACATAAGTGTAGAGACAATGTAGTTTGATTGAATCCCGACAAATGACCATTTATTGATGACATATGAACATTGATGGATTGTCAGTTTATTATGATAGACTCCTAAAGACTGGCCTAATGCCTCGGGGACACACCAATGATGGCCTTTCCTATGTAAGCGTGGAGACAATGTAGTTCAACAAATGTTTTTGATTTTTTTGATGTTTTAGACTTGTTTAGGGATTTTAATCTAATTTGGGTGTTTTTGGAAATTTTCAAGATCATTTGAATGTTTTTGGATTTCCACGATGTTTTGAAATGTTTTTGGATTTTCACAATGATTTGAATGTTTTTGGATTTTCCCAATGTTTTGAATGTTTTTGAGATTTTGAACTTTACAAGTGTTTTAATGTTTTTAGATTTTGAACTTTACAAATATTTTGATGTTTTTGGATTTTGAACTTTACAACTATTTTAATGTTTTTGGATTTTGCACTATACAAGTGTTTCAATTTTTAGGGATATTGATGATTTTGCAAATGTAAAACCTGTCTGAATGATTTGATGTGACATTGAAATGCAATTTAGATGCAATTGGTATTGATTGTTTGGATCAATATTTGATAAAAGATATAGTTGGATAAGGAACATATTATTTGTCAAAATGTGCCATGTGTTATTGATTTGGATATTTTCTTACGAATGTTTCGACCAATTTGGTTTCATGTTGGAAAATGTCTAGATCACATCATGAGTTAGAGGATATAGATCAACACTTATTCCCAAAGCAAGATGTAAGTATCTACCCTTAGTGTCTAGCAATGCATGAAATGATATGGGTGGATGCATGGATAGATAGTGGATGGATGGATGAAGGGTATGCGAAGGATGCCAAGGATTATATTGTAATAAGATATCATATTTAGATACAGGATGCTCATTTGGATAATTTTTAATAGCTCAGATATTGCTAGATTGCATAGGATCAGTAATAAGGACCCATGTCAATATTTTTCCAAAAGCAAGTTTGAAATGTATGCCAAATCTTTATCAAGATCAAGATAATTTAGAAGATGAATGAAAATGAATTGGATAATGGATAATGGAAGAATGTAATGTTGGATTTATTATGGATGGGATGTGATGCTCCCACTTGAAATGGTGTACATAGATGCTCAATTCTACTCATGATGCCCATTTTCTAGGTTTTCATCATGGTACTTGCCCAAAGTGCCACCATAGTGGTTTTCACTGGAGGACGATTTTTTATTAACTATTTTCTTTTTATTTTATATTTTTGAAGGTTTATAATCATGTTGAACCACCTGGTGATGCTAATGTAGATGTTGTTGGTGATGATATAGATGTTCTATCATGATGTGTCAATGATATCCTACTTGGAGGAGTTGCTTTGATAAGATACAAGCACTTGAATGTAACCCTTGGATTTTCTTGTCTTCTTTGTCAATATTGGATTTAACCTTACCTAGATGCTTACATCATCATAGAGTGCCCTTAGAGTCCTTACGATAAAGAGTTCCTGCCAAGACACAATCAATATGAGAATATCATGGATGTCGAAGTGGATGTCGAAATACAATGAGGGATATGAGATATGGATGGATTGGTTGATAGTTTGGAATCTTTGATTCCCAAAACTTGGGATGATGAGCAATGATGGGTGGATATGGAGATTCGATTGGGACCAACTTCTTGATATAGCTTATAGGTTGCTCTTGTAGCTTTCTTTTGTATAGATGGACTTTTTTTATGGATGAACTTCCCTTTTTTTATTTTTCCCCATAGTTTCTTTAATTAACAGAGTGTGATAAGGATGATTGTCTTTATTTTTCTTTGGTATCTATTTGAATTTTTCTTGTCCATTTTGCTTTGCCAATTCTTTTGCTTCAATAATCTTCTCTTTTCTTTGATATAGACCTTTTTATTGTGGTTGGTCCCAATTAGTGGGTGGAAAGATGCGTGGACGATGATTCATGATATGAATGGTTGGAGTGTTGGTAGCAATTTCATCATAAGGACTCTTCATGCTCCCCATGTTGGTGTTTGCATTAGAAAAAGTTCCCCCCAATATTATAGAGGTATCATTAACATGATCAAATTTTGTGTTTGTTGTATAACCAACACTTTGTTGCTCAAGTGTGTTGATCATCTTCACCGATTCCAAGACAATATGTTCTTGTAAACACAATCCTTTTCTTTGATACTGCTTGACATCCTCATACTCAATATCTTCAATATGAATTTGGGATGTGTTAGATTTTAATGCTTCTTCAACAGGTGTTGATGATTCATAGTCCATGTAAAAGTCTTCCTCATAATCCATTTTTGATATGTCTTCACAGGATGTTTCTGATTCACAATCCATGTAGAAGTCTTCTTCATGATCCATTTATGATGTATGTGGATTATGTTATGCCTTGATCATGTGTAAGTATATTAAGAGTAGGAGACTCGTGTTCATTAGTAATGAAGTTGAGAGTAAGAGACTCTTGTTCCTTGGTAATGATGTCAAGAGTATGAGACTCTTGTTTTGGATGAAGATCATCTACATGTCCATTAGGAGTAAGCATCTCATGGGTAGATATAGGAGTGGGTGATAAATGGATATAATCATTGTTTGTGAAATCTTGTATGGATTGGAAGATACCCATTAAATCATTGTAGTATCTTGGAGATGTGGATCCTTGATCTTGGTTTTAATTAGAGTTATCTTTAGTATTAGATTGGAATAGACCTATTAGATCTTGAGAAGACATGGATCCTTGATCTTGACTGATTTCAGAATTTCTTTTGATATGGTTTAGATCAAGTTCTTGACATGGGTCAATTTCAAAGGATGGATTGTTTGGAAAGGGTTCTTGAATATCTTCATTATGCATGGGTATTTGTTTAAGATTCTCTTAATCTTCAAGTGAATTTGGATCAAGTGTTGAATTAAGTATTTCTTCAATATTGGCAACCATGAGGTCGAATGATGTCAATATTTCTTGGAAAGGACCATTGCTTCTAGACTTTGGTGAAAGATGTTGATCATGCTTTGGAATAAATTCTTGAGGTATGCCATCTAATCATTGGGTGATGTAGAGACATTGTCAATGTGATCATTGGTAGATGGATCTTGGATGTTATCCTCAATAATTGAGGTAGAGATCTTGTCAATGTTTTCAACCATGAGATCAAATGATGTTAAGATTTCCTGAAATGGATCATTCTTATATTTTGGTGAGGGATTTTGATCATGTTTGAGAAATGACTCTTGATGTATGTCAACTTCCTCATTGGATGAAGTAGATACATCTTTAATGTGATCATTGATGGTTAAATCTTGATCATTATCTTCAACAATTATTTCTCCTTGATCAATAAGGTCTTGGATGATATTTTTGAGTTGAATGCAACTTGATGACCTTTTTCTCTATGATACAATAAGCTTTGTCCTTATTCCATGAGAGGTTAATGATAGAGTTTTAAGCACTTGTTCTTGGAAGAGTGATGAGTTTTGCATGAACTAGCTTGTTTAACATTGATTCAATTAGCTCCCCTAAAGGAGTGTATTCATGTTTGGTGATGGTGTTATCTTGTGAAAATTGTGATTGTTGAGATTGATATTCTTGTTGTAGGGATATATCTTGTTGTTGATGTTGTGTTTCTTGATATCTGATGTCTTGATGTTGGAGATGTGGTCGATGTTGTTGTTGTTGATGCAATTCAATGTTTTAATGATTTTGATGAGGAATGTATTGATTTGGAGATTGAGATGTTTGTTGGAGAAGTGTACCAACTATTTTGGTAAGTGAATTTAGGGCAATTTGATGTTGTAGATTTTGATCTTGATGTTGATTTTGGAACCCTTGATGTAGTTGATTTTGGTATGGATTTTGAGGATGTGGTTGATGTTGTGGACATTGAATGATGTTTTGAGATGTGAATGTATACATCCCATAGTTTACCAAGTGTTAAGTTGACATGTTCATATTTGATATGTTTGTGCTTGGTATGTTCATTTTTTACATTGGTGAGATAACGTTATTTTGGTTAAGACTCGTACTTTGATCATTTGATTGATAGACTTCTAAGTTTTGACCTTGATTTAAATCTACCATGTGACAAGATGTTCCAAGGTTTTGACCATGCATACCCATATTTGTTGTGTCATTGAAGTTTGTAGGATATGTTGACCCTATGTATGAATGGTATAGATGTGAGTTTGGATAAGTCATTGGCATAGTCACGCTTTCAAGTTTGAATTCTCAAGAACTTTAGGATAAATATTTGAATGATGTGAGACTATGTCAATTCTAGAAGGTTTTTGATACACTTGTCCTTGTTGAAATGTCCTTGATTTATTTCCAATGATAACGCTTTGATAGGTTTCTATGATCAATGTTGAATGATTTTGTGGATGGGTGAATGATGCGAAGCTTTCAATTTTGACAAAATCTAGACTCGAGTTGGATGTATTGTTGGATGATGTTTATGAATGAGTTGATGTTGATGAAAACTTAGCCTAAGGGATTTGTGTCACAATTTCAAGTTGTTTTGTGAAGTGACATGTTTGGATGGTTTGATATTTGATGTCAACCTAATGTTGATGTTTGAGATGCTAAAGCCTCTAATCAACCCCCATGTTTTCTATACACCCACATCTAAATTGGCACGTGTGGTATACATCATAGGATAGTACTATTAGCTTTCGCTTTCACACCTTTTATATGCCCACCTGAACACATGCTTGGAGGTCGCCTTGAGTTCTTCATTACGGGATTTATCTCAAGGAAGGCCCCCTCAACTAAAATAAAAAGAAGGAATGATATTTCTCTTCACCCAATATCACATGAAGTGCAAGGGGAAAGGATATGTAGCAAGCCTTGGGTTACAACGAACAAATAGTGCAAAATAGGAGTGTTTCTCTTCACTCAAGGTCACACTAGGCGCAAGGGGAGAAGATACACACTACTAGTCTACCAAGCATAGATGACACAACACACATTGTTCATTTTAGGTGCACCAAAAGATAAGTGTAAATGAATTTTAAGGCACCAAAAAGAAGTGTGAGATTTGTTTTGTACAATTTAAAACCCAAACCGAGGTGAGATTGTATGGTTCAATTTTAACTCCAAATTGAAAAAGAAAGTTGAATTGTTCATTGTTAAGAACCAAATTTAAAATGTGAGATGCATAAAATAAATCTAACTCTAAGATTAATTCCAAATGAGTGTTGATAAACACAAATATGAAATGCATAAAGTAAAGGTTGGCTCTAAGATCACTTCCAAATGAGTGTTTAATAAATACTTTTCAGATTCTCCATGCTACAAGTGTTAGATAAAATCAAGAAAATAAGATGTTAGGGTTAAACAAATTATTAAGCATCAAAACCCTACAACCTAGACTAAATTGCAATGTGAGTTAACTTTAGGTGCATCAAGGGAAAATTTAACTCTAGAAAAACTAAAAACCACTTGCACCATTGCGAAGAGCACGAAATTCCACCTCATTTAAAAAAAAACCTCTGAAAAATAACACCGTATGACCAAGATATGGTCGTTTGAAGATGGAGTGGAAAAGTATGAATGCAAGTGTGTCCTTGTTTGCAAGTGCACCACTCTGTGTCATGCATGTGCGTCAGATTGTCTCTTCAAGTGCGTCACAATTTTCAAATGTGTCACTCTGTGTCATGCAAGTGTGTCAAATTGTCTCTGCAAGTGCGCCACAATTTTCAAATGTTTTGCTCAATGTCATGCAAGTGTGTTGGATTTTCTCCGCAAGTGCGCCGCAATTTGTGAATGCGTCGGTCTATTTCTTGTACTTGTAAAACATGAGAAAACTCAAGAAAAATTGTTAAATCAGGGATGTGAGTCCCACCGAGCATGCCAAATATCAATGTGAGCTATGTGAGAATAAAATAAAGATCAAATACACCTAGAATCAATTAAGAAACTAAGCATTCAACCTAATTAACCCACATTCCCAATGAAATTCTTGAAATGCTAACTAAGAATCCATTAAAAACATGAAATAACATGAAATTGATCAAGGAAACCTAATTAAACACTCAAATCTCACCCCATTGGGGGATTAGTGCTGACTTGATGTGGAAGGATCAGCTCTTTCCTAACCCCATTGATGCAAAGCTTGAAGTTGATATGTTGATGAAGATTGAACCACAAAATTGCTCACAAATGATGAAAATGGATATGAATTCCTGCAGCATAAGAGTACTCAAATGATTTGTGGATCGGAAATTGACTATAGTTCAATTGCTTAAAGGCTTGTGGATCCATTATTCATAAAATGAGGGCTATTCATAGGATTTTTAGGTGAATCAATGGCTAGGATCAATTTGGTTAATCAATGGATAGAAATGGATGAGAGAAAATGACTTGGATCAATGATCAAATAAAGGATCAAGATTACTAAATGCCATGGATCAAGAGAATTGATCAAAGGCTCAAATTGATTGAGACAAACACAAATCGCATGATTTTAGGAAGAATGTTGGAAGATATTTCCATTTGGTGAGAAATATTTGAATTTGAATTAAGAGAATAATAATCTCTTGCAAGTGGCATAAGAATTTGAGAAGAATTAGAGATATTAAGTCAGATAAATAATTAAGATATTATTTTGTGTGCAAAATGAAAAAATTTAGGATTTAATTGAAACAGGTATTTCATTTAAATTAAGCGAGGGTGGGATTAATGACAACAATCAAAACAATTTAAGATTATTTAATGGAAATGAGGAAAAATTAAAGAGATTTACCAAAATGTTTGCATTGTTTAACTAAAAAATAGGATGAAAATTAATGAAAGGGTGAATTAATCCCAAAATGTTGAATATCAGTGTAATAAAAAGAAAATGATGAATTTAATTAAATAGTAAAGTTATTTACAGACAAATAGATAGAAGTGATTAAATCATAGACGAAAATGGTGGTGTTGATAGATCCGAGATCCAAATATTGTGATATTGAGTTAGGACAATTTTAAGTGTCTATAGGATCAATAGGGATTCGAACGAAGTCCTTCATATCTAACTTTATGCGTCAAAATCATAGGCAACAAAACATTCTTCTAGTCATTTATGTGGATGATATTATCATTATAGGTAGTGAGGCACATTTGATTGAAGGAATCAAATGTAATTTGTGTAAGGGTTTTGAAATGATAGACTTAGGCCTCCTACATTATTGCCTAGTGTAGAGGTTTGGTAGATAGGTGGTGATATTTTTATTTATCAATCTAAATATTCCCAAAGTTTGCTAGACAACTTGAGAATGAAAAATTGCAAAATCTCATCTACACCTATGGAGAAAAGGTTGAAGCTTTCATCCAAAACCGACTCAAAGGTGATCAATGAGTTAGCATTCAAAAAACTAGTGGGCAGTCTTACCTATCTTACAACCATTAGACCTAATTTGAGTTATGATGTGAGTTACATTTACCATTTTATGACAACCCCAAAGGTAGAACATTGGTTTGCAATGAAGCGAGTACTAAGATATGTGAAAGGGACACTTGACTTTGGAATTTTGTATAGCAAAAGAAAAGATCCTAGGCTAGTTGGGTTCACAAATTCAA
>VDFB02000013.1:243132827-243200245 GCA_007258455.2 Sequoia sempervirens
TTTTTTTGAGATTATTTAGATGTTTAAGTTTGTGAATGTTATGAGGTTGTTTTGAGTTTTTCAGGATTTTGCAACTATTTAAGGTTTTCAAAGTTTTTGACATTTTTTGTGTTTTCCAATGTTAGACCAAGAACAAGACCTACATAAGTGTAGAGACAATGTAGTTTGATTGAATCCCGACAAATGACCGTTTATTGATGACATGTGAACATTGATGGATTGTCAGTTAATTATGATAGACTCCTAAAGACTGACCTAATGCCTCAGGGGCACACCAATGATGGCCTTGTCTATGTAAGCACGAAGACAATGTAGTTCGACAAATGTTTTTGAATTTTTTGATGTTTTAGACTTGTTTAGGGATTTTAATCTAATTTGGATGTTTTTGGAATTTTTCAAGATGATTTGAATGTTTTTGGATTTCCATGATGTTTTGAAATGTTTTTGGATTTTCACAATGATTTGAATCTTTTTGGATTTTCCCAACGTTTTGAATGTTTTTGAGATTTTGAACTTTACAAGTGTTTTGATGTTTTTTAGATTTTGAACTTTACAAATATTTTGATGTTTTTGAACTTTGAACTTTACAACTATTTTAATGTTTTTGGATTTTGAACTTTACAAGTGTTTCAATTTTTAGGGATTTTGATGATTTTGCAAATGTAAAACCTGTCTGAATGATTTGATGTGACATTGAAATGCAAGTTAGATGCAATTGATATTGATTGTTTGGATCAATATTTGATAAAAGATGTAGTTGGATAAGGAACATATTATTCGTCAAAATGTGCCATGTGTTATTGATTTGGATATTTTCTTACGAATGTTTCGACCAATTTGTTTTCATGTTGGAAAATGTCTAGATCACATCATGAGTTAGAGGATATAGATCAAGACTTATTCCCAAAGCAAGATGTAAGTATCTACCCTTAGTGTCTAGCAATGTATGTAATGATATGGGTGGATACATGGATAGATAGTGGATGGATGGATGAAGGGTATGCGAAGGATGCCAATGATTATCTTGTAATAAGATATCATATTCAGATAGAGGATGCTCATTTGGATAATGTTTCACAACTCAGATAATGCTAGATTGCATAGGATCACTGATAAGGACCCATGTCAATATTTTTCCAAAAGCAAGTTTGAAATGTATGCCAAATCTTTGTCAAGATCAAGATAATTTAGAAGATGAATGAAAATGAATTGGATAATGGATAATGGATGAATGGAATGTTGGATTTATTATGGATGGGATGAGATGCTCCCACTTGAAATGGTGTACGTAGATGCTCAATTCTACTCATGATGCCCATTTTCTAGGTTTTCATCATGGCACTTGCCCAAAGTGCCACCGTAGTGGTTTTCATTGGAGGACAATTTTTTTATTGATTGTTTTCTTTTTATTTTGTATTTTGAAGGTTTATAATCATGTTGAACCACTTGGTGATGCTAATGCAGATGTTGTTGGTGATGATATAGATGTTCTATCATGATGTGCCAATGATATCCTGCTTGGAGGAGTTGCTTTGATAAGATACACGCACTTGAATGTAACCCCTGGATTTTCTTGTCTTCTTTGTCAATATTGGATTTAACCTTACCTAGATGCTTACATCATCATAGAGTGCCCTTAGAGTCCTTACGATAAAGAGTTCCTGCCAAGACACAATCAATATGAGAATATCATGGATGTCGAAGTGGATGTCGAAATACAATGAGGGATATGAGATATGGATGGATTGGTTGATAGTTTGGAATCTTTGATTCCCAAAACTTGGGATGATGAGCAATGATGGGTGGATATGGAGATTCGATTGGGACCAACTTCTTGATATAGCTTATAGGTTGCTCTTGTAGCTTTCTTTTGTATAGATGGACTTTTTTTATGGATGAACTTCCCTTTTTTTATTTTTCCCCATAGTTTCTTTAATTAACAGAGTGTGATAAGGATGATTGTCTTTATTTTTCTTTGGTATCTATTTGAATTTTTCTTGTCCATTTTGCTTTGCCAATTCTTTTGCTTCAATAATCTTCTCTTTTCTTTGATATAGACCTTTTTATTGTGGTTGGTCCCAATTAGTGGGTGGAAAGATGCGTGGACGATGATTCATGATATGAATGGTTGGAGTGTTGGTAGCAATTTCATCATAAGGACTCTTCATGCTCCCCATGTTGGTGTTTGCATTAGAAAAAGTTCCCCCCAATATTATAGAGGTATCATTAACATGATCAAATTTTGTGTTTGTTGTATAACCAACACTTTGTTGCTCAAGTGTGTTGATCATCTTCACCGATTCCAAGACAATATGTTCTTGTAAACACAATCCTTTTCTTTGATACTGCTTGACATCCTCATACTCAATATCTTCAATATGAATTTGGGATGTGTTAGATTTTAATGCTTCTTCAACAGGTGTTGATGATTCATAGTCCATGTAAAAGTCTTCCTCATAATCCATTTTTGATATGTCTTCACAGGATGTTTCTGATTCACAATCCATGTAGAAGTCTTCTTCATGATCCATTTATGATGTATGTGGATTATGTTATGCCTTGATCATGTGTAAGTATATTAAGAGTAGGAGACTCGTGTTCATTAGTAATGAAGTTGAGAGTAAGAGACTCTTGTTCCTTGGTAATGATGTCAAGAGTATGAGACTCTTGTTTTGGATGAAGATCATCTACATGTCCATTAGGAGTAAGCATCTCATGGGTAGATATAGGAGTGGGTGATAAATGGATATAATCATTGTTTGTGAAATCTTGTATGGATTGGAAGATACCCATTAAATCATTGTAGTATCTTGGAGATGTGGATCCTTGATCTTGGTTTTAATTAGAGTTATCTTTAGTATTAGATTGGAATAGACCTATTAGATCTTGAGAAGACATGGATCCTTGATCTTGACTGATTTCAGAATTTCTTTTGATATGGTTTAGATCAAGTTCTTGACATGGGTCAATTTCAAAGGATGGATTGTTTGGAAAGGGTTCTTGAATATCTTCATTATGCATGGGTATTTGTTTAAGATTCTCTTAATCTTCAAGTGAATTTGGATCAAGTGTTGAATTAAGTATTTCTTCAATATTGGCAACCATGAGGTCGAATGATGTCAATATTTCTTGGAAAGGACCATTGCTTCTAGACTTTGGTGAAAGATGTTGATCATGCTTTGGAATAAATTCTTGAGGTATGCCATCTAATCATTGGGTGATGTAGAGACATTGTCAATGTGATCATTGGTAGATGGATCTTGGATGTTATCCTCAATAATTGAGGTAGAGATCTTGTCAATGTTTTCAACCATGAGATCAAATGATGTTAAGATTTCCTGAAATGGATCATTCTTATATTTTGGTGAGGGATTTTGATCATGTTTGAGAAATGACTCTTGATGTATGTCAACTTCCTCATTGGATGAAGTAGATACATCTTTAATGTGATCATTGATGGTTAAATCTTGATCATTATCTTCAACAATTATTTCTCCTTGATCAATAAGGTCTTGGATGATATTTTTGAGTTGAATGCAACTTGATGACCTTTTTCTCTATGATACAATAAGCTTTGTCCTTATTCCATGAGAGGTTAATGATAGAGTTTTAAGCACTTGTTCTTGGAAGAGTGATGAGTTTTGCATGAACTAGCTTGTTTAACATTGATTCAATTAGCTCCCCTAAAGGAGTGTATTCATGTTTGGTGATGGTGTTATCTTGTGAAAATTGTGATTGTTGAGATTGATATTCTTGTTGTAGGGATATATCTTGTTGTTGATGTTGTGTTTCTTGATATCTGATGTCTTGATGTTGGAGATGTGGTCGATGTTGTTGTTGTTGATGCAATTCAATGTTTTAATGATTTTGATGAGGAATGTATTGATTTGGAGATTGAGATGTTTGTTGGAGAAGTGTACCAACTATTTTGGTAAGTGAATTTAGGGCAATTTGATGTTGTAGATTTTGATCTTGATGTTGATTTTGGAACCCTTGATGTAGTTGATTTTGGTATGGATTTTGAGGATGTGGTTGATGTTGTGGACATTGAATGATGTTTTGAGATGTGAATGTATACATCCCATAGTTTACCAAGTGTTAAGTTGACATGTTCATATTTGATATGTTTGTGCTTGGTATGTTCATTTTTTACATTGGTGAGATAACGTTATTTTGGTTAAGACTCGTACTTTGATCATTTGATTGATAGACTTCTAAGTTTTGACCTTGATTTAAATCTACCATGTGACAAGATGTTCCAAGGTTTTGACCATGCATACCCATATTTGTTGTGTCATTGAAGTTTGTAGGATATGTTGACCCTATGTATGAATGGTATAGATGTGAGTTTGGATAAGTCATTGGCATAGTCACGCTTTCAAGTTTGAATTCTCAAGAACTTTAGGATAAATATTTGAATGATGTGAGACTATGTCAATTCTAGAAGGTTTTTGATACACTTGTCCTTGTTGAAATGTCCTTGATTTATTTCCAATGATAACGCTTTGATAGGTTTCTATGATCAATGTTGAATGATTTTGTGGATGGGTGAATGATGCGAAGCTTTCAATTTTGACAAAATCTAGACTCGAGTTGGATGTATTGTTGGATGATGTTTATGAATGAGTTGATGTTGATGAAAACTTAGCCTAAGGGATTTGTGTCACAATTTCAAGTTGTTTTGTGAAGTGACATGTTTGGATGGTTTGATATTTGATGTCAACCTAATGTTGATGTTTGAGATGCTAAAGCCTCTAATCAACCCCCATGTTTTCTATACACCCACATCTAAATTGGCACGTGTGGTATACATCATAGGATAGTACTATTAGCTTTCGCTTTCACACCTTTTATATGCCCACCTGAACACATGCTTGGAGGTCGCCTTGAGTTCTTCATTACGGGATTTATCTCAAGGAAGGCCCCCTCAACTAAAATAAAAAGAAGGAATGATATTTCTCTTCACCCAATATCACATGAAGTGCAAGGGGAAAGGATATGTAGCAAGCCTTGGGTTACAACGAACAAATAGTGCAAAATAGGAGTGTTTCTCTTCACTCAAGGTCACACTAGGCGCAAGGGGAGAAGATACACACTACTAGTCTACCAAGCATAGATGACACAACACACATTGTTCATTTTAGGTGCACCAAAAGATAAGTGTAAATGAATTTTAAGGCACCAAAAAGAAGTGTGAGATTTGTTTTGTACAATTTAAAACCCAAACCGAGGTGAGATTGTATGGTTCAATTTTAACTCCAAATTGAAAAAGAAAGTTGAATTGTTCATTGTTAAGAACCAAATTTAAAATGTGAGATGCATAAAATAAATCTAACTCTAAGATTAATTCCAAATGAGTGTTGATAAACACAAATATGAAATGCATAAAGTAAAGGTTGGCTCTAAGATCACTTCCAAATGAGTGTTTAATAAATACTTTTCAGATTCTCCATGCTACAAGTGTTAGATAAAATCAAGAAAATAAGATGTTAGGGTTAAACAAATTATTAAGCATCAAAACCCTACAACCTAGACTAAATTGCAATGTGAGTTAACTTTAGGTGCATCAAGGGAAAATTTAACTCTAGAAAAACTAAAAACCACTTGCACCATTGCGAAGAGCACGAAATTCCACCTCATTTAAAAAAAAACCTCTGAAAAATAACACCGTATGACCAAGATATGGTCGTTTGAAGATGGAGTGGAAAAGTATGAATGCAAGTGTGTCCTTGTTTGCAAGTGCACCACTCTGTGTCATGCATGTGCGTCAGATTGTCTCTTCAAGTGCGTCACAATTTTCAAATGTGTCACTCTGTGTCATGCAAGTGTGTTGAATTGTCTCTGCAAGTGCGCCACAATTTTCAAATGTTTTGTTGTGTCATGCAAGTGTGTTGGATTTTCTCTGCAAGTGCGCCACAATTTGTGAATGCGTCAGTCTATTTCTTGTACTTGTAAAACATGAGAAAACTCAAGAAAAATTGTTAAATCAAGGATGTGAGTCCCACCGAGCATGCCAAATATGTGAACATGAATAAAATGTAGATCAAATACACCTAGAATCAACTAAGAAACTAAGCATTCAACCTAATTAACGCACATTCCCAATGAAATTCTTGAAATGCTAACTAAGAATCCATTAAAAATATGAAATAACATGAAATTGATCAAGGAAACCTAATTAAATGCTCAAACCTCATCTCATTAGGGGATTAGTGTTGACTTGATGTGGAAGGATTAGCTCTTTCCTAACCCCATTGATGCAAAGCTTTGATTTGATATGTTGATGAAGATTGAACCACAAAATTGCTCACAAATGATGAAAATGCATATAAATTCCTGCAACATAAGAGTACTCAAATGATTTGTGGATATGAAATTGGCTATATTGTAGTTGCTCAAATGCTTGTGGATGATTTACTCATAGAAATGAGGGCTATTTATAGGATTTTTAGGTGAACCAATGGCTAGGATCAATTTGGTTAATCAATGGATAAAAATGGATGAGAGAATGACATGGATCAATGATCAAATAAAGGATCAAGATTACTCAATGCCATGGATCAAGGGAATTAATAAAAGGCTCAAATTGATTGAGATAAACACAAATCCCATGATTTTAGGAAGAATGTTGGAAGATATTTCCATTTGGTGGGAAATATTTGAATTTGAATTAGAGGAATAATCTCTTGCAAGTGGCATAAGTTGAAAGAATTAGAAGATATTAGTCAATTAAATAATTAAGATATTATTTAATGTGCAAAATGAAAGAATTTAGGATTTTAATTAAACAATTAGCTCATTTAATTAAACGGGTGGGATTAATGACACGTAATCAAATAATTAAGATTATTTAATCAAATGAGAAGAATTAAGAGATTTACCCAAATAATTTGCATTATTTAATAAAAAATAGGATGAAAATTAGCATGAAAGAGGTGAATTAATCCAAAAATGTTGATTATCCAATTAATAAAAGAAAATGATGAATTTAATTAAATAATCCAGATTATTTAATTAAATAGATGAAAGTGGTCAAATCAGGACGAAAATGGTGTTAGTAGATCGAATCAAATGTGTGATATTGATTAGGACAATTTTAAGTGTCTATAGGATCAATAGGGATTCCAACGAAGTCCATATCCAACTTTATACGTCAAAAGCATAGGCAACAAAAACATTCTTCTAGTCATTTATGTGGATGATATTATCAATACAGGTAGTGAGGCACATTTGATTGAAGAAATCAAATGTAATTTGTGTAAGGGTTTTTAAATGATAGACTTAGGCCTCCTACATTATTGCCTAGTGTAGAGGTTTGGTAGATAGGTGGTGATATTTTTATTTATCAGTCTAAATATTTGCAAAGTTTGCTAGACAACTTGAGAATGACAAATTGCAAAATCTCGTCTACACCTATGGAGAAAAGGTTGAAGCTTTCATCCAAAACTGACTCAAAGGTGATCAATGAGTTAGCATTCAAAAAACTAGTGGGCAGTCTTACCTATCTTACAACCATTAGACCTAATTTGAGTTATGTTGTGAGTTACATTTACCATTTTATGACAACCCCAAAGGTAGAACATTGGTTTGCAATGAAGCGAGTACTAAGATATGTGAAAGGGACACTTGATTTTGGAATTTTGTATAGCAAAAGAAAAGATCCTAGGCTAGTTGGGTTCACAAATTCAAATTGGGAAAGTTTTGTTGATGAAAAGAAATCCACTTTTGGATATGTTTTCAGTCTTGGAATGGGTGCAGTCACATAGACCAATAAGAAGAAATAGGAAATGACTCTTTCCTTGATAGAAGTAGCATATTGGATGTAGAAACCCCTATTCTCATTGTTTTCTGAATCTGTTTGATTTTGCTTTTTTTGGAATGTTTTCGAAATTTTTTGTGATTTTTTTTGCATAAAGAGGTAAAATGAGATTTTGAATGAAATTGCTTCAAAAATAATTAATGAATACTATAAGCTGAAAGCTGACAAATTTGGATCTCAGATCGATAGCAAACATTTTATTTATGCTTTCTTAGAGTTTACAAACTTCAAACCCTAACATGCAAATAAAAAGCAAAGTTGTTTTGTTTTATTTAAAAACCCGATTTGCAGCCGCCTGGAAGTAATCAGTTGTACAGCTTGTCACAGATATCCATTTCTCCCTGCGCCAGAAGACTTCAGAAGACTCCAGAAGGTAAGGCGCCCCTCTTGATGAAGTCAAAATGCCAAAAGAAGAGGCGGTTTTCCCTAGGAGGAAGGTACGGCCTTGTACCTGCAGGTATGACCCAACAACTAAAAAGTACGGCTTAGCAGCAGCCAAAAAGAAATCCGTATGGCCTTTTGGAGATGTCAGATGTGAAGCAAAATAGCGGCCCCAGAACAATTCTCTGTCTGATGATTTTTCGGATTCAAACCCTGAAGATATAATCTCTGAATAAGCTTTGTGATAACCTCTGAATGAAGCTACCTCTCTGAAAGCAATAAATCAACTGATATTTCACAGCCTCTGAACTGCAACACTCAAGATGGCTCGTTCTCTAATGCAAAACAGATAACTAAAACCCTTGGCTCCTTTCTCTGGAAGAATAATTGATCAAAGTCCAATTTTCATAACATAATGAGCTCTTTTCCCAATGAAATCCTTATATTCTTCAAGAAGTCGACTTCTCTCCAAAAAAGCATCATTTAAATAAAATTGGATTTTCACTTTTAATTATTCCATAGTTGGACGCCACTTTTAATTAAAAAGATTAATTAAAAATGGTCCCCTTCTTAATGATGGTCGACCCCTTTAAAAATCACTTAAGTTATAATATTAAATAATATTATAACTTTATAATATAAGCTTCAAAATAATTAATATTTAATTTGATAGATAAATATTAATATCTTCCTCAAAATAAGTTTGATTAACGAACCGTCTGAAGCCGGAGAATAAGTGATTGAATTTGCATACGACCAGACCATACTGCTAAAAATAGCAAGGGTGCTCCGCTGAGTGACTTTACTTACTAAAAATAGCAAGTCAAGCAAATGACGTCCGAACGACCCCAAACGAAAGCCAAACTAGTAGATTCTGACAACCGAAGCCAAGCCAAGCTCCAACAAGACCCTCTATCCATCCTATCAGCCTACGAGGGTCGCATAATAGGCTAATCTCAAGTATTGAGAGATGTCAACTGGAAGGGGACATGACAATCCGCCCCTCTTGAAATTGCTTGTCCTCAAGCAATCTCAACTCCGGATGCTACAAAATCTCCTCGCTCTCCCACGTAGCATCCTCCACTGGTAAATCTCTCCATTTCACCAAATATTCCCTGATAGTCCTCCTGCGCAACTGTCTCTCTCTGTACTCTAGGATAGACTCAGGTACTAAGATCAACTTTCCCTCGTCATCTAAGGGAGGTAAAACTGCTAAAGGTACCACATGGTGTCCCAACGCCTTCCTGAGACGCGACACATGAAAAACATTGTGGACCTTGCTATCTGCCGGAAGCTCTAGCTCATAAGCCACCTCTCCAACATGCCTCAGAATCCTGAAAGGGCCATAATACCACGGCTTAAGCTTCTCTGAACCACTCTTTCTAAGAGTAGACTGACGATAGGGCTGCAGCATGAGATATACCATGTCTCCCACCTCAAAAGATCTCTCTGTTCTCTTCTGATCTGCATACTGCTTCTGCTAATTCTGCGCCTTAGCGATATTTTCCTTAAGAGCCCTCATAGTGTCCTGACTCTCCTGCAATAAATCTCCAGCACTAGGCACTCTACTGTCACTCAGTAGCAAATCCAAAAAACTAGGCGCCTCATAACCATACAACGCCATGAAGGGGGACATCTGAATGGTCATGTGAAAAGTAGTATTGTAACAATACTCACATAAATAAATCCACTTGACCCACGCCTTTTGCTACCCTGCAATGTAATTCCTGAGGTAACCTTCCACCCATTTGTTCACTATCTCCGTCTGACCATCAGTCTGCGGGTGGTAACTGGCGCTCAGTGTAAGCTCGGTCCCACAAAGTCTGAACACCTCCTGCCAGAAGTGACTCAGGAACCGACTATCCCTATCGCTAACTATGCTCTGAGGCAACCCATGTAATCTGAAAACCTTGCGGAAGAAAACCTCTGCTACCTCTGTGTAAGTGGTGGTGATCGGAAAGAAGTGGGCATACTTCGTCAGCCAATCCACAACTACATATATGCAATCACATCCTTGGGCTTTAGGCAAGCTCGTAATAAAATCCATCGACAGGCATTCCCACTTCCTATTAGGAATCAGAAGTGGCTGCAATAATCCTGCCGGATACGTGTTCTCCTGCTTGTTCTGCTGACAAACAGGGCACTCACACACATACTGAAGAACATCTGCCTTAAGACCCTTCCATGTAAACCTTTCCCGAACCTGTCTGTATGTTTTAAAATACTCGGGATGTCCTGCTGTGGGTACATCATGAAAGGCTCGCATAATGGTGTTCTTCATCTCAGATCCTGGGATCAAGAAAATCCTGTTCTTGTAAATGATCAAGTCATTCACAAGTGTGTACCTGGTGTCCACCATCAATCCCTCAACAATACCATATGCCCAAGTATCCTTGGCATACTCTGCCACAATCAAATGCCTCCAATCCTCTGCAATATGTACCATAGAACTCAGATAAGGCCGGTGTGAGAGAGCGTCAGCAACAATATTCTGGGTACCTTTGATGTAGGTGATATCAAAGTCATACGCCTGTAACTTACTCACCCACTTCTGCTGACGGTCATTTAAATCTCGCTGCCCCAGGAAATGCCTCAAGCTATTATGATCAGTTTTAATACAAAACTTACTGCCCACGAGATATTGCCTGAATTTGGCCAAGGCATGCATTATGGCCAACATCTCCTTATCATAAATACTGTAAAGCCTCTCTCGTCCTTTGAGTTTTCTGCTCTCATAAACAATCGGGTGCTTGTCCTACATAAGTACCGCTCCAATTCCCTCACCAGAATCATCACACTGAAGCTCGAAAGGCTTCGTACAATCTGGCAGTGCCAACACTGGACACGTAGTCATCAGCTCCTTGAACCTCACAAAACACTCTTGTGCCTCAAGAGTCCAACAGAATGCACCTTTTTTCAACAAATCCATCATAGGTGTTGCATGGCATGAATAACCATTCACAAATCTGCGATAGAAACCACATAACCCAAGGAATCCTCGCGGCTCTATAAGGTTCGCTGGAGTAGGCCAATCTATGATAGCACAGATCTTCTCAAGATCCATCTGCACTCCCTCTGCATTGATGATATGGCCTAAGTATAACAACTCAGTCATCCCTAAATCACACTTGGACTCCTTGGCGTACAAGGACTCCCTCTCCAAAATGTTGAGCACTGTATCCAGATGAACCAAATGCTCCTGCCAAGTCCTGCTATAAATCAGAATATCATCGAAGAAGACAAGTACATATCTCCTCAGTAGTGAGTGGAAGACCCTGTTCATGGTGGACTGGAATGTCGCCGGAGTGTTGGTTAGCCCAAATGGCATCACCACAAACTCGAAGTGTCCACAGTGACAACGGAATGCAGTCTTCTCAACATCCTGCTCACGGACTCTAATCTGGTGATATCTCGATCTCAAGTCTATCTTCATGAAATAACAGGCACCATGGAGCTCGTCAATAAGCTCATCTATACGAGGTATGGGGTACCTATTTTTGATGGTCCTCTTATTCAGAACTCTGTAATTGATGCACATACGTAGTGTACCATCTTTCTTCTTCACTAGGACAACTAAAGAAGCAAATGGTGATTTACTTGGTCGAATGTGACCCATAGCAAGCAGCTCCTTGATAGTCTTCTCTATCTCATCCTTAAGCCGCCTTGGATGCCTATAAGGAGTAATCATGACGGGCTTAGCGCCCTCCTCAAGCTCTATGATGTGCTCAATACCCCTGTCTGGAGGTCTCCCTGGTGGAATATCACTAAAAACCTTCTCATGCTTAACTCTCAACTACTGAATGTCAGGATGATACTTGGCCTTATGTTGTCCCTCCTGTATAGGTGTCAAAGTGCACTCGACAGCCCACTCAACCATGTCATGTCGCATAAGTCTCTTCATCTGTCGGAAGGAAATAGTCCTGACATTACTATCCCGAATGGCCTACAGGATATGTGTCTTCCCATCCACATCAAACCAAATCTCCATCTCTTTGAGACGAAGTGTGACTTCCTCAAGGGAATGAAGCCATTTCATGCCCAAAACTAAATCAATGCCTCCCATATTCACTATGTAATAATCAGCCTTGAATTCATAATTATTCAAGCGCAATGGAAGATCCTTAATCATACGATCACACCTGAGAGTGTAATCATCAGCCACCTTAACCCGAATTCCCTCAAACTCCTCGGTCATGAGTCCACGCTTCTCCACAAATCTAGCATCAATAAAATTGTGGGTGGCTCCTGTGTCTAGAAGGGTGATGACCCTCTGACCCGCCAAAACTCCACGAAGTCTAAAAGAACCCTCCTACTGAATGCTAGACAACCGTGCCTCCTGAATTTGGAGCTCTGACTCTGACTCTGCCTCTGCCTTAGGCTCTCAAGCCTCTAATTCTGACTCCTCAGAACTCTCCTGCTGTTTGGAACTCTCAGATTCTGAATCCTCGTAATAAGCCCACATTACTCGATTGGCCTTACCCTTAGGCCGCAAAGGACAATCGTGGTTAGCATCATAGGGACCTTTGCAATAGAAGCAAAGCTTCTTCCTACGCAAATCATTAAGAGCCTCCCTATCCAAGGGTGCTGCTGATTTTCCCTTTGAGTCACTCTTAAAATCATATTTCTCTTTGTTTTTATTGAATCCCTTATTGTCCCTTAATGAAAAAGTATTTTTAGAGCTGAATTTGCTGGATGGTGCTGCAAACTCCATACTGCGTGCCTTCTTCATAGCTTCCTGTAATGAAGAAGGATCAAATGCTTTGATCCAACCTCTCAATGGTTCCAACAGTCCCTCCATGAAAAGCATAACGAGACGCCTCTCTGATATATTAGGAACCATAACTGACAATCGCTGGAAGTATCCTATGTAGGACTCCAAACTACCACTCTGTCGCAACTGTGCCAAGTCTCTGAAATAAGACTCAGGATCCTTTTTATTGAATCATTCCACCAATCTGTCTACGAACTCCTGGTAAGTGGGGATACGATCGTGCTGAAGTGTCACCATCCCATGGTGCCACCAATCATACGCTGCTCCCTCGAGATGCAAAGTAGCATATCTAATAGCATCCTCCTCGGCCATGGGACGCAATGTGAGGAAGGTATCCAATTTACTGATCCAGGCCTGGGCTGTGACCTTGCCACTACCATCAAACATAGCCAGAGTGAGTCTGTTTGTGGCATGCTTCAGATCATTATTATTATGTCGAGGTCTCCAATCCTGTCGATTCCTGTGATGCTCTCTCCTTTGTGTGATAAATCTATCAAAGGTAATCCTCTCTCTGACCTTTGGTGTCAGTAACTCCCACTCATTGTTCATTGCCATAAGAGCGAACAGTCCCTCAGGCTCCTCACCTGCAATAGCCTCATCAGGCTCCTGTCTCACAAAAGTAGGCCTAGTTGGCCTGTCTGTTGTCCGTGAAATAGTCCTAGGTGCTCTCCGTGAACCTACATCACTCCTGTTCTCGTCACGACGAGGTAACGGTCTCCTCGACGTACCTATCCTCTGTATCGCCACTATCAACTATTGTAGCACATCAGTAACCTGTTGTTGACCTATCCGTAAATCTCTAAGAGTGTGTAGGACCTCTGCATCATCATTATCCCTAGGGTTTCGAGGAATCTCTGTTCTGTCAGCCATGGTACCTAGCTACCTGTTCACTCCATGTTCCCTGTCAATCAAGGCTCTCATGCAAGTGTAATATCTGTGAGGCCCAACCTCTTGTGGCTGCATAAGAATGCTAAACCCTCAGGATGGCAGGATTTAGCTCTGATACCATTGTAGAAACCCATGTTCTCACTGTTTTCTGAATCTGTTTGATTTTGCTTGTTTTTTAACGTTTTTGAAATTTTTTGTGTTTTTTTTTGCATAAAGAGGTAAAATGAGATTTTGAATGAAATTGCTTCAAAAATAATTAATGAATACTATAAGCTGAAAATTGACAAATTTGGATCTCAGATCAATAGCAAACATTTTATTTATGCTTTCTCAGAGTTTACAAACTTCAAACCCTAACATGCAAATAAAAAGCAAAGTTGTTTTGTTTTATTTAAAAACCTGATTTGCAGCCACCTAGAAGTAATCAGTTGTACGGCTTGTCAGAGATATCCATTTCTCCCTGTGCCAGAAAACTTCAGAAGACTCCAGAAGGTAAGGCGTCCCTCTTGATGAAGTCAAAATGCCAAAAGAAGAGGCAATTTTCCCTAGGAGGAAGGTACGACCCTGTACCTACAGGTACGACCCAACAACTAAAAAGTACAGCTCAACAGCAGCCAAAAAGAAATCCGTACGGCCTTTTGGAGATGCCAGATGTGAAGCAAAATAGCGGCCCCAAAACAATTCTCTATCTGACGATTTTCCGGATTCAAACCCTAAAGATATAATCTTTGAATAAGCTTTGTGATAACCTCTGAATGAAGCTACCTCTCTGAAAGCAATAAATCAGCTGATATTTCATAGCCTCTGAACTGCAACACTCAAGATGGCTCGTTCTCCAATGCAAAACAGATAACTGAAACCCTTGGCTCCGTTCTCTGGAAGAATAATTGATCAAAGTCCAATTTTCATAACATAATGAGCTCTTTTCCCAATGAAATCCTTATATTCTTCAAGAAGTCGACTTCTCTCCAAAAAAGCATCATTTAAATAAAATTGGATTTTCACTTTTAATTATTCCATAGTTGGACGCCACTTTTAATTAAAAAGATTAATTAAAAATGGTCCCCTTCTTAATGATGGTCGACCCCTTTAAAAATCACTTAAGTTATAATATTAAATAATATTATAACTTTATAATATAAGCTTCAAAATAATAAATATTTAATTTGACAGATAAATATTAATATCTTCCTCAAAATAAGTCTGATTAACGAACCGTCTGAAGCAGGAGAATAAGTGATTGAATTTGCATACAACTAGACCATACTGCTAAAAATAGCAGGGGTGCTCCACTAAGTGACTTTACTTACTAAAATAGCAAGTCAAGCAAATGATGTTCGAATGACCCCGAACGAAAGCCAAACTAGTAGATTCTAACAACTGAAGCCAAGCCAAGCTCCAACAAGACCCTCTATCCATCCTATCAGCCTACGAGGGTCGCATAATAGGCTAATCTCAAGTACTGAGAGATGTCAACTGGAAGGGGACATGACATTGGAGAATCATCACAACATGTGAGGAAACATGTCTTCTAAGGATGCTTTCAGACATGTAAATGTCTCAAGTAGGGCCTTCATCCTTGTTTTGTGATAATCAAGGGGTGTTAAAGCTTTCTAAGAACTTGGTCTGCATGAGTGTACCAAACATGTGGAGCTTCATTGTAATTTCATCAAGCAACTTGTAGAAAATGAATTAGAAATGTTGGGTATTGTGCAACTAAGGATCAAACTACAAACATTCTTACCAAGTCCTTGAGTCCTGACAAATTTGTAAAATTTTGAGATAAGCTTGGTGTAGTTAGTAGAATGACCATTAAAAGAGGGTATTAAAATAATGTTTTATATTATAATGGTCAAATAGGAATCTTCTTTAATAAAGTCATGTTGACTTTTTATTTTTCCTACGAATTGTCATCCTTATCCTTAAAGGATAAGATTTACCTTTTTTTCGAGTTGTCAATCTTATCCTTTGAGTTGTCATCCTTATCCTTTGTGGATAAGATATTTCTCATCCTTATCCTATGTGGATAAGATATTTGTAATCCTATATAACGCTGCTTTTGCTCATTATTTCTTAGTAGGTTTTTATGCAATCTTGGTTAATATTTTGTGTGTTCTTTTTGTAATATTTTCTTCATATGCAAAATCTAAACATGCAACATTAAAAGCTTGTAGATGCACATTAGGATCTCCTTTTCCATAATACCATTCAAATATAGGTGCTACAAAACGAATGGGAAAAGTATATGTGACAACATCAAATGCAAAGAGTGTACAACATGGACGATGATATGTTGTAGAATCATGCTTAGTAGGCAAGTCATCCATTAAGTTGATAAAATTCCTTCAATAATGTACCTAAGGAAAAGCTAGGGATTGTACTGGTAAGAAGAGTATTAAAAACAATGTATGAGGTATAGTGAGGGCAAGTGATATGAAGTAAAGTAATAGCAATATAATGAAAGGCCACACTACAAAAAAGTGGTCATGGAATGAGAAGGAAGAGATGTACAGGAAACATAAGCATATGGGTGATGGTAGTAGTATATGGGATGGATGAAAGGTAAGAAAAAAATTGTTATGGTAATGTATTGATAACACTAGAGTGATGAACAAGAGTCACACTAGGAGAGGAAAATTTGGGTGGTAGAAGCTAAGCAAGTGGTAATGATATAAGGATCAAAGTAGGGCAAAGGACCAATGGATACACCATTAGCATAAGCCAATAAAGTACCAACACCATGAAGAATGTTCCTACTATAAGGAGTGCATATTGATGCATTATGTAAAACAATAGCTAAATGGTGAGGAGATTCAACACTAGCAAGTGCATTAATAAATACATTCATTTTGAGAGGTAGATCTTAGCCACATACATGTCTCATGATTATAATCTTCTTTATGTTTCTCAATAATAGGGGTAGAAATAGTAGTTCTTATGGAAATATCATGAGAAATATAATTTTCAGTGGATTGGGGCATCTGAGGATTTATGTGAAGACTTCTTAAGGGATGCAACAATGAGAATGAGGCCTTGGCATACAAAGAAACTCATAAAATCCTAGACACAAATTGATATAAAAAGGATATCAAGTATATTATAAAATCAAGAAAATGAGTGAGTCAAAAGTTATGCATGAGCATTTAGGATAGGATATAAGCATGTTGTTACATTTTTGTACCCTTGTGAAACTTGCTTATAGTTAGTTATTTATTCTCACATTTTCAATGCTAACTAAATTTCTCTCATGTCAAATTCCAAGATGGTTTTGCACCGATCTATTTTTTTAACGAACAAGTCTTTAGGTTGTCTGAGGTTAAAATTTTCCAAGTTGAAAATGTTTCCTAATTGACGATAACTCTCACAATGGAATGAGAAGATAAGATCATCAAGTGCAATCTAAGACCATCAAGATTGGTAGATAGAGTTATTTCAATGTCTTTTTCAAGCAATGTTATTAACACAAGGTAGTGAATAGCAAAGATAAAAGGAATAGAAAAAGAGTAAGGTCATCTAATTTTTTGCTTATAGAAATTGGAAAATTTGTTAAAGGAAAACAAGGTTAACGGAGAAGATATAGTATCAAGGAAGTGGTGCATCTTCAAGTGCCATATACCAACAAGAACTCTACTTCAAAAATGGTGAGAACAAGTAAAAAATTCACCAAATAATTGAAGGCCATGTAAAATGACAATGGGTCGTACTTTTTTAGTGGTCAAACTAGTGCAAAATGGCAAAAATGTGGCTGAGAGATTGGGAAAGTGCACCAAGGAAGAAATGCATCAAATTTAAGTTTCACAATTAATGGATGGTTGAGCTACTTAAAAAGGGCCACCAAAGCGGTAGTGCCAATTCAAAAACACAATTAGCATGTTAGCAAAAACAATTAAATGAAAATCACACCTTTCAAGTCATGCCAATTAAAAATAGTGATTAGGGTGGCAATGATGTTCTAAAATGATGACCAACAAATATGGGTTTAAGTGTCAAGTGAAATCACATTTTATCCCTAACAATGGCAATGCAAAATTGCAATTCAAGTGGTTGAATAGTTATAAAATCACAAGTATGGGGTGTTTTGGTAGCATGAAAAGAAGTAAAGATGTTGTATTTTACATGTGGTTATGCCAGTTCAAAATGGCAACTCAACTAGTAGTAACTTCAAGGAACCATAGCCATTCAAGTTTCAAATTTAAGACAAAAAAAGAGTTGTGGCTTTTCCGTGGCAATGCCACCTAAAACGTACAACTAGGAGGATAAGTCACCCAATTCAAATTCAAAAAGCCAACACCAAGTTTCAATCTATTTAAGCTAGAACACTTAAGGCATGACACCAGCTTATCTCAGTTGAGCTATTTGGAGAAGAAAGTAGATTTAAAGTAGTTGAAATGAGCCTATTTAGGCTATTTGAAGTGTTTAGTGCCTCTTTTGCAATGGTTAAGGATTAGTCGCTTTAAAGCAACTTAAAATGTATAATTTTATTTTAAAACTTATCTTAGAGAGCTTCTAAATAAGTGCTTAGAGCACATAAATTATAATGAGAGATTGTGTTACACTTATACAACAACAAAAAATCATTTAAACCCATAAAGTTAGATCATTGTGTTGTATTTATGATAGTTTGATAAATTAGCAATAAAAAAAATAGTTTCTTTGCATAACGTATATCTTCTATCCTTCAAAGTAACTTTGTATGCTTCTAGGTTATTGTTCCTTTTCAATCTCATGCTTCATCCTATTATTGTTTGTGTTTCTTTCTTTGTTCAATCAATCCTATCGTTGTTCTGGATTCACTAATATTTGTTTTAATCAATGGATCACATTCATGTTATAGTTTATTGATATAAATATAAATACTCATGGTAAGATAAAGTAGTTTCAATCTTGTGATCTAGCCTTTAAGACAAAAAAGATAGGTCAAGTTTGTTTTCTCACATTTTATTTACATGCAAAAACCCCATAAGATAAATTGTAAAATTTTCTCAAGTAGCACTCTAGTTTATTAGTTTTCGATTTTAGGAGTAGATTACATCAAAGGGTTTCCCTTGCAAACTTGAAAGGAGGATTTCCTCACACACTATTTTGGTTAAAATTGTCATTAAAGAAAGAAGAAAAATTAAAACGCTAATAGTTTTTGGTCCCCACCATGGGGCAGAAGTTGTTGAAAGTTATCATTTCGTGATAAATGACCATCTAAGTTCGTCAAGCTTTTGTTTTTCATCCTAATCTAAATTGGATTGAACAAAAATAAGAAGACCTTTTGGATAGCCTAAGACACTTCACATTTGATCAAAAGAAAATCCCTATCCATTGGAGAGCAACAATTGCCATACTAGATGAAAAGAAAGAAAAGTAGACCTTCTAGACCAATTTTGCCTCCTACTTGGAATTAAAAGAAACATAGCTTATAAAGTTTTACATGGTCTTGAAGGAAAGTGAATCCTTCTAATCCTACTTAACAATCAACCTCAAGTAGAGAATCACTCCTATCTACTCCTAAACTCATCGGAGTGTATTTTCTATTAGATAAACAACCTCTTGATCATACAATGAGTGATCACAAAAGCAACAATGACAATAGCATTCCACCTATTCCCTTATCTTGGAGTAATAATAGTGGTTCTCTTGTGTTTCAAGCTTGTCGTGATTTTGTTATGTACATAAGGATTTGATATTATAATTGTTGGCGTAAAAACTAACACCTCTGGAGTGCAAGTTTGTACGGACAACTATGCACACTACGTAATGAGTGCTCTTCAAATTAGGAGGGGAAGCTCCCTCGTTGTGCTGGAATGCGTGGAAAAGAAAAGTAATCTAAGTCCTATCTTTTTGTTCTCAGCTGGAAGAGGCACAAGGTTAAGAAAACCAAGAACGTTGCAACTAAGGATTTTCTGGTTTCGCAGATCATTAACTACAACTAAGCTAACTACTTTAAATCTATCCAGTTTCCTCAAGAAAATAGAGCATGAGGAAATGGAGCAGGGATGATTATCTGACGATAAGTCGAGTACGGACTCACAACGTGAAGGCAAGGTGGCACAACTATTTGCTTGTCTAAATAGGCTTATTGGAAACAACAATACACGATAAACTAAGTACAGATTCTCAGCATGAAGGCAAGGTGGCACATCTATCGGCTCAATCTGAATAAGTTTATTATTCACACACATCATATGATAACCAAGAACAGATTCTCAACTTGAAGGCAAGGTGGCACATCTATCAGCTCAATCTGAACGAGTTTATTGAACACATAACATGAAGGATAGCCAACTAGGATAATAAATTGCATTGGCGAGACATGCATACAATCTACGATCAACTAGCCACTATATCTAACTAAAGCAAGAATTCACCATCATAATTGCATGAAACCCTATGTGGCATAACAATTCATCATAATAGCAAATACTCATGAACAGATACAGAACGAGCAATATTGAGGGCAAGGTAGGCACAACATATATTTCTCTCTCGTGCAAAAGTTATGTACAAATGAGCAAAAGCTCTTATTTATAGACATCGAAAGGTGTAGGGAACCCTAAAATTACCTTGAGTCAACTACAGTCTTGCAATGCATGCAAGATTTATTGCTAAGCCCTAATAAAGCAAACTATACAGTTAACGGAAAACTACCATCGTTAACCGAAACATCTAATCTAAAAATGGACAATGTGCAAGCATGCACGTCCTTATTGAAAGCAAAGTTAACTAGAACACTACCATCAGTTAACGTAAAACCCTAAATGAAACTCCAAGTCAATAAAGTTGATCTCATAATAGATATGCATGTGATGAAACAACGAGTTAACTTGAAAGGGTAATGCCAAGTTAACTCCTGTGTATAAAGTCTATTCTGAGAGGTAGGAACTGAAGTCTACTGATCGTGATCTCGAACAACCAATCCCTCAACGAGATTGTTAACTGCATCAACATCTGAATGTCAGCAACTTGAGTAATCTTGGAAATCTTTGCACACTCAAACTAGCATTTCACTGACTGGTAACTTTGGCGGCTCCGTAATTGAAGTGATGGACATTATCTCTTCTACAGCTTGATGCTTCTGACGCTTTTCCTTATGAAAAAGTGTTGCATGACGAAACTGTGAGGTTTGACTATGCACACTCTAGTTGTGAGAAATGCAAACGAACTTGCTGCACATGCAAAATTTCAACAGTATCAACCCTCTAAACCGGCTTTGGAAGACAATCGGCCATACGAGGCATGCAACCATGTGGACTTGAGTGATTACGCCTATCAATCCTCTGAATGCGCTTGATACAAATCGGTGTCAACTTTTCTGACGATATCATGAATTAAGACCGATTTGGTCTTGAATTTAGTCTGCGTGTATTACACTCTGAAAAACTCGCCTGTTGACTATGAACACGGCTATATTCTGACAACTTCTCTGGAAAACTAAAAATAGCTTGCTGAAGCTAAAAATACCTGTTGAAGAGTTATTTTCGGCGAAAAATCTGAGATATGGGTTTTATCCAGAAAAAGATTCTAAGACAACCCAGAACGTCAGAAATGCGAAAATCTAACCTCTACTCGACCACGCAAAGATTTTTCAGTTGAGAAAATTAGAAACTCGAGAACGAATGCTCTGAAGTTAAAAATTCCTAAAAAATCAAACGCACGATTTTAACTCGAGGAAGTTACATAGAAATGATCTAGATGTTTAGACTTGTCGAATTTTGCCAATTTCAGGAACATGCGAATTGAAATCTGAGAGAAATTTGAGAATCAAGGAGGAAAAAGATGTTTTTTGTATGCTCTTCTTCAATGAAAATCGCCCTTGAATTCTTCAAATTGCTGAAAAAGTGAACTTTTAACCTGCAAAAGAATGTGATTGGAGAAATCGCCTTTGCAAATAGATAAAGAATTCGCCTTTGCTTGCTAAAATCCGCCTTTACTTGAGAATTACGAATTTGCCTTGAAGATACGTCTTTGCTTTGAAGAAATATGATTTTTTCTTGAAAAACACGCCTTTGCCTTGAAGAAAAACGAATTTTGTTTGAAAATATGGATTTCTCTTTAAAAATATGAATTTCTCTTGAAGCTTGGTGAATAATAAATGAAGATGGCGAATTTACTTAAATAAAGAAAATTCGCACCATCTTATGAACTACAAGATCAACAACCCTGACTGAAATAGACGCCTTCTAATTGGACCCCTTTCAATTTCACTACCACTGACTCGAAATTTGAATAATAAAATATTCATTATGCAATTTGCAAAGGCGCCAATTATAGAAATTCGCCATTTAATGCAAAATAAATATTAAAAATTATCTAACTTCAGTTGATAATTCAAACGAAGCTTTAGGATTCACCGTTAGACTTCACTGATTCCAAAAAGTCATCATCTGAGCTCATAGGCGTCCATTTGCTCAAGCTATTGCACTTTTTATTAACTTCCTATTTTATAGCTGACGACAAAGTTACGAGTGGTCATCTTCGACACTGATTTCCGGGTGACCGGATGATGCTGAGACCGAGCTGATGAATTGAATGCGAAGTCTACTGAGCAAAGAAGAAATGTCTGCTGGGTGTCATCACTACAAAATCCATCATTTAACACCTCAAAAAATTAGGCCCCCTTGATTAAATTCATTTACAGGTGCCAAACCATTTTCCTAAACTGTCATCTGATACTTCAAACAGCTGCTGACGGCGAACGGTGAACCCTGCTGACAGGAAACCAAGTTCACTACATGACTAGAAGCATTCTGCATCCAAAGGATATACGCACGACATCTGAAAATTGCATTAAGAGCCTCAAAAGTAAAAGCACCCCTGGCCTTTAGTTGCACTGACAGCGTTTTAATGAAAGTTAAACTTTCCTACAAGTACCCTACTTTGTCCTCCGATACTGAGAGCTGGGATGATCCGATTCGAGCCACGTTTGTTTTAACAGACAGCCAGAAGGATTGAGAAGAGACGTCTCTAGAGGCGACGAAGCAAGAAAACTGCTTCTAAGACCTCAAAAATGCAAGTGCGTATTTTATTTAAAATATACGCTCCATACTTAGCCATTTTCCAGATGTCTTCACTTTTCAACACTTCGTCAAAGATCTCGCACGTACGAGCGTCTACCAAATCCTGGAAGCTAATGGCTGGGCTCGTTGGATAGATAAAGTAATTACGCTTGAATCCCGTGAAGACTTCGAAAGCGAACGACCTCATCTGACAAGCCTAAAGGCTAGGCGCCTCTAGACTGTAGAAATACAATGAAAACCTTGTACCAGTCCACCCGTGAAATGACGTGCTTGGTAGAAACTCTGCCACGATCACCCGGAATGTCGGATCGACAGGCAACTTGGTGCGTTGCGGAGCTGAACTAGCGTAGTACTAATGTCAGGAAGACCTCATCAGCAAACTGGACCATCTTAAGGGTCATTTTAACCAACGCCCCTGAGCTATAGTTGCGCTGGAAATGCAATGAAGAAGTTGAAAGACGTGAAAACTCCATTATAAGCTCATCTTCAGATGTCGGCTGCCGGAGCTCTAGGACTCAGACGACTGCGTTTGATAGTTTGTTGGACGAGCAGACTAGTCATGAAGAGATTGACTGCATCAGACATTAGAAAAACCAAAATCCAAACCTCCTTTTAGAAGGGCACCCTCAAGCTACAGGTGCGTTTTACTGGAAAAAGACAAGTTTCTACCATGTGAAACTTTGGAATCTTCAACTTTTGTCGCCAGTTGCCAGAGTTACGGGTCTCGGATAGCCTCGTTTGATAGCTCATCGGATAGCCAGACCAATTCTGAAGAGATTAACTGTATTTATGAGCACTTTCAACAAGATCTTGACCTTCAAACAGAAGGGCGCCCCTGGGCTACAGGTGCGCTTTCTTGTTTTTTCTCTGAGAAATCCTCATAATTTAATCACTAAAAACTTCGTCTTGACCATTGAAATGACCATGTGCAACGTGAAATGCTGTCGCGAAACGCTCCTCCATCATGAAACTACCTTTGACTGACAAACTACTGACAAAACTCCATGCTTGATATTGCCCCAAAACTATACTTGACATCATTTTAGCAAGATTTAGACTCTTTTAAACAAAATGCCTTGATGAAGCAAAAATTTTGGTTTTGGATACAACATTAGGCTCCGTCTGGTGACCATGTCGGATACCTACGGCATAGGAGAACCTAAGAATCTCAGTGTTAAGTAGACCAATAACTTACAATTAGACATCGGAGTCAGGACTTCCCTAATCACCTAAAACATTTGGAATTTCCTAAAAAACCTAACCTAGAAAATCACCTAAAACAAGACTACCTAAATCACCTAAAACACGACAAAACATCACAGAATGGGGAAACACAAAACAACATAACGATAAAGCATAAAAAGTACTTACAAAATATTTACAATATTACTTCTCCCCCGAAGGGTTGAAGTGCTTTGAATATTATCCGTTGCATGGCAGCAGGAAGAGCCTCCCACCAATGTCGTTTCTACCTGAAAGGCTTCACTTCTCTTCTCCTGGAAATTGCAGGAGGCAATCCTTCTGGAATGAAGATTCTTAGGTATTCATATATCCATGCAAAGGTACTATGACAAAAGTCAGAATATGATGCAAATGGGAAATCTAATACACCGAAGGTATTAGTTCTACTATAGTCCATCCTTGGGATGTTGAATTCTTCAAACCAATCAATCGAGTTCCAAACTTGATTTCTGTAATGCCGTAGGTGATCTTTTCTAACCTGATAATATCCTTTGAATGGCTCATTGATCAGCTCTACATCACCTTTAACACATAGGAGTTTGATTCCCATGTCTTTGGCATCTTTGAGGCCTTGCAAAAGCACCTCTTTTTCAACTTCACTAAATTCCAATTGCAGCCAATTTGCAACTGGGTTCAACTGTCCTTTAGGGAATATGATCAATTCCCCTTCTAAAAATGTATCTGAACAACCTCCATCGAACTGTATTGTCCATGACTTTGTCTCCTCTTTCGATCTCTTTTCAGAACAAGCAATGTTCTGGTCTTTAACTTCTACCTCTGACAGAGTTACACAATTACCAGGACCCGTTTCAAACTTTGCTCCTACTGGAACAGATGATTTGAGCATTGCCTGTTTCTTTACAACCTTGAGAATCTGATCTAGTTCTTCTAGATGGTCCTGAAGATATTCCAATTGAGAGATTTGTACCTTGGTCTTCATCATGGAAGCTACAATGTCAAAATTTGCTGAAGACGTCTCTTGAGCAACTGACATAGTAATCTCATGTGAAGGTTTGGGTTTAGAAGTGAGAGGCACTTCTTTACCCTCTTCGTTTGATTTCCACCTTTCTTCTTCATCTTTCTGTGCTTTGAAGTGTTGATCACGTGTAAACACAGGAGGAGTGTACCGACGGTATTCTTCTTCTTGATTTACGGGTTCTTCATCAAAGTATCCCGCTGCGGAGTCGCCATCGAAGTTGTCCGTTTGTGGTAAAACAACCTTTGAACTTGGTATTGGTACAAAACTAGAACTCGAAGCAGCTTAAGTGTATCCCATGATTTGGATCATTCTCAGGTTCTCTGGACATGTGGATCCGGTATGTGTATCGATGTCGTGAAAAGGACAAAATACTGCACTGTGTGCAGCCTCAATCATTGATCTTGGTGGAGATGTTGACAACCGTGGCTAAAGATTATCTCTCTTTGGCTGGTACGGTTGCTGAACTGGAGATATGATAGAATCTATTCTCACCAAGCCGGAAGTGATCATATTACCTTCCAACTCAATGGCATGTTCTTGTGCACTCTTCAACTCTGTTGCTTTGACCGTCTTGAGGAAGAAGGCTCTTTGATGGAAGAGCATTTATGAAACAACTTATCAAAATCTTCGGTGATGGATCGAGTGTAGAAGAAATTCTTGCAACAAGACAATTAAATCTTGCTACAAAATCCCTCATGTGCTCGTTGTGTTCCATCTTTGAATTTGTAAGTTGGGCAAACAACATGTGACTATCTTCAACGGGCTTGAATCTCGCCAAAAATTTCTCGCTCATAGTTGCCCAACTTGTGATACTGCCTAGCGCCAAGTGATTGAACCAGTTGGCAGCATTTCCCACTAGAGTCTCGACAAAGACACGCACCCCGATGTCTTCATGCTCCATGTGCAAGACGGCACAAGCCGTTGTGAATGCAGAAAAATGGTCCTCCGGGTGTTGAGTTCCGTCGCCATGAAACCGTGGAAAGCGCTTCCTTGACCCTTTAGGTAACTCATGATTTACCTCAAAAGCCAAAGGTCCAATGTTATTACCCCAAGGTAATGGGGGTGGTTGTCGCCTGTCAGCATTATTGTTATTATCATCCATTGCTTCTGTGTGGATCATGCAATAGGATGCCAGAGTGTGATCATTCCCGTGAAATAAAAGCGTTTAGCTTTTCTTGAAGTTTTCTTGCCTCGTGCCTCACGGTGGGCGCCAAAAAACTGTTGGCATAAAAACTAACACCTCTGGAGTGCAAGTTTGTACGAACAGCTATGCACACTACGTAATGAGTGCTCTTCAATTTAGGAGGGGAAGCTCCCTCGTTGTGTTGGAATGGAAAAGAAAAGTAATCTAAGTCCTATCTTTTTGTTCTCACTGGAAGAGGCACAAGGTTAAGAAAACCAAGAACGTTGCAGCTAAGGATTTTCTGGTTTCACAGATCATTAACTACAACTAAGCTAACTACTTTAAATCTATCCAGTTTCCTCAAGAAAACAGAGCATGAGGAAATGGAGCAGGGATGATTATCTAACGATAAGCCGGGTACGGACTCACAACGTGAAGGCAAGGTGGCACAACTATCTGCTTGTCTAAATAGGCTTATTGGAAACAACAATACACGATAAACTAAGTACAGATTCTCAGCGTGAAGGCAAGGTGGCACATCTATCGGGTCAATCTGAATAAGTTTATTATTCACACACATCATACGATAACCAAGAACAAATTCTCAACTTGAAGGCAAGGTGGCACATCTATCAACTCAATCTGAACGAGTTTATTGAACACATAACATGAAGGATAGCCAACTAGGATAATAAATTGCATTAGCGAGACACGCATACAATCTACAATCAACTAGCCACTATATCTAACTAAAGCAAGAATTCACCATCATAATTGCATGAAACCCTATGTGGCATAACAATTCATCAATAATGTATTTAGGTGGATGGAGATGTTGACATATGGCACACATCCCTTAAGTTAGTTATATTGGGTCATATGGATAACTTGTGTAATTAATTATAATAGGTAATGAATATGCCTTCATTGGGATTACCCCCTCCATTATGTTATTAGGAGGAGGTCTATATATAGGAGGCGATTATCATTGTAAGGATGTGTTGAGTATGATATTGTATTCGGGATTTCTTGGAGATATAGCTTGGAGTGGCGTATTCCATAAGGATTACTGTTCAATGTTTCCCTGCCTCAAGGGTTTATTCTATTATTGCATATATTGGATAATAGGGCATCATCGCCCACAAACATCTCATGTGGTATGCTTGATCTCTAGTCTACATTACATTAGTGCAATTATTATATATGAGGATCTCATCAATTCTTTCTCAAGGATACACGAAGGAATTAATCAAATTCTATGATGATGACACTCAACATCTAAATGAGCACATATTGACATTTACTATAGCTTACAACATCTTGGGTGCTCGTCACAAAGATCTTGTGGTCCATTTTTTTGTCAAAACATTAGTTGGAGAACTAAATGGCTCTACTATATTCATTTGTGTTGCATCACTAGTTGGCCCCTTATTTTTAAGAAATTATTAACCTACTTTAAGCAAGCCAAAGACAATCACTTCTTGTTTGCATAGTTGCCCAATTCCAAAAGCGACTACAATGAACACATGCAAGAGTTGATGCACAATTTAATCACCTTGTAGGAAGGATCAATAGAGCAATAAGGCCTTCACCTGAAATGCACCTTAAGCATCAACTACCCCAAACAAACTTGCATTAGAGGTTCCTCCATATGAGAACACTATCAATTATTATTATTTCCACAATACAATAGATCATGATGCCAATGGATGCCTAAAATGCATTGAATGTTGTAGCTAATTTCATTATTAGAAATTAACAATTAAGGTTGGTTTGGAAACCAAAATCTTTCTCCAAAAGAACTCCATGGCAACTCTATAATATGTTTCATTCAAGATGAACCTTCCCAAGATGAGCAATGGATTGACCTCCAAAGTCATTCACTTGTCCTCACTCGCTCCCAGAATCAAAGGATTGAAAAAGATAAATTAAAAGAAATATTAGAGTAAATGAAAGTAAAATAAAAAGTAAATGCTATATTAGGGCCATCTTTGTCTCAAACTACCAAAGCATTCACAAGATTAGTTGAGGCTACCCTATACTTTGATATTTTGGTTTTTATGGCTAAAACTAAGGTACATATATCTCAATTCATTTTTTTAAGAATCGTCTAGAGCAACTCAAACAAGTGATCAACTAAGTTAAGAAGTCTAAACAATTCACCTTCAAACTTTGGTAGAGATGACTACAATTACTCAAATCAAGATAGCCAAAGTTAAAATAGAAACCAAACCCTTCTATGTTGCATTGTACATAGGAGATTAAAAGCTAAACAAAACAATTGTGTTCTAGATTTAGAAGCATCAAACAATATCATGCCCTTAATGGTAATGGATGCTCTAGGATTAACATGCACCAAGACTCTTAACAATTGCTACTCTTAGAAATCAAAATAAGTACTATTGGTATGTCAGCTCAAAGATGCAAAAGTTGCTTTAGCTAATTATCCCAAGAATAGAATTATGATGACAATACTAGTAGGAGATATTCCTACAAGTTATGGAATATTTTTAAATAGAATTTTTGTAGACTTGGTGAAATTCAACTCAATTGGTATTTCGCTATGATCTCAATTGAAGGCAAGAAAGTTTGACTTGAACCAACTCTCAAATCACCAACTACAATTCAAAATTCAAAAGATCCAAGAGCAAACATCTTCTACAAGGAAACTAAACCGGGAATTTATATGATGAAGACTATTAAAGAAGTCTAGAGCTCTCAACCTATTTATTCAAAAGACGAGAGTGGAGTCAAAGAGAAAAAGATCTAGACTCTCCAATTTGATGGGAGTTGTTCAACTAACGGATTCAAAACCAATATATTATTCATTTCTCAAGAAGGCAAGTTGCATCCCTTCTCATCACAAATAGTATCGTTGTGTATGAAACTTTGCTTCTTCGGATGTGAAATGCAAAATATATGGTGATAAAATTGCTCAAAGTTGAAGATGATGCATAATTGATAGTGAAACAAAGCAAGGAATAATTTCAAATAAAAAACACTAGTTGCCACATTTCAAAAATCAAGTGTAGGATGTTATGGAATTATTTGAGGCATTTTCAAGTTAACATATCCCATGAGAGTTAAACAATAGGGTAGATGCTTTAGTCGTTTTGGCCTCTTTGTTTTGCATGTCAAGTTTAGATAAAATATGTTCAAAATTGAATGTGTATCAACCATCCACCCGACGATGTAGATAACTAGCGAGCATTCAATTATGATATACATGCATTGATTTTCATGAGAAGATAAATATTTTTTAGTTCTTTATATTTTGAAGGAAGTTCTTCTACCTATAGGGAAATATTAATAGATACTAATGGTCATCCAAAAGCCCATACATATTTTGAAAGTAGATCAAATTTAAGGGGAATAATATTCCAAAAGGCTTCAAGTGTTTTTAGAAAACACATTCAATCAACATGACAAATATGTCAAAGATCAAGTTCAGTCTTAATCACACACCTTAGCTAATTATGAGCAAATTAGCATTAGTGATTCTAATGAGCCAAGGATAGTCAATTTGGCTAAATATTGCACAACTAAAGAAAATGAAATATATTAGGAGTTGTTCAAAAGATACAAATATACTTTAAGGCTTTCAAACCCAAAGAACTATCTCATAGTATCCTACTAAGGTCATAGGTAAATTCGTTTTGACAAAAAGCATAGTTCATATAATCCAAATTTAATTGGCACTATCTATAGTTATAATGTTCCCCACAATTTGAATATTCAATATTTATTAGTTTCTAATCAACAATGTCTCATGAGTGCAAGGTGAGCAAGCAATGAGTAAGTATTATTATTCACCACTTTCTAATCACTAGGAACCCATAAAGATGAGGTGAGAGCATATGGTGAATAAATAATGATTTAATATTTCATTGAAATAAATATCAAAGATCAAAAGATATAGCAATAGAATGCACAATAACAAAAATCTTCACAAATATGTTAGTGTTTCAAATAGGTAGTAAACAAATATTAGTCAAATTGAATTCCACACTATAGTTTTGCTCCAAAAATATAAAATTTCAATTGATAAAACACAAAATAACTCAATACAACAAATTTTGTATGGGATTTTCCCTAAAGAAACCAAAGGAGTTTACCCTTCAATCTCTAAGAAACCAAAGGGATTCCATCTTCTAATCTCCAAATCCGAGGGGTTTTGTCCTTGAATTTTATTACTAAACATAAGGCTCAAACTATAACAAAAAGTATGAAAATTGGCAATTGTTTCCAAGGCAAAGCAAGCACCTTATTTTATAGCAATAGGAGGCCCCACAAATTCTAATGCTTCATTTCCTATTCAAAAATAGTAGTTAAAATATAAATGAGATTCCCTACCAAAATAGCCCCACTTTGTCTAAAACTCCTCATTAATTGCATGTCATTCAAAGAATTTGTCATGATGATGTTGCTAAGTGTCTCAAGGATTATAACACCCTTTTTATGAAAACTCACTCCCACATATGCTAAAACTAAATATAATTTTATTATTGTTTTATTTTAACTTCTACTTTTCCAACCCATGACCCCTTCATTAAACATATTATAATATCCTTATCTGAAATTAAGGATCAGACCTACATAAGATGAATTAATCAAGGAGGGACATTACAACAATAAAATCCAAAAGATGTTAGACATTGATTCCACCTAGATTTCCACTATAGTTCATGTTAGGGAGAACGACAAAATTAGAATCTATGTGGATTTCAAGAATCTCAATCAAGCTTCTCTAAGAGATAATTGTCCTTTAACCATCATAGAACATATTTTGCAAAGCATCACTAAATTTGAGATGTTGTCACTTCTTGATATATTTTCAAGGTGGAAGGCCAACTTATAACAATGTTTACCACTTTGTGAGGGACGTTTGCATATGAAAGAATGTTGTTTGGAGTAGCAAATATCAATGCAACTTTTCAAAAGGCAATGGATTTGGCTTTTGGATATTTAAGAGATAAAATTGTTGTATATCGACTTGATTATATTTTCTAAGAAGAGGAATGATCACTTGATCATGGTGTTCAAACGTTATAGGTCTCATTGAATTTCAAAATCCAAGTCCATATTTGTTGCGATAGAAGGAAAACTACTTGCTCATATTGTATAGCATAAGGGACCAAGATTGATGCAAACAATGTTTAAGCAATTCAAAGCTTGTCCTTCCCATCCAACAAAACTTAGTTTGTTCTTTCTTTGACAAGATAAGTTTCCTTAGCAGGTTTGTCCCAACTTTTTGTCACGATGACATGAAATATTACAAGTATGATGAAGAAAGTATCAACTTTCAAATTGATTGGGGAAGGAAAAAAGGCATTCAATTATATAAAGCAAGCAATTGACAAGTCATTAGTTTCAATCCATCTTAATTTTTCAAAAGAATTTGATCATATATTAATATGCTTCAAAATTCAAGATGCCTACTACCTTGACTCAAAAGAACAAGCGCAATTCATTAGTATCAATCCATCCTACATTTTCAAAAGAATTTATCATATATTGCTATGCTTCAAAATTCAAGATGCCTACCAACTTGACTCAAAAGAACAAGGGCAATGTTAATCACCCATTGCCCTCATTAGCTTTGATTTTAAAGATCATGAGTTGAGATACACCAAATTGGAGAAACATGCTTATGCAATGGTGTGTTAAAAGTTTTTTTTTTACATTCTTCATTCTCATGCAATAGTGATGGTAGTTAATCTAGCAATTAAACCCATACTAACTTCATAAGAGTTGGGTTCCAAAAGAGATAAATGGATTGCTAAGATTCAAGAATATGACCTAGAGATATAACCTACTATGTTCATTCTGAGAAGAGGCTTATGCTATTTGTAGAAGATGGTGACTTGAAAAGAGAAAATGGCATGAAAACAAAGGAAGGGCCGAGCTAGCCTTTGGTTTTGTTCATTGACTCAATAACTAAATGGTATCAAGACATTGCCTATTTTCTTTAATATGGCAGTTGTCTGAGACACATGGATAGTAAGCAATGGAGGAAGTTAAAATTATAGTTATAAAAAATATGTAGTCTAGAAAGATGTATGGCAACAAACAACATCTAGATGGTACTTTTCTAAGGTGTCTAAATACAGAACAATAAACCAAGATACTTTAAGGTTTTCATAATCAAGCTTGTAGTGATAATTTATCATCCCATATCACAGCATTCAAAAAAATTGTGCTCACTATTACTAGCCCACTTTATTCAAGGATGAATATGAATTTGTTCAAAGGTGTCATTCGTGTCAATAATTTGTGGAGAAATTGAAGATGTAAGCTATACCTCAATCTTATGCTTATTGATGCTCCATTTCAGTATCAAGTATTAATTTTGTTGGATTGATAAATCCAAATTCAAGCAAAGGGTACATTTATGTGCTTATTGTGAAAAATTATTTCACTAAATGAGTTAAGTGGTTAAAGGCCATTCTCCCCAAAAAAGCAACATCTAAAGTAGCTCGTAATTTCCTAAAAAAAAAAATCCAACTTTGAAGTGCCAAAGAAAATATCACCAACAATGCCTTAAGTTTTTCATCAAAAGATATATCAAAATTTTGTTTGAATACAATATGATCTTGTCTCATTCATCAAATTACTATTTGCAAGGAAATGGACAAGTAAAATCCTCAAATAAGGACATTGTTACTATCATATGCAAGTTGGTAGAGGAAAATCTAAGAAAATGGCACATGAAATTATTTGATGCACTTTGGGTTGATAAGCTCACATCAAAAAGAGGTATTGGGACTTGACTTTTTTCTATCATGTATGGCATAGAGATAGTATCACATATCTCCCACGAATTATCAACACTACAATTCACTTCAACTATGAAAAATAATCAATTAAATAACCCAATTCGCCTATTCTTTATCTCAAGCTTGAGGAGGATAGGACAAAAATAGTTGGCAAGATCATAGAACATCAAACAAGAGTGGATTTTGTTTTTTGATAAAAAGGCCCAACAAAGAGATTTTGTTGTTGAAGATTAGAATTTGCTATTAGATAAACATCATGAATCCAAGGCAATGCATGCAATTTTTTATTCTTTATGGCTCGGCGATTTCAAAATCAAACATGCTTATGGAGATAATACATATTATCTTTGCCCATATGGGTGATACACGACTACCCTTGCCTTTCAACAGACATTTTTTAGAACATTTCAACCCTTACATTTGTGGGGTCTTTCCCTTTTTGCGTTGTGTTATTTTTCCCTTTCTCATGTTGTGAATCATTATTGTATAATGGTTTACCCATTTATGCAACATGTTTTCTTATTGTTTCATTTTAGGTACTTTGTTTAGGATAAGTGTTGGTTTTAGTTAAACTCTATTGCCCAAAGGATAAAGCATTGATTCCTTCTGTATTCCTAGAGATTCTAAAGTTATCCTATGGCCTCAATTTGTCCCATGGTCCCTGGAAAGAGCCAATTGTTGGTAAATTTTGTGTACCCCTATAAAGCTTTATCTATAGTTAGCTTTTTCTAGCCACATTGTTAATGCTAACTAAGTTTCTCATGTAAAGTTGCAAGATGGTTTTGTCCCAGTGTAGTTTTTAAATTAACAAGTCTTGTAAGTTGTATGAGGTTGAAAATTTCTAAGTTGAAAATGTTTCTCGATTAATAATAGCTTCAGAACCTAAATGAGGAGATCACTAAATGAAGACCAAGATCATCAAGATTGGAAAATAACTATTTCAATTTCTTATCAATATTATCAACACAAGGCAATGAATTGTTGAACATATGTTGTCATTGATGTCAAAGGAGTCTTGTCCTTGATGTCAAAAGAGTGTCAATTATGCTAGTTAGTTATGTCATTGATGCAATGGCAATCGGAAAATTAGAGAATGCATAATATTGCCATGCCATTTTGAGTTATGGATGTATATGAGGCTAGCTATAGTGATGGAATCAGTTGAGGAATGTTTGTAGTATCATACTAAATCTGTTCATGTTGATGAAAGTGATCTAAAAGATTGATCCAAAATGTTTGAGGTAAGTTACCCAGACAATGAGATTGTTCTGGTAACATGTTTTGATCCACATTTCTTCATGAATGTGAGTTATGTCCTACGGTTTGAAAGGAGAGTATGTCTACACATGGTTTATCTTATTCCAGAGTTTTCAAAATTGAAGTTCATCAGGCAAAAAGTTTTAAGTGACAGAAGGGTCATTGTGTTGGTTAATTAACCAGGTTGATGTTCCAAATCGGTTCGATAGAGGCTTGTAGTGTGGGTGACCTTTAGGACCAATTAAGTTTACATTGGGAACCACGTAATATGTTATATCTTCTAGTCTAACGTGTGGGCCATTGTACCTAGCCTATTACATGTTTAGACATATTTGGTTAAGGAGTTTTTGTGTGGCCGACTTATGGATATTATTTCGATGTTTTGGTCCGACATATGAATGAAATTATAAATGTAATTCATATATATATAGGATCCGTCCTAAGATGTAATAGTGGTTACTAGAATGCTATGCAATTAGCACTTCAATGTGAATATCAAAGTAATGTAATATAAGTTGCATTCCAATCATTGTGTGCCATTATCAGGAGATCATATGTTGTATGGGAGAGTGTCTGAAGGTTGATCAAATCAAGTACGAGCTATGTTTTTTATTAGATAAGCTACATTTACTGGGTGTAGTACCCATTACACGATGAGCCCGAAGGGCCAAAAAGAGACCAAGATCAACAGTGTGTTATCAGTCTTGAAGGTCCACAATTTATATCTTTGTAATCTAATAGGATTGGTGTCTTACCTATTGAGTTGGTGCTCAAATCTTTGCATTGGGGATTGGTGTCTCTAGTAGGTTGGTGCCTACAAATGAATACCAAGGAAAATGAATGGAACAAAAGTAAAATCATTTGATTTCACTTATAAAGACTAGAAAAATTACTAAGGAAAATAGGCTTTGTGGAGAAGAGGTTGAATCACAAGGATGTGGCACCTTTAAGTAGTACCAACCAACAAGAAGTTTATTTCAAAAGTCACAAGAACAAGTTGAAACTCCACCAAAGAATTGAAGACCATGTAAAATAACAATGGGTTGCATTTTTTCAATGGTCAAACTTGTCCAAAACAACAAAAAAGTGGTTAGGAAACTAGGAAAGCATGCCAAAGGAAAAATGCATCAAATTTAATTAAGTGCAACACTTTATGGATAGTCATGGCAATTAAAAAGTGTGACCAAAGTGGAAATGCTAGTATGAAAATGCAACCAACGTATCAGAAAAAATAATTAAGTGAAAATCACACCTTTTGAGTGGTTATGCAAATCTAAAATGGTGATTGGGGTAATAATGATGTTATTAAACCACAACCAACAAAGATGGGTTTAAGTTTCAAGTGAAATTGCACTTTTTTGCTAGCAATGCCAAAGTAAAACCATGATCCAAGCAATTGAATGGTCATAAAATTGCAATTGACAAGTATGGAGTGTCTTGGTAGCAAGAAAGGAAGTAAAGACATGTTTAAAATTTAACTTCAAGAAACCATTCCCATTCAAGTTTCAAATTTATGAAGAAAAAAAAAAGAGAATTGTGGTTTTCCCTAACAACACCATCTAAATGAGCAACTAGGATGATAAGTCATCGAAGTCAATATTTTCATGCCAAATAAAAACAAGTCTTCAAGCTCAAAAAGTCAAAAGGATGGCATCACCTTATCTTAGTTGAGCTATTCGAAGAGGAATTCAAATTTAAAGTAGATAAAAGAGGTCTATTTCAAGCTCTTCTATATTATTTATTGCCTCTTTTGCAATGGTTGGGGATTAGGGTTGCTTTAAAGCAACTTTAAAAGCATTATTTTATTATTATTTTCCTTTAAAGCTTCTCTTCAAGAGCCAAGTGCCTTGAGCACATAGATGTAATGAGAGTTTTTGTTATTATTCTGCATAAGTTCTATTCAAAGCCAAGAAATTAGATGATTGTGTTAAAATTGTGAGAGTTTGACAAGTTTGCAATAAAGAAGATCCATGTTTAGCTTTGTGTAACATCTAGCTCCTATCCTTCATAATAGCCTTGTATGCTTTTGGATTATTTTTTCCTTTCAATCTCACGTTTCATTCCAGTTGTTGTTGATCTTTTTTCCTCTGTACAATCAAACCTGCTAATGGTATGAATCCATTGATCTTTTTTTAATTAGTGGATAGCATTCATGTTGAATTTGTGTTATGGTTTAGTCGTATAAACAAAAACACTCATGGTAAGATAAAGTACTTTTAATCTTGTGCTCTAACCTCCTAGATCAATAGACTCTAGTTTGCTTTTCTTGCATTTTATTTACATGCAAAACCCCTAGAAGATAAATTGTACATTGTACATTAATAGCAATCTAGTTTATTTGTTTTAGATTCTAGGTGTACATTAGATTAGAGAGCTTCCCCTACAGATTTGAAGAGAGGACTTCCTCAAACACTGTTCTGATAAATTGTACATTGTGCATTAGTAGCAATCTAGTTTATTTGTTTTAGATTCTAGGTGTAGATTAGATTAGAGAGCTTCCCCTACAAATTTGAAGAGAGGACTTCCTCAAACACTGTTCTGATTTAAGCTTTCCTAAAAAAGACAAATTAAAACGCTAACAAGGTTAGCATCCAGCCTCTGGCGAATTCTTTATTTTAGGTTAAACTAAATATAAGTCTCCTATTATGAGAGGTTACTTTCAGGTGAGATAAAGGTTTTTACAATTTTAGTGTGTATGGATATAATCCTTGACAAAGGTCGACAGTAAAGAAAAAATACAAATTTCATAAGAGCTAACTGATGTCATTATAAGAAGAGATAAAATCTTGAAAAAAGGTAAACGTCGAAAAAGCACTTGAAATATCAAAATTTATGTACAAAAAAAAAAGTGATGCTATTTCCTCAAACTGAAGAACTTAGACCATGGAAGAACGGACACTTTCTAAATGAAATTGTTTTGGTTTACATTATCTAATACAAAATAAAGAACTCTTTAATCGATTGAAATTTTCAAATTTAATTCATCTCCAGATGCATGCAATAATACATGATAAGTTTCATAGGCATTCAACGAGGAAAATATATGGTAGTAATACCTCAAAAGAATGATACTCAAGAGGTCTCCAAACATCATAATGTATATTTCACTGTTGCCAGCTGGAAGCTATTTATAAGAGAGCTGTACCATCATGAGGTCAAAGAGTCAGTCAATTCAGACCTTTGTTTCCCAAAATAGAGTACATCTAGATTTAAATTTGGGCCCACATAGTGCTGACAATTATGTAGGGAACTAGATGAGCTCTACAATAATTGAATGCAAAATTCATGGCTGTTGACAGAGTTAATCCACTGATCTACAAGAGCAAAGCTCATCGATGCAGCTGAGACGTGAACATTTCTAGTTTACATAGAATGTGTGATTCAATTGAAGTTTGATGGGCCTTAAGTAATTTGATTATTAAGTGTGCTCTCTGAATTTTACTTGACAGACATTTCATATACAGAATTTGTAGTGTTTTTCCATGATGTTAAGATAGACATCATTGACGATGCCCTTCTGGAAGTGGTACAATTTGGTAAAATGGAACAAGTCTTTTTGGCAGCCCATCGACTCCATCTTCTTCGTCATCGTCGAATTCAAGCAGATAACTTCCAAAGACAAAACAGTTCATATCAAAAAAAAGCCATGATTATGCAGGCTGGACAAAACTAAGCTGCAAGAATGCATACAACATAAAAGTTGCTTTATTGTTCTCTAAGCACAACCAATAAGAATTAAAGAATCTTTGGCAATTTTTTATACTATTGAGGCATTCTTTGCATTCTATATTTCCCTGGCCTAGATTGGGCTAAATGACATGCAGGCAAAAGTTAGAAGGGATTATGTCAAAAGTCCCACTGCAAGCTGTTGAAATGGAGAAATATGAAAAGCACATTTTAAGCATGATAGCATGATTTCCGAGATGATAATTCAGCCAAATTCCCCATTTTGTCAAGTCACATAAACATAAAATAACAGCATGCCATCTGAAGAAAATACCATAAACTTTATAACTAAAACTAGCTTCAAAATCAAAACTACAAATTGAATGAAAAATTACATACAAACCAGAATTTATGTTCATAGCACTTGAATAGACAGAGGTTCCCTTAAGAGTGTGTTTCTTGTTTTGTTTCCATTTAATCTAAAATGGATATTGATACTACAAGTTATGTCTGAGGAATGTTTGTTGAAAATTTGGCCTCCATACTATTTATTTTTGTGTTTTCTTAGTGTTATCTTCTCTTCTTCAACTCGTATGCTTCTTTCAGATTTGAATTTTTTTTTCTCTTCAAACTACACAAATGAGTGGAACTACTACAGGCTACCATCTGTCTGTTTTGGCCAATAAAAGTTGGATCTTATCCCAGAAATGTCTCTTTGAAAAACAGTTGGTGGTCATTTTAATTAGTGTTACATTTATTTTCAAGAATTTGTGCCAGATCTAGGCAAGTTAAGGTACTTGATTGTAGTTATGCATATGCAACAATTAATGCCAACTACTAAAATCTGTCTACTCTGAGTTCTATCTTGTTTTGAGCATAGAAACGATTAATGTTATAGAATGTTGGCTATACACTAGAGTTGAAAAAAGTAAAACCTTATTCACAGATAAGATATTGCCATAAAATCCTAAGACTCTGAAGAAATGGCAGAAGTACGGTAAAAAGAAATCATGAAACCAAGATGTTTCTCTATATGCTTGAATCATATAAATATTTGTAGTGAAGCTAGCCATGATTGTATAAATGTTGCTACAGCTGGAAACAAACTAAATATACAGCAATTGAGAGGACTGAACTCTTTCTTGTAAATATAAAATGTAAGTGCATAGCTACTGAACTAGCACCTTTGCATAACTTCTCAAGAACTAAGAGCATGCATCCAGCATTCATTCAGCGTTTCTGTGTGGGAAACTATGCCTCAAAGGGAAATTCCATATAGCCAGCCAAACCTCCTACAAAGTCCAATCTGCAAATTTAATGCTATCTGTTCATAGTACCATTGCCTTCAGATCCATAGGAAGATAATGCCTTGCACGTGATTCCATCCCTTATTATATGTGTACAGCCTGAGTGGACCCGATGGTGAAGGCCTGTGCACTCCATAGAGGAGGCATAAGATCGATTCTCGCTGTAAATGTAATCAAATCTTTATCAAATAGGATCCTAAAAATCTAAGAATAAACTAAGGTCTGAAATTCTGTGTGAGAAATTCTAAGTCAAAGACAATTTTCAGATTTCTTCTCTTAATGCTGAATGTACTGATTGCAGAACATTAATAAATTTCGATGTTTGCATATCAAGAGTGGAACTCCTTTTTGTATGTAAGGAGACCCGCCCCCAAGGGATGCGTCTCTTGAGAGGACGTGTCTCCACACGTGGAGACACGTCCACTCAAGGGACGTGTCCCTTTGGGCGTGCGGGTTTCCTTTACAACCGATTATCATTCGGTTAAACATACTTAACACATATACCCCCTCACACATGGCGGATATATATTATATGAATTCCGAATTTTATTCAATGTGTATTTTGAACATCATTTATTTAAATTCGATTTTATACATGCATTATAAAATTCGATTTTACTTATTTTAGAAATATTAAATATGAAGAGCAATTGATCTTATATAAACGATGATGATGCTTATATAAAATATCATCGCTAGATATCAACAAATTATCAATCCCACCTTCACATGATATATCGAAGATATGATATGTTTTCTCAATGTTGTCAAGTCACATGACATTCTTCATAACACATCTTCATTATGGTATGTGCACTGACATCAAGTCACATGATGTCTACCATAATTCATGGCATATCCACGGATATAAATATCCACCATGATTATCTCTTAAGGATCACAATGATCTTCAGATGATATCAAGTCCCATGATATCCATCAAAGTGTCCAAGAGATACTATCATGACATGTCCACAGATATCAAGTCACATGATATCTATCATGATAGTTTATCATTGTAGAGTCGTCACTTTACAATGTCAAATACAAGTGCTCATTATTAGAAAGATCGTCACCTTTCAATAATGTACACAGGGGGAGTAGGCCCATAAGGTCATGGAGTCACACACATGACAAAAGAGTTTACACATTAAACATCTTTATATATTAGTACAATTTATAAACAATTTGTATTTCAAACATAAATAACAAATTACATTTCAACCATACCAAGTTTCTTCTTGAAGTGCTCTCTACCTTGATTCAGGAGAGAGGCTTGGTGAGAATGTCTACAGTTTGATCATTTGTACTGATATACTCCAACTGAATCACTTTCCTTTCGACCATATCTCTTACATAATGATAGGGGATCTCAATGTGCTTAGATCTATCATGAAAGACAGGATTTACAGAGAGTTTGATGCAACTGTGATTATCACAATGAATAATTGTAGGGTTCAAGGGCTCACCAAAGAGTCCCACAAGCAATTTACGAAGCCAAACTGCTTCCCTTGCTCCCATTGAGGCTGCAATGTATTCAGCTTCCGTTGAGCTCTGTGCAACTGAAGATTGTTTTCTACAAATCCAAGAGATCATAGCCAATCCTAAACTGAAGCAACACCCTGATGTGCTTTTCCGATCGGTTACACTTCCAGCCCAATCTTAATCAGAGTACCCATGTAGATCTAGTTGATCATTCTTGTAAAGAAGACCATATCCAATAGTGCCTTGAAGATCTCTCAAAATATGTTTCACAGCCATTAAATGAATTTCCTTTGGTTCACACATGAACTGGCTGAGAACATTTACTGCATAACAAATATCAAGTCTGGTGTTAACCAGATACATCAAGGATCCAATCATCTATCTGTAAAGGGTTGGATCTGCACACTTGGATTCTGCTGCTGCTTCTTTCAATTTGTGAAGGTTGGTTTCCATAGGTGTAGACATTGGTCTACAGTCCAACATTCCAAATCTCTTCAGAATATCAATAGTGTACTTCCCTTGGTTTAGTATAATGCCCTCTAATTTCTGCCATACTTCTAAACCTAGGAAGTAGTGTAAAATGCCTAAGTCTTTCATGTCAAATTCAGAAATTAGATCCTGCTTCCCTTGAGTAATGAGGTGATCTTCTCCTGTTATCAGCAGGTCATCAACATATAAAATAATTATTAGCATATCACCTTTGATTACCTTGAAGTAGAGATTGGAGTCAGCATCATTCTTGGAAAATCCTAATCCCAATAGATAGCTGTCAATTCTTTCATACCAGACCCTGGGAGCCTGTTTAAGTCCATAGAGGGCTTTCTTTAGTCTGCATACATGTGAGTCAGGTTTATGTATCAAAAAACCTTCAGGCTGTTCCAAATAGACTTCCTCTTCAATGGTTCCATTCAGGAAGGCATTTTTCACATCCATTTCATGGATCTTCCAGCCTTTAGCTGCTGCAATGGCTAACATTGCTCTCACTGATGTGTAACGGGCAACAGGTGCAAATGTTTCTTCATAATCAATGCCTTCCTTTTGAGAAAAACCTCTAGCCACAAAACATGATTTATGTTTTTCTATACTGCCATCAGCAGCATGCTTGATTTTGAAGAGCCATTTGGAAGAGACAACAGATTTCTCTATTGGTCTAGGCACTATATCCCATACATCATTCTTTAGAATAGACTGATATTCCTCTATCATTGCATCCTTCCATGCTTGATGTCGGAAAGCTTCTGTAACACTAACAGGTTCTGAGTTTATGATGTTGTTCATTAGAGCAACATAGCTAGTGAAACGTTTAGGTCTTTTACTCTCCCTGAACGTTCCTTTGGGTGTTGTATGATCCTTGACTTCTTTGATCATCTTCCTGGCCCGAAGTGGTCTCTTTCTATTGTTGTCATTTGTATTCTCATTTGAAGTAGAAGGAAGTTCATGTGGTATTTCCTCAGGATGCTCCCTCTGAATCTCAGGAGCAGGTTCCATTTCAGGGACTCTAGGGGGAATAGGTTTCTGTCTCACTAGAACTTCTTGCCCTCTTGAATGCAATGTCTTCTTCAAAGATGACATCTCTGCTCAATTCAATTTGTTTCTGCCCAGGTATGAATATCCTGAAGGCTTTGGAGGTTTCACTATAACCCACAAATACTCCCTTCTTTCCAGAAGGTTCTAGTTTGAATCTCTTCTCTTTGGGCACATGAATATAGACAAGACAGCCAAAAATCCTAAAATGACTAATGTCAAGTTTTAAACCGGTAAAGGCTTCTTCAGGAGTTTTGTTATCGAGATGTGAATGAGGACATCTATTCTGAATATAGACAACAGTCCTAGAGGCTTTTTCCCAAAAAGAGGTTTCAATGTTTTGGTCCAGCAACATTGCCTTAGCAGCTTCTACAATGGTTCTATTTTTTCTTTCAGCAACCCCATTCTGTTGAGGGTTGTAGGCAATGTGAACTCCCTCTTAATTCTAGCACTCATGCAGAATTCTTTAAAAATTTCAGAGGTGTATTCTTTCCCATTGTCTGTCCTCAAGGTTTTTATTTTCTTTCCGGAGAAGTTTTCAGTGAGGGCTTTAAACTCTTTGAACCTTTTGAGGATTTCTATTGACTCTTTACACTTAAGGAAAAAGATCCAAGTTTTCCTAGAGAAGTCATCTACAAATATGACATAGTATAGAAATCCTGCTTTAGAGGGTACAGACATGGGTCCACATAAGTCTGAGTGAACCAATTCTAACACATTTAGGGTTTTGCTCAAACTATTGGTAAAGGACCCCTTTGTATTCTTTCCTAAGGCACAACCTTTGCAAGTTCCTTCATGAGATGGTTTTAACTTAGGTAAGCCTATTACAAGTTTTTCTACAGAAGGTAGGGCACGGAAATGAAGGTGTCCTAATCTTCTATGCCAAATCTCATTTGAATTAAAGGTGTCAAGGGTAAGGGCTTGTTTAACTTCAGTGCATAGTTTGTAAAGGTACCCTTGTCTCACACCTATGATTTGGGATTTCTTGATTGTTGAGTTCTTAGGCCATGCTAGAACTTTCCCATCCATAAAGGTAACTCTATAACCATTGTATTCAAGGGCAGAGATGGATATAAGATTCCTCTTTATTCCAGGTACAAATAAGACTCCAATGAGTTGTAGAGAAAGCCCAGATTTCAACTTGATGGAACAAGTTCTAACCCCTTTTACTGGGTGTGCAGAATCATCCCCAATGGTTACTTCTTCATCAGACCTTTCGGTCATAGTATCTAAGTGTTCTCTGAACCTTGTGATATGTCTAGAGGAACCACTATCAATTACCCAGTTGTGGGTGTTGTTGGATACTTGACTGGATAAGGCTGTATAGAACACAAAGTTCTCAGATTCATGATTTGAATTTGACTCTCCTACTTTAGCAAAGGATGCTTGTTGTTTACTCCTATCAGGGCACTTCATTGCATAGTGACCATATTGATCACATCTAAAGCATTGTACTTGAGAGATATCTTTCTTCTTATAAGATCCCTTTCCATTGGAATTTCTCTTTCTTTTAAAAGATCCTCTCTTGAAGGAGTTTTTCTTACTCCTTTTATTAGAGGTTGAGTTGAGTACATGAATGTCTTCATCTATGTTCTTTTGTTTATTTTCTTTTGTGGAGAGTCTGGTTTCTTCTTGAAGGCAGTCAATTCTTAGCCTGTCAAACTTAAGGAGTTTAGATCTCGCACTTACTCCTTGAACAAATGACTCCCATGAGTTTGGTAGGCCTCCTAGTGCAATTAGGGTTAATTCTTTGCTTTCAATCTGATATCCAATTGTGGATAATTGATCCCTTAGTTCAATAATCCTCATGAAGTATGCATTAATGGACTCTCCTTTGTTTATTTGAGCATTGTTGATTTGCCTTTTTAATGCAAGAGTCCTGCAGGTGTTGTTGATCTCATAAGTACTCTCAAGAGATTTGTACATATGGTATGCAGTTTCATGTTTTGCTAGGATGGGCACTATATGATCCCTAACTGCATCTACTAGGATTTTCATGGCCTTTTCATTGTTTTCCATCCATTGAGTTTTCTCAAGTTTAGACTCCGGTTCCTTCATATTTTCTCTCACAAGTGAGTCTAGCTTATTCTCTTTAAGGATCATCATGATTCTAAATTTCCATGATGTGAAATTGTCTGCTCCTACAAGACGATCTTCAAATCTGATCACACTTGACATTATGAAGAATGTGATGTGAATTCGATTCTAGAAAATACCTTGAGCAATTTGATATTTAGATTTGATTTGGATTCACACAAGGTGGCTCTGATACCATGTAAATGTAATCAAATCTTTATCAAATAGGATCCTAAAAATCTAAGAATAAACTAAGGTCTGAAATTTTGTGTGAGAAATTCTAAGTCAAAGACGATTTTCAGATTTCTTCTCTTAATGCTGAATGTACTGATTGCAGAACATTAATAAATTTCGATGTTTGCATATCAAGAGTGGAACTCCTTTTTGTATGTAAGGAGACCCGCCCCCAAGGGATGCATCTCTTGAGAGGACGTGTCTCCACACGTGGAGACACGTCCGCTCAAGGGACGTGTCCCTTTGGGCATGCGGGTTTCCTTTACAACCGATTATCATTCGGTTAAACATACTTAACACATATACCCCCTCACACATGGCGGATATATATTATATGAATTCCGAATTTTATTCAATGTGTATTTTGAACATCATTTATTTAAATTCGATTTTATACATCCATTATAAAATTTGATTTTACTTATTTTAGAAATATTAAATATGAAGAGCAATTGATCTTATATAAACGATGATGATGCTTATAGCAATCATCGTTTATATCTGACCTAAGCTATCATTCATCAACACTGGCAGTGGGTTGAGTCACTATGCCTAGTTTGATGAATACCTCAGAAAAATAGGAAAACAATTCCCCTACAGGATTTCACAAAGGGCATCTCGTATACCAAAATGTTGTCTTGCTTGATGGTGACAAGAAAAGCTACCTTTACCTTTACCTATAAATCCGAGTGCAAGACCCATTTATATTTTGCATAACTTCTCAAGAACTAAGAGCATGCATCCAGCATTCATTCAACGTTTCTGTGTGGGAAACTATGCCTCAAAGGGAAATTCGGAATTCTATATAGCCAGCCAAACCTCCTACAAAGTCCAATCTGCAAATTTAATGCTATCTGTTCATAGCACCATTGCCTTCAGATCCATAGGAAGATAATGCCTTGCACATGATTCCATCCCTTATTATATGGATATAGCCTAAGTGGACCCGATGGTGAAGGCCTGTGCACTCCATAGAGGAGGCATAGGATTGATTCTGGCAGTGGGTTGAGTCACTATGCCTAGTTTGATGAATACCTCAGAAAATAGGAAAACAATTCCCCTACAGGATTTCACAAAGGGCATCTCATATACCAAAATGTTGTCTTGCTTGATGGTGACAAGAAAAACTACCTTTACCTTTACCTATAAATCCAAGTACAAGACCCATTTATATTTTGGATTTCCTGTTAATATGGGACACCATCTCTCAACCATCCAGGTGGCAAGAGACACTAATAAGAAAAAAACAACACATGGACTATGATATCATAACAACCAAATCAAGGTCAACATATTGCATGCCACAACAAACATCAAAGCCATCCACGAGACTACAATATCAAGTAATATGGCATTCTATGTACCACTCCAAATGTTTTGTAATCCCCCATTCTCTGCATCATATGCAGCATTATCACATTTTCCAAAATAAAACACGGCAGCAAAAAGTCAATTACTGCCTACTAGGATGATAATATATCAAATGGAGTCACAACTGCCTCTAAAAAGTCTAACTAGTTCCTTGTCAAATGTTAATGTTAGCATTCCATCAGAAGTATAATTCGCCCAATCTATAGGGCTTCTCAAAATTTAAATCACTCATGGAAATGAAAATTTCCCCCACCTTCCTTGTGGAAGGTAAACATAGACTGAGAGGCCAATGGCAACCAAGGAGCTACTGGAGCAGGTAGTGCTCACAGGAATAATGAAGGCCTGTGGACCAAACCAAACCACATAGAGTAAACAGTCAGGATTACATAGAGTGCATGGCTGGCCTGGAACTACGGGGTCAATCCTTATGGAAATGAACTCCCAGATTCTGGCCTCATATATTCAAGTCAACAAAATAAAACCTTCTGAGCAATTGGCAATCAGGTCTCATGGTTAAGGAAATTGGACTCATTATGAGAAAATTTCAAAACTCTAGTGTATCATACATTACGAGAGAACATAATAAGGTAATGGAACTCCATGTAAAGGTAACCAGTCCTTCGTATCCTAAAAAATTCCCCACAGCCGAAGACCATAAAGGAGTGGAGCATAGGCAGGTTCTCCAACTTCAGTACTTAATTCAAAAGGATAATGACTTACATTGGAAGTCAAACTTTTCTAGCCTAGCAAAGACTAAGCATCCACTTTTTTCCCCCAATGACCTTATGTTTTGGAGTTATTGCCCAATTTTTTAGAAAATAATGATGGTTTGCTTCACCTTGCATATATTTTTCGCAGTAGGATGGCCAAGGAAATTCTCAGCAAACTCAGTCAGACAGGAACCAGGACTAATGACATTCTTGAGGAAAGTCAGAATACTGAGAGAACTATACCCTATAACGCATGCGACTTTGGACAGGTCCATCCTCATCACTGTCAGCAGCAGGGATTTCACAAATTCATTATGTACAGGCTTCTACAATAAACAATTTTGTATGGGAAGGAAATCAGTCTCAATGCTGCTTCATTTTCCCAACAGCCATTCAATCAGAATCCACCTGTTCTGCTGCTATTACTATAGCATTCCCAAGGAAATTACAACTTTTCATTACCCCTCTTCCCAAGGGCCTTTTGCTCTTTTTGATGGCCTACCTCAATATGAATCACTTTGTTGTGATATCATGTTTGTCTCTACAGACATTTCCCACAACATCCTTCATTAGGGTTGCAAACAGGGACATCCTGTTAATACCAGTCCTCAACCTATCCGGAATCTATCACCAAAACTTTGGAGGAAGAAAACGGAAAATGTACACATAATATCAATCACTAAAAGAAGCCCTTTTTGGTTCTCACAAAATATCAGCCTTACGATTAATCACTAAAAGAAGACCCTTTTGTCATGCACAAAATATCAGCCTTCCGATGTTAATCACTAAAAGGAGTCCCCCCTTTTGGCTCTCACAAACTATCAGTTTTCCAACCATTTTGTCAACATGATCCCCTAACTCTAGCAATTAATTGATTTAGATTACCAGCTTATAACTAGGAAGTAAGCCAGGAATACAACCAAATAGCTATTGTGTTTGCTGGGTATAATCTTGCACCATTCCAGATATATAATGAAATCAAAACAATGGAGCCATTGTGCAGAATTTACTTTTCCTATAACTAACTGTAAACAATAACTAAGAATCAATGATTCTACCAGGAATGTTTAAATACAAAGGGTTGGTGGCACTCGCATTTAAACAATTGTAGGCAGGCTAGGTAACATGCTATAAGAAAAATACAACATTAACCAGCACCTAGGATTTATTGGCTATCTATTATAAAACCTTGATCTGTTCTGAGTTGTGCCAAGCCACATACTCACCCTTGCAATGTTGGACATGCCACTTGTTCTCCACCTTGCTACGTTTCACCCAAATGCACAGACGTCACACCATCAGAATACATGCTCCAGTTTCAGATCTCTGCACTAGTAGGAAGAGGGCATCTAGCGCAACTCCACATCCTGCGCAGCTTGATTGGGCCAACGGGATTTGGCACACAACACCCAGACATTCTTTATGGTTAAGATACCACATTGGAACATTGTGCCACCATTGTACCATATTAAACCACACTTCCACATCCCTTGTCACATCGACACACTTTTCTGGATATCCTCTATGTGGAGAACTAACCATTACACCTATTGGAAAGTGACCAGTTAATTGTTACTTAAACCTCAACTGTTTTGATGTAACTGTAATTCTTTTAAGGTAATATATACATCTATAACATATGTAGACTAGGAAGAATATAGAGCACAGGTCTAGAGATCCATAATTAACATCCAGGCATGGTCAGATAGCACAGGTGTAGCTAGAAGATAAGCAGTTATGCATCTCTCTTGAGAGTATAACATTTGCATAACACATGAATTAATACATTTTCTTGTTTCAGTTCTATATCTCTCTTGTACATCTCTCTTCCTCATATAATTCTTGACTCTCTTGTACATCTCTCTTTCTCTTATATAATTCTTGACTCACTATCAACATTGCTTCCTCGTACAATACATCTACATTCCACAATTTAGAGTGTTGTCATCAGGAGTCTCCCATGTATCCAGATTTAGAGTGTTGCCTGAAGATCAAAATTTTTGGTTCACATGTTTGTTATTCTTAGTTGGAAGGAACATCCTCCTGACTGACTGCTTAATGAAGGGTGGTGTTGATGCGTGTTTTGTGACACACCAAACATCAGAATAAAATGCCCAAAGACACTCTATCCTCTCTTGAAAAACCACCGCGTATGCTAAGATTGCGAGAAGATCATATGGCAATTCCAAGGTTCCTTATGTCAGGTCTTGACGTGTGGATAAGCTCAATGGTCGTTGTGATATGCTGGTAATACAAAGGGACTTATGCTAGGCTTGTTCAATTCACAATGAAGGTCTAGGCAATGAAGCTCTATTGTTTGGGTCTTGGATCAAACAAACAAAAAGAGGAGATAAGGGTTTAGAAGTTCTAATCTAATCCCTAAGAATTCAAGAGACGGTATTAACTTAGTGAAACCAATAACCATGCTTTGCTTCGCCACGCTCAACGACAACTACACAAAGTGGGTGCAATCTTCAAGGGAGTGTGCTTATGATTTTCACGTCATGAATAACTACCATCAAATCGACCAATATTTATCCAGACAGAAGTTAAGCATCCACAAAGTACGCTCAGGCTAACTTTACGCATTGAACGAAAATCATCCATTCAAAGAAAGTATGAGCAAAAAGTTTCACGATAATCAATACTTATCAGATCTTGCATTCATCTAACATACATGAAATAAAATCTAAACTATGATGGGGGATAAGAACCATGCAAACTCCAAAATAAAGAAGTAGTCACCATCAATTTGAACAATGCATTACTTATTACTTTGGCAGTCGTATACAACAATTCACTTATCTCAACATGTTTTGCAACATGTTCCCCTGCTTTACAAATGAGGGGTGAGCTCAATTTATAGGCTCCCCAATTACAATTCAATGGCCAAGATTGATTTAGGATCAATGACAGAGATTACAAAATAAAACCCTAATTAGGGCTTGTCATAACTAACTCCTTCTCAACCAATGAGAAAATTACATTCGAAGACACTTGTCCTTTTTGCTAAATATGAACCAATAATAAAATAGAAAGTTTGACTTGGAACAATTTGATTGGTCGAGGCGCCACTTCAGCAGGTTGGATGTCCTCCTTGGTCACTTTGTTCGTTTTTCCATGTTCTTGCCTTAGAATATCTTTCCTTGCTGACGACTTTGTCCTTTGCGCTTGTTCCTTCCTAGCTTTGATCTTTGGATCTCCTTTGAGATTTTGATTTCTTCCCACCTGTATTAGAAGTCTCGCCTTGGAGCACATGTTGAGACTTGAAGTTATTAAGTCTTTCTTTCCGAATTGCTCTGAAATTCCTTCAAGTGCCTTGAATTTGGAGAGGAACTCCCCTGTGCTTTTGCCACAATGGAGGAAATTGGAACTTTCTCTATGAAGAATTTTTGATACTTAGCCAAATTTTTGCTATTCAATTTCATTTTGTGATACCTTCATGTGGACCATTCAACATTTAGCCAAGATTTTGGCCATCTCTATACTCGAATGAACTTTGCCTGTGGACTTGCCTTCAATTTTGAATCCGGCTTGTGCTATGTACGACAAATTCCATCATTGGACAAGGATTTTATTCACTTCCTCTTTACTTTTCCTCTTTATTCCTCTTGTTTTCCTTCCAACACTTAGCCAATTTTCTGAATTTTTCTCCTTGAGGTACCAACACTTAGTCAATTTTCTGAGTTTTTCTCATTGGGTGGACTTTACTTGTGTCTTGACATCTTCATTTTCTTCCTAGGCGGACTTGCTGCAGTCTTAGACATTTTTTATTTGAGCTAAGTCGGGCTTCGAGCTGCTTTGGACATTCCTTGCTTGAGGAAAGTCAAACTTCATAAAGGTTTGGAGATGCTATGCTTGGGCAAAGTCGTACTTTCACTTGTCTTTGCCATTTTCCCTTGGTGTCTAAGTCGGACTTTGCTTGTTTTGTGCCATCCTTATGGCGGACTTCAAGAATCTCTCTCCATGTTGCTCATCCTCTTATGGCGAACTTCAGATTCTTTATGCCATATTATCTTCTAGGCGGACTTGCTTCAGCCTTAGACACTTAACCAAAATTTTAAAGTTTTACTCTCCAAGGTCTCCATACTTAGCCAAATTTTGAGTCTTTCTTTTCTTATCTTGGTTGGGCAGACTTCATAAACCTCATGCCATGCCTTCCTTGGCTTGGGCGGACTTTCCTTCCAGCTAGCCATAAGGTTGGCGGACTTCATAACTTTCATTCCCAAGTTGCTTGCAAGGTGGGTCGGACTTAGAAGCTTGTTTGACAAAGTGCTTTGACATGGCGGACTTCACACTTTCTTTTCCATACACTATCTCCTTATGGCGGACTTGGAGAATTTCTTTCCATGTTGCCTTTTGGTGGACTTTGAAACTTTTATTCCACTCTCCCTTGGTGTCTTAGGCTGACTTTGGTGATGCCTTTCCACTTGGGCTGACTTCATCTTGGCCAAGACATGGCATGGTGAACTTCACTTGCTCTTTGACATTTTTCTCTTCTTGCCAAGGGCGGACTTGTCTTGTGCTTGTGCCATTGTCTTGTTCAAGCTTGGGCGGACTTGCCATAAGTTCATGCCATGACCAACACTTAGGTAATTTCCTGGCCTTCTTCTGGTTCATCTGAAATTTCTCACTTATTTCCACTTTCGGGGGTCTTCTGGAGATGACAATGTTGAAACCATGACCCAGACACTTTCCAAAAATAGAAACTTTCCAAAAATAAATCCCTAAAAAATAGGAAGTCCAAAATAGGCTAAAAGTGCCAAAAATAAAGTCCCTAAAAAATAGGGGGCCAGAGTGAAAATCCCAAAAAAGTAGGTGTCAGAATTGACTCAACGGACAGGCGATCCTTGTCTTCCAGGCCTTCTAAGCATTCTGATGATGTTTATGCACTGATTCGGGTTCAAATTCTCCAGTTGGCTCGAGTGATAACTCAAAACTCTAACTCCTCATTGTAAAAGAAACATGGTGATTAGCAGTTGCGACGCCAAGGCAAAAAACCCAAAAAGCAAAAAAACAAAGGGTCCCCATTTGCGATGGGGCGATGTGTGAAAAGGTCACACCAAGTGGGAGTGGAGTGGTCAAAACAAGCAGTTGAGATGGCTAGGAATTCCTTTTGCATTAAATTCTTCTATGAAGGGCATGTGAGCATGGGTGATGGATTAAATGGTTAAGAAATTGAATAAGTGGCATAAGATTTTCTTTCTGATGCTAGAAGGTTTAAACTTTCAAGTGTGCCAAAAAGTATTCTCCTCCTCTGCTTACTTGTCTTCTACATGGTTAGTCTACTCATATGAAGTATTTTGAAAAGCGGGTTAGAGCTTTCCTTTGATCTGATGGGAAGGCTGGAAAAAGATGTGGTTAATTGGGATGGATGTTGCAAACCTAGGAGCATGAGAGGTATGGTTCTAAAGAACTCGTACATTCATGGCGTTTCACTTGCAATGAAGTGGATTCTTAAAGCTCTCAACAGCTGAGCCTCGGAAAGTTTTGGTGAGGCATTATATTTGTAGTGGCTATCCTAAATCTTAACCTAATTGGAAAGGATTTGGCTTTATCAACCTTTTGTTTGGGAAGTTTAAAATCCATAGTAGTGGATCTTTGGTGTTAGTTCAATCTAGAAGGCTTGAGAACATGTTAAAAAATTTATCGTGGAATGGGATGTGGGTAATACCAGAAATGACCCCTTTTCCCCTGTCAAGTCTATCGCAAGCCTCTTGCATTGCATAAGGGATGTTCCACTCTTGAATGGTTCAATAAAGGTATAAGAATTTTTGGCCAAGTTATCAAGGAAAATAGTATACTATTATCCCTTGAGATACCCTAAGAATTAGGTTTGATATCTCTGATTCTCAGAAAAGAACATTTTCTTTAATAAAGAATATTGTGGGGAATAATTGCTCGATTTGGTAAAGGAACTATGACACTAGGTTGTGGAATAATTTTTTTTGGTCTTGTGGCAGCAAAGTGGTTGAAGCTTCTGTTAAGAATGTCTATCATATACTTTAAAAATTTGACAACTTCCATGCTCACTTCAACTCCCTTTGGCGGGTTAATATCTCAGGGGCCATGTAGACATCGAGGGCCATTAATGTTTAGTTTAATTTACGTGAACCTAAAATATTTTTTTGATGGTTCTTATCATGTAGGAAGTTGGATGTGGAGGAATGTTTGTCTATAGAGAATATTCTGCGTTTAGTTTGTGGGGATAGGGAGTCCATTGTGCATCTCTTCTTTGATCGAAGTTTTGCTAAGGCTGTTTGGAATTGTTCCATACCTGTTTAGTCTAAGTGGGCTAGTGTTAAAGATATTACTAGTGTTGGCACCCAAATAATTTTTGCTTCGTAAGGGCATTTGGCATTTAAAAGTCTAAACCTTGCTAATTTGATGTAAAACATAGTTTTGGGCAATGTCAAGCATGGAGTTTTTGTCAATATTTTGTCGGTCAAAGTCAGTTATATTGATCAGAACCTGAAGCAGAGACTCAGAATGGAGCTTTTCACAATGGAGGAGCATCTCACGACGACATTTCATATTGCAGACGGTCATGTTAATGATGAAGCGGAGTTTTGATGAATGAAATCATGGAATTTTTTGAGGAGGAAAAGCCTCAAAGTGCAAGTATATGGCTTCGAGCCGGTTTTTTGGAGAGGTCAAGATCTTTATGCGAAGTGCTCAAGCTTGTCTGATCAATCTCTTGAATCAGCACGGCTGCTCCGTCGAGCTATCACGTGGCATTAAAGAGACTCCCGCGGCTCGGAGTTATTCACGGCGAAGTCAAAATCCTAAATTTTAGGAGATGGAAATTTTGCTCTTTTCGAGGCAAAAGCGCCTCTAGCGAGAGCCCATCTGGAAGGGGTAAATCTTTCGGCAGTTTTGTTGCGGATCGCGATCGAATTTGTTCCGCGAGCTGATGCGCTTATCGACGGATATCAAAGCATAGTCATCCGACTCTCGAGGAGTTAGTGATCGTCGAAGATCTGACCTAAAATGGAGTTTTCGTTTCGAAGAGCTTCTCGTTTTGCGGTGCAAGTACAAGCCAGGGGCGCTGGCTTAAAGGACCCTCCAGATGCCAAAATTTGTAGACGGAATCTTCATGACATCAGTAGTATTCTAGTCCAGCTCCGCGATGCATCATTCAGCTTGTCGATCCGACGTTCCTGGTGGTCGTGGCGGAGATTCTACCAAGCACGTAATTTTACGGGCGGAACCAACAAAGGGTTTTCAGTGCATTTTTATGGTCTTAAGGCGCCTAGCCTTTAGACTGGTCAGATGAGCCTGTTCGCGTTCGAAGTCTTCACGACTATTGAGCGTTATCAATTTATCTATCCAACGAGCATAGCCGTCAGCCTTCAGCATTTGGCAGTCGCTCGTGCGTGCGAGGTCTTTGGTGTAATATTACAAGGTGAAGATGTCCGAAAACGTCCAGAAAATGGCTAAGTCTGGGAGCGGTAAACATATTAAAAATACGCACTGGAGAATTTGAGGTCTTAGAAGCAGTTTTCTTGCCTCGACACCTCCAGTGACTTCTCTTAAGGTCTCTCCTAGCTGTCCGTTGAAACAGATAACGCTTGAATCGGGTCATCCCAGCTCCAGATATCAGCTATCCATCGGTGTTTAGTGGCGTTTGATTTTTACCGTCAAAGTGACAAAAGGTACAACCTTGGGCGAGCTTTTTCTTTTGAGGCCCTTAACCACGACTTTTAGGCTGTCGTGGATCGATCGTTGGATCACGAGAATATCTCCAGTCATCACGATTGAGCTTCGTCACCATTATCGGCCCGAGGTTCACGTTCACCGTCGGCAACCCGTTTGAAGTGTCGGATGGCGAGTTTAGGGAAAATAGCTAATCTCTGGAGACCGTAAAAGCAATTTGTCCGGGTCGCCCTAATTTTTCAAGAGGTTAAGCGATGGATTTTGCGGTTATGTCTCAGCCGGGCTTATTTCTTCCTTGTTAAATTAGGCTTTTCAGATTTGATTATCTGGTCAGTCTCGGCAACACCCGGTCACCGAATTGATTAGCCGAAGTTGGCGGTCATTAGCGGTGTTGTCATTTATAAAATAGGAAGTTAATAAAAGTGAAGTATCTTGAGCAAATGGACGCCTATGAGCTCAAAAGATGACTTTTCGGAATCGGTGAAGTCCAACGGTGAAGCCTAAAGCTTCATTCAATTGTCAGCTGGAGTTTCAAATATTTTGCATATTTTAGCATTGAGTGGCGATTTCTATTTTTGGCGCCTTTGCTATTTGCATGATAAATATTTTATTATTTATTTTAATCCAAACTTCCAATCAGTGGCAGTTCAACTGAAATGGGCCAATCAGAGATCTTCTATTCTTGTCAGGGTTTTGAAGTATTGCAGTTGCTCAATTGGTGCGAATTTCATCTTCTTTAAGCATGGCGCCATCATTTGTAATTCACAGAGCTTTCAATAGAAATTCGTATTTCTCAAGAGAAAATCCAATCTTAAGAGAAGTTCGTATTTTTCAAAGAGAGATTCATATCTTCAAAGGGAAATCGAATTTTATATATTTTCAAAGCAAATTTAAAGCAAAATTCGTTTTTCTTCAAGGCAAAGGCATATTTTCAAGCAAAATACGTTTTTCTTCATTCAAAAGGCGTATTTTCAAGGGAGATTCATATTTCTCAAGCAAAGGCAAATTTCACATCAATTTCCAGAGGCGTTTTCATCAAATACATCTTTTTGCAGGTTAAAAGTTCACGATTTTCAGCTATTTGAAGAATTCAAGGGCGATTTTCATTACAGAAGAAGACATACAAAAAACGTCTTTTTCCTCCTTGGTTCTCAGATTTCTCTCAGTTTTCAATTCGCATGTTCCTGAAATTGGCAATTTAGACAAGTCTCAACATCTGGATCATTTTCATATAGCTTCCTCGAATTAAAATCGTGCGTTTGATTTTTCAGGAATTTTTAACTTCAGAACATTCGTTCTTGAGTTTCTAAATTTCTCAACTGAAAAGTCTTTGCATGGTCGAGTAGAAGTCATATTTTTGCATTTCTGACGTTCTGGGTTGTCTTAGAATCCTTTTCTGGACAAAACCCATATCTCAGATTTTTCGCTGAAAATTGCGCTTCGATAGGCTATTTTTACCTTCAGCAGGCTATTTTTAGCTTTCCAGAAAAGTTGTCAGAATATAGCCGTGTTCACAGTCAATAGGCGAGTTTTTCAGAGTACAATACACACAGATTGAATTCAAGACCAAATCGGTTTTAATTCATGACTTCATCAAAAAAGCTAAGACCGATTTGTATCAAGCTGCAGAAGAGATGTTGGCTAACACTTCAGTTACGGAGCCGCCAAAGTTGCCAGTCAGTGAAATGCTGGTTGAGTGTGCAAAGATTGCAAGGATTGCTCAAGTTGCTGACATTCAGATGCTGATGCAGTTAACAATCTCGTTGAGGGATTGGTTGCTCGAGATCACGACCAGTAGACTTCAGTTTCTCACCTCTCAGGATAGACATTATACACAGGAGTTAACTTGGTGTTACCCTTTCAAGTTAACTGGCTGTCTCACCTCATGCATATCTATTCTGAGATTCACCTTGTTTACTTGGAGTTTCATTTAGGGTTTTTACGTTAACTGATGGTAGTCTTCCAGTTAACTTGCTTTCAATAAGGACGTGCATGCTCGCACAATTGTCCATTTTTAGATTAGATGTTTCAGTCAAACTGAGGGTAGTTTCCCAGTTAACTGTATAGTTTACTTAATTAGGGTTTGGCAGCATTGCTTGCATGCATGCAGGAACTATAGATGACACAAGGTGATTTTAGGGTTCCCTACACCTTGATGTATATAAATAAGAGCTTACGCTCATTTGTAAATAACTTTGCTTGAGAGAGAAATATATGATGTGCCCACCTTGCCCTCAATATTGCTCTTTTTCGTATTTGTTCATGTGTCTTCACTATTGCAATTGATTGTTATACCACATAGGGTTTCGAAAGATTGTGATGCTGAATTCTTTCCATAGATTAGATATATCTGTTTGAACATCTTTATCATTGAAATCAATTGTTATACCACCTAGGGTTCCAAAAGATTAAGGTGATAAGGCTGTTTTGTGTTAATTTACCATTGTGATCGATCGTTATACCACCTAGGGTTTCGAGAAGTTGCAGCGATAAATCTGTTTTGTGAATCTTTATCGATATAGTTGAAGGTTATACCACATAGGGTTTCACGAGATTATAAAGATAAAGGCTGTTTTGTGAAGGCTTTGCTGATTCGATTAAGTGTTATACCACCTAGGGTTTCATAAGATCGTCTTAGTAAATTCTTAAATCTGTTGTGCTCAATAAGCTGGTTTAGATTGAGATGATAGTTGTGCCCACCTTGCCTTCAAGTAGAGAGTCTAAACCCGCTTATCGTCAGATAGTCATCCCTGCTCCATTTCCTCATGCTCTGTTTTCTTGAGGAAACTGGATAGATTTAAAGTAGTTAGCTTAGTTGTAGTTACTGATCTGCGAAACCAGAAACCCTTAGCTGCAACGTTCTTGGTTTTCTTAACCTTGTGCCTCTTCCAGCTGAGAACAAAAAGATAGGACTTAGATTACTTTTCTTTTCATGCATTCCAGCACAACGAGGAGCTTCCTCCTAATTTGAAGAGCACTCATTGGCAGAGTGTACATAGCTGTCCTGCACAAACCTGCACTCCGTGAGGTGTTAGATTTTACGCCAACAACTAGGTCGGATATTCTTTTTGGGTCATTTGAAAAGTCTAGTAATGTATCCTCCAAATTTTTGACAATACATGGTTTATTCTTTCCACAAAGGTGCTTTGGTTTATTTGATCACGCAAAAATGAGCATGTTTTTCAAGATTAATGCAGGAGTGTTATTGGCTTCTGTAAAAAGTCACAGTTTCTCTCATTTTATTGCAGGTATGTGAACAGGTTAATAAGTCTGACGAGGAAATCTAGCAGATTGTTGAAGCACATTTGAAGACCAAGGCTAAGTTGAGATCTGTTGGTGGAGATGGCAATGCTAAGAGTGTCATGATTGGGAGCTGTGTTGGTAATTCTAAAAATGTTGCAGCGACCTCTTACAAAGGTTTGATATCTCTGAGTTTGGGGACTGATGATATCCATGTCTCTGTTTTTCCTAAGTGATGGAATAGAAAATGCATGGTGCATCCAGTCTAGGACCTGGCCCATAAGATTGTTGGCATCATTTAAGCTGAAGAAAAGATTGAGAAGGCAAATAAGAAGAAGAATGATAGACTGTGATTTATATGGATCTTTCTTGTGACAAACTCTTTTTCTTACCGATATTTTGTATTCTAGATGGTGAAAATGTCGTTTTGTTGCTGCTGGTATGATTAACTAGAGCCTTGTTGCTGCTGATATATATTTGATACCATGTTACTGTTAGCCTATAGGACTGAGAAACCTTTTCTAGTTGTTTTTCAATGGCTGCATACCTTGTTTGGGTTTGTAATGAGTTCTATAGTCTTAGTTATTTGGGATTCTACAGGTGTCTTTGATTTGTACTTCTGGTCACATTGATACTCGCTGAGTTGTATTTCTATATTTTTCCAATATAAAAAAATTATGAAACTGAACTTACAGGTATATCCCTGGGTTTTGCAAAAGGAAATGAGTATTATCTCCTTGCACATATGTTGCTGTTGGACTTTGTTTCGGGGAATTAAATATTCCTTTCCCAAGTGCCATTATCCTCTCTCTTATGCTTAACATCTCTTGCTTTGACAGTTAAACTGCTTTCTTAGGATATTTCAACATTTTCCTTACATGGACATTTCCCTTTTAACTTATCAACTAAATATTTTATTATAAGAAAATTATTTTATTAATTGATTCACTTTTTTTAAGTGAGAAGTTGCATGTATGACACATATATAATTAATCATTTCTCTTTTTAGATAATAGTAATGGGATTCTATTCGAGGGCCCTAGCCCTTCTAAACAAGAGATAATATCAAAGCTAAAAATGCATTAATAGCCCCTGTATCTGTGTACAAGATCAAATATAACAAGCAGCAAAAACAACAAAAACCACCCATAGACAGGGGCCACATAACACCAAAACTCTACACTAGGCTGATATACTGAACACAAGCAAATGAAAAATATGTACCACAAGAAAACTACACCCACATGCCACGGATTTATTTCAGTCTGGCATGTTAAGGTGATCAAAGGTATCAAATTTCATGGGATCAAGAATGTTATAGGTCTGAAGATGCTACCAGTGGAGCTAGTGAATGTGTCGAGCAATGGCATATATAGTAGGGCTTTTGACTGTTGGAAGTGTCCTCTAAATAAGATCTTTGCCGCCAATTCAAACTAAATTTTCTTTGCTTCTTGAATCACTATGTTGGAATCTCCTATATCTGCGGAATCCCTGCCACATAAATTGCTTTTATTCTTGTATGGAGAGCCTCCCATTCTGACTTGTTATTATTTTTTGATACAACATGCAAAGAACACCCCATCAACATAACACCTAACAAATCCTTGACAACAAATCATACTCCTACTACATGCCGATTAACTTTCAAGGCTCCATCAAAATTCAATTTGACCCCATCCAATGGAACTTTTCACTTCTCTTTTCTACTTTTTTTCACTTTGGCTATTACCCCATGAAAGAGAAGACATATATAATTAATCATTTATTACTATTAACTTACTAATATCTCATGTATTGGTATTCACATACACTAGTGTTCATAAACCATATCCATAAATAAAAATAAGACGACCACTACATAATTTATTCAGTGAACTTTGAATCTCAGCCCTTGGGGTTCTTTGCACTCTAGGACAATTGTCTCCATTTGTCTCAGATCCCAAAGCTAACCCTGCAAAACCTTGTTTGATTATAAACTACAATCAAGCCAATAAATCGTTACACCATGGCATCAGGTTGATCGCCCCCCCCTCCCCCTGCCCCTCACCTCCCCCCTCTAGGGGTCTAGTCCCCATTAAAATGGTTTATTCCCTATGAATTTTTGGCATCTCGGCGTATTGGGCTTTAAGTATTGCACACAATTAACGCTTGGGTCACATGAGTCGAGCACCCAAGTGGGTGACACATAGGAATTCAACGCAGAAAATGTCACTAATGCTTCAAAAAAATTATTAGCTGATTTTCATAAAGTTTTATTTAGTGAAATTTTAAGGGCATTACATGACTGTTGTATCTTCACCAAACTTTGTATGACAATTTTAACATAAACTTAGTAGAGAATATATCTCTTCATAATCAAACACTTGCCATCCAGATACACCTAATCTACTTTAAAAGTCAAAATTAATTTGAATTTCAAATCTACTCAGATCTCATGGGCAAGGACAACATATTAGGTTGAAGACTTCACAATACTTCAGCTAAGCTTAAAGATTTTTAAAGAAGCGAGGATAACAGATGAACTGCAATTCACAAATTAGAATGTAGTGTGGAGGGAAAGTGTAATGTCCCCATTTTGGCCATATGCTCTTCATTTGGATTTAGCCTATTTCCGAGAATCTGTAGGCTACTCAGTTGTGCTAAATCTAGGGTTTCCATTTTCAGTAAGTCCTGCTTCCAGCTAAGTTCAGTTTTCTGTGAGTTTTTGTTGTGGATTTACTATTTATAGCAGTTGGCTATTTTTAGTAAGTCATTTTGTGGCAGTGGCATTGGCATCAATTCAGCTCAAGTCATCTTGTCCTTCTTCAATTTCAGTTTGGTTTGCTTATCTCCATGGATTAAGTTTTATACTTAAGTCATTTTTATGTTTCTCAGTTGTACCCCCACGCCTAGGAATGATCACTTCATGTTGTTTTTAAAAGGGGGTCATTAAGGGGTCAATGGTGCATTTAATGAATTATTAAATGCTTTATGGTTGCAAAGTGAAGTTGGACGCCTAAAAGAGGTTGATTAATATTTTATTATTTCTAAAAGTGAAATGCTTAAAGTGGCGTCCCTTTTGGAAGTTGAAGTGATTCAACTTCTTGGAATTTGAAGAGTCTCTTGTTGCTTCATTTTCCAACTGAAGCCTATATATTGATGTTTTTTATGATGAGCTGATTATGCATATTTTTTAAGAGCAAAGTTACATTGCTGGAATGAATCCAGAACCTGGCTAAGGGGAAGCTTAGCAAATTGACTCCATTCTTAGGGCCTCAAACTATGGTTCCCTAGATGGTGGATTGAGAGTGTGCTTCATTCAGAAGTGCACATTGAGCTTCACTGTTGAAGAATTTGATTTATTTTTCAGTTTTTGAGCTTGCTGGTTCGTTCATGGTTGAAGGTGATTTTCATATGCAGCTCTTTGAATGATTTTTAATTGCACATGGGTATTGGTTCTTTTAGTTTGTAATGCGTGAGGCATCCCTATTTGTGCAAGATCAGAATTTATAATAAAGTGGATGAATTTTAAAGAGAGGTCGACCCTCTCCTAGCGCCGTACCATTGCAAGAAGATAACTTTGAAATTTGTGTCTTCTTTTTGGTGTTTGATTTGGCATTAGAGTTTCATGTGAGTTGGTCGCCATGTTTCTTGTGATTAATTGCTTCTAATTTAAGGTGATATGGTGAAGTATTGTGGAGGTTATGAACATTTGGGTGTTGCATAGTTGCTGGTTGAAAAATTACAAGCTGCTGGTTTTATATCAGACTTAGCTCTTTTCTTGATATGCAATACTTCTTGGGCATCTATGCTGCTGATTCCATGTGCATTCCATTTGGAGAAGATAGAAGCATTTTGGAAGAAGATTTAAACACTTTAATGATGACCAGCTGCTGCCTCATCGAAGTTTGGTGAACTGTGGTAAGAGATTTGAACATTCCTGATATGTTGGATTTGCTGGTTATGAAAATTCAGTTTGCTGGTTCATTATATTAGATTGAACAAAGTTCAGATTTTGGCTTGTAATTCTGTATTTGTGAAAATTAAAAGTTGGAAGAATCATCTTTCAAGTATTTGCATTGGTTATGTTATTGTAACACTTGTAAATTGCAGATTTATTTCATTGTAAGGCTGTGAATTAGTAGTACTAATCCAGTCATTATTATTGCTGCATTTACTTGTGAATTATAATGCAAAACATTAATTACCCCTGGATGGTTTACCGCCAGTGTGGAATAAACTTTGTAACTCTCATTGTACCCACTGAAAAGTGGAGAATTCCCACTCAAGAGTGGATGCCCGCCGCAGCGGATGAATTAGTTGAATTGTTTGTAGTATTCCCCCCATTGTTTAAGTGGTTGAGCGGAAATCTTTATGGCTGGTTCACCGCCTAAGTTCTTTCAGTTTTGTAATACTTATTCCGCCATATGTTAGCACCTCGCCTTCAAAGGGATCTTGTGTGCACATTCTTGGCGTTGAGTCTTATCATTTACTTTCAGTTGTAAATCAATTTCAGTTGTTGAGTTATTTAAATCCTAGGGATCCTCTGACCATATGCTCGCCCCTTTTCCTTCAATGGTTTTAGGGCGCATTCTTGGTTAGAGTTACCTTTCGCATCGTTTTGGTTTTGGAGCTCACCTTAACGGGTGCGTGTTGCAATTGTAATTGATATGTAAAATCAAGAAAAAATTTAAGGGGCATATTTCAAAAAGTCCTCCTCAAATGTCTCTGGAATGAATAAATAAGTCAAAAAATATTTCTTAAAAGATAAAATATTGACCGAATTGATTATTTACTTCTTTTCTTTATCAAATTCAATTCTAACAAGGGAAACCTTATAACATTGAATTAAATTGATAAATTGTATCCAGCTGTGAATTTTTTAGAATGATAAACAAGGAATATATATGCATCTGACAATCAGGTTCCACAAAGAGACATAACTGATATTTTCCCTAGTAGCTTCATGTTAAATTGGCAAAATACAAACAGTAAACATTTAATTGAAAAGTTCACAAAGATTGGAGAATTGTTAAGAATAACCTAAAAATGCATTATGCAATCTACAAAGTAAACAATATGAATTGCCAGATACATCACATTCTTGCAATATTGTTTTTGGTAATTTCATTACAGGATACGACACTGGGACAAAGATTTAAGGATATAAGCAAGAATCTTTTCTTGGTTTTGGATTGTCTTGGTGTTTAAGACCTTGAAAATCCAGCTGAGGAGCAAGACTCGCATTAATTTATCAAATCCCATAAAAAATCAGAGGATAGGATAATGCATTTCAATCCTACTCAATTTCAAATTGAAAATTTTGATTTGGTTATCTAAATTGCATATATAATTTGGATATTGTGCCTCACAAGTCAAGTATCTAAAGAAAAAGGCAGACCCAATTAAGATTATCCATCCTATTATTGTTTAGAAAGATTCTAGATGTGACCTGTTGGACACATTAATTCCCCTGCAGACTGATTTGCATAAAGATCTTGGACTTGAATCAAAATAAGCAGCCACACAGCCATACAACAGTAAAAGAAAATTTACAACAATGATTGTCATGCATTACAACTCACCCTGAGATTATTCACTTCCAGATGGTTTTTATGCAGAACCTTTGGTATTTCCTAGTAATAAGCAAGAAAAGATCAACTTACTTGTCAGTTTTCTTCTGGAATTTTTATGAGCATGATGATCGTCCAATAGCAATACAACCCCATCAATTTTCCATTCAATAAGGTAAACTGTCAGTATCATGGAAGCAAAATACACTATGAACTGTAACTTAACAACTTTGAGCAACTTTAATGACAATATTGAATTGTCTAAATGTGTTAATGAAACTAAGTACATGCATCTTTTCAATTGTTACCTTCCGTATGTCCATTATCTATGTTTGCAGATATAAAACTATTAGAATGTCATTTGGTTGTATTAAATCACAGGACATTGTGAAAGCCTTTTCAGTGATGCTACATGTAACATAATAAATAGACTGTAACCTTCAAATCAACATGAATATAACTGTAAAACTTTGAAAAATTATCAACAATGCAAGTTATGAAATGAATATGCATTATTTATATATTCTCATTCCATCACCAGTTGAATTTCTCTATAGTAAAGCATAAAGATTTAATTCCAGATTAGATATAGAGATATTCTCAAAATTAAAGTCTCGGTTTATGCTAAATAGTAACATTAAAGTCTGAATAGTTACACCAGGATCAAGCAGACCATCCAGTGAAGATCATCTAAAACATATTTCTTTGAAAATTGCTAAAGAGGGAACACACAAACTTTCTAATGCTTTTTTAATCTTCAATTTTAACCTTTCAAAAATGATGATAATGTATCTCTAAGATTTTTCTTTATCCTGAGATTTAAAGAAGTTGTTTATTTATAATTTCAATCTAGAACGAGGGAAAATTTTCCTCTGCTCTAGGTGGAGATAAGGGTGATTTTTTAGGTCCCAGCCTAGCCAGCATGCCTATTTGGTGTATGGAACACCTCGTGGGAAAAGGAAACTTACCATCTTACCTTATATGTATATAAATTACTTTGAATGTGTACTTTGGTTTTGAACTTGTGACAGATTTTTAGTAAATTGAGCCTTGTACTGTACATGCTCTACACTTATCTAGGTCCTATGATAGGAACCAAAGATCAATTTTCATCTGGAGATAGGAGTTTCAATTTGATCATGAACCCAACTAGAAGAAATCAGAAACATCAATTTAAAAGATCAATATCTGTCAGTATCCTTATTGACAACGATGACAAAACTGGTTAAATAGAAATTAAACAATAGAATCCCCTTACAAAGTGTCAGATATTGCATTCAACATATTACTGATATATATATTACTGAGCCTTATGTCATTTACAATTTCATATTCTTCATATGCTTGAACCATAAACAGAAGAAAGGATTTCCATCCAAAAATAATGCAATAATTGTATCATATGTAATGAATATGGTGGTAAGACAATTTTATGGAAGTTGAATTGGGAACATTGTTTGAGCAAATGAATTATTTATTATGGCTTCTAAAGAAAAATGGAAGGTTTTTAGATACTTTTGTAGCATAGAAAATCATTTTTAAACTGGCATTTCACACTCAACAATGCAAATTCTACGCTGCCCTCCAATAAAGTACAATCTACCCCCTTGTCAAGTTTTTATTAAAGCTCAATGACTAAACAACCGATTGGCACTTTTAAAGCAGCTGTTCCAATGATACCACCAATTGGTATTTTTAAAGCAGCTGCTCTGATACCACAAAGGCCCAACCACCACACCAAAAGACCAACCTAGTAGTGAGGGCGGTTACCTAGGGTTTCAAGGATGAGGTTTGCGTCCCACCAACCTTGGAGGTGAAGGCATGAAGCCACGAGCACAACAGACACATAGCCGTGGAGCCCCACCATCTAGTTATCAGGTACACGCTTGCCAGCACGACGGGTTAGGACATCTGCAGGGGTTTAGCCCTTCACGCACAGGACATTACAGCCCACCACGCTCTACAGGGCTCGACCTCAAGACTTTGGCTCTGATATCACAAAGGCCCAACCACTACACCAAAATACCAGCCTAGTAGTGAGGGCAACTACCCAAAGTGTTAAGGGTGAGATTTGTGTCCCACCAACCTCGAAGGTGAAGGCATGAAGCCACGAGCACAACGAACATGTTGTCGTGGAGCCCCACCATCTGGTTATCAAGTACACGCCTATCAGCATGATGGGTTAGAACATTTGTCAAGGTTTAGCCATTCACGCATGGGACATTACAACCACTAAACCAAAAGACCAACCTAGTAGTGAGGGCGACTACCTAGGGTGTTAAGGGTGAGGTTTGCATCTCACCAACCTTACAGGTGAATGCATGAAGCCACAAGCACAGTGGACACGTGATCATGGAGCCCCACCATCTAGTTATCAAGTACATGCTTGCCAACACGACGAGTTAGGACATCCATCAGGGTTTAGCCCTTCACGCACGGGACATTACAGCCCACTATGCTCCGCAAAGCTCGACCTCAAGACCTTGGCTCTAATACGGTAATACCATAAAGGCCCAACCACTACACCAAAAGATCGGTCTAGTAATGAGGGTGGCTACCCAAAGTGTTAAGGGTGAGGTTTGTGTTCCACCAACCTCGGAGGTGAAGGCATGAAGCCACGAGCACAGTGGACATGTGATCATGAAGCCCCACCATTTGGTTATCAAGTAAATGCTTGCCAACATGGCGGGGTAGGACATCCGCCGAGGTTTAGCCCTTCACGCATGGGGCATTACATGCCCTCCAATAAAGTACAGGCTACCCCCTTGTCAGCTTTATATTAAAGTTCAATGACTAAACAACCAATTGGTATTTTTAAAGCAGTTGTTCCAATGATAATGGCGGTAGGATAAAGGATTCTTGAATATAACTATGAAAAGATTCTTATATCTTCATGTAAATTCATAAAGGAAGTTATTAAAACCATAGCAGCAAAAAACTTTTGGGGAAAAAATCGGCAAACCAAAAGTATAAGATTTTTTGAAAAATTTGGATTTAAAAAAAAACGTAAAAAAATGTAGAACAAGAGACAAAAACTATTTTTTTTTTAATTGAAAAGCATTTCCATAGCATAGAGATATAGAGAGCAAATAAAATAAAGATTTTAACCAATGAATTGTAGAAAATAGTTTCTTGTTGTTTATATTCATATTGCTGATTACATTGCATTGCACATCTTTCAAAGCATTACTTATAGTGCATAACTAATAACTAGATGCTGATGCATGACAAAATTTGAATTACACTATAGTTTGTACAAAGTCAACCTATAAACTAAGTACAAAGTTTTAAAAAATCAAATATAGCCAATGACTATTGCTACTACAAATAGAGCTATGCTAGAGGGCTGCAAGTCTCGATGATGAAGCTCCTGGTTCTGAGCCTCTCTTAAGTAATTCAACCAGATTATTATCCAAGTTGACCTCTAGGATCTCAAAATCCTCAGGCTCAAGAAAGTCATCATCACTAGCAATCCACTCAAACTCTAGATCAATCTCATCAATGTCAATTTTCTTACCATCCTCAATGGTACCTGGGTTTGTCCATGGACAAATTAGTCTTGGGATTACAAGTGCAAAACATTATGAATACAATTACAAATTTACAACTATGATTGCAAGTATACTAAAAGTCTAACCTTGAGATTTCCTTAGTTTCAAGCGGAGGTTGTGGTGAACAAACACCAAGTCATTCATTCGTTGTTGTGTTAGGCTATTGTGTTTCTTCGAATGTATGTGTTCAAAAACATTCCAAGTACGCTCACAAGTGGATGAACTACATGGCTGGCTCAGAATGCGTCTCACCATCCACCTAATATTTTTGGTTTCGTGACCAAAAATATCCCACCATTGCGCTAAAAACACATTATATGGAGATGATATCATGTAAGAACATCTTAAAATTTTAACACATTTAATGATCATATCCACAAAATAAAGAGATTATCAAAATTTTATAGACTCTACCTGGTTGCAAGGTCTTCCTACCTTCCACGACAACCTTAGATGAGAGAAAACCCCTTGCTTGCTTGTACATTGCTAACTCTGCCATAGCTGTTGTAATTGTTTTGTGGTAGCAAACATTTTTTCCATGCATATGAACAAGCCCTGTGCAACCTCACCATTATCATGTCTAAATGAAGAGTTATAGAACAAACATGGATTAAAATAGTATCCTGCAGCATAGAGAGGAGAATGCATCTATAGATCCCATCTTCTATCAATTATGTCCAACAATGTCATATACGTGTCCCTGTTATTTTCCATCCTACCCCTCATCACCTCCTTGGCCCTATCCATGGCCTCATACAAATATCCCATGCGGGATTTATCCCCATCCACTAGTCTCAAGAATTTT